>JAWQUT010000055.1:1228757-1253514 GCA_033807755.1 Ellobium chinense
GTATGCACTTTTTAATGCCGTGAGAGGAACTGAATATTAATAAGAGAATAAGTTCCCTGACCAACATTTTTTAAGATTGCACAAACGATGAGTCTCATCCTCTTCTACCTCTTGCCGAAAAATTCAACCAACACATTTAAAATCGTAGATGGTGACCGCCATCATTTCGAGCTCCCACTTCTGGTGTACCGCGAAGATTTGAAATTTTCTAACTAGTCTAATGTGTAGAAGCTGCACACACTTCTCCGCGGGCTAAAACGTAGCAGCAAGAAATGAATTGCGTTCTCGTGGATATCAGAAGGAAATGAACGTCATGACCAGAAACTCGGTCCGGAAGACCATCCTGAATATCTCAGGTCATATCTGTACTAAAAAAAAAATCTTTGCTAGTAGCTGGGTTGGGTTTTTCGGCTTGCTGTTCTTGCCTTCTCCAGATTTGAGTATCTTCTTGGCAGCAACTTCGTGAATTTATTTCTGTTGTTTTTTTTCTGGTCGCTAACCAGAGTTCGTCACGCTCCATTTACGAAACAAATTATGTCAAAGATTCTAGAGCAATATTTTCAATTACTTCTCCCTTTTCCTCTGCGTTCTTCGAGTCAGATGTATTCCATCAAGAGGCCATTGGCCTGTCTAAATGATGTCATGCACCTCAAGTCCTCGTGCTTGGGATAGCAGTGCTGAAGAAGTGAGCCGTGTTTACTGACGCAGTTCAACATGTACATATTTCTGTGTCTCCAACCTAGAATTTCTTATGATCGGAGTTTCTTTTTCAACTGATTTTTTTCTTGATTTTCTTATGTAGATCGGAGTTTCTTTTTCCCAATTCTTAGCCTAAAAAGTACTATTTGTTTCTTTCTGCTTAGCATCTCTCACCTACTAAATTATGACAGCTTGGACAATATACTGCGACCCTTGTTGTAGACACTAGGGCTGTCAAAAACCAGCCACCTGTAACTAATCATAACCAACAGCTAAAATTAAGGGTTTCTCCCACTGCCACGGCTATGAATCGGATAGAAGGGGTGCGTTTTTGTTTCCTATACTCGCTGGTCTCAGACAGCCAATGAGCGGAGACCAGACTCTTTGTGGGTGGAGTGTATACTTTTTTTTTATTTAGAGTTAGACAACGTACACTTTGCAATCCATGGGTTGCAAACTCTTTCGGATTTTGGCTCTTTTCTTGTTTCCTTGGCTCTCAAATAACTGACTGGGTCTTTGGGTCCATTTTGGCCCCAACAGAGTTCAGGTCAAAATTGACTTATCTGTCTATACAAAAAGTGCACACACTTCTTTCTAACTATCCGGACATGGTTTGGCTCTGTTTTGGCTCTTTTCTATATGCGATTTTGCTCCGCTCCGAAAAAAAAAAGTCTGGCAACCTTGATCGAAAGCCCACACAATGGCGGCATTCATTTGTGGTTTCAAATTTGCCGTTGGCACAAATTAAACTTCCTGTTACATGCGATCTCCGAGGGACCCTCCTTGTGTCGGAAGAGGATGTGGCGAGAGCTGAATTGAGCTGAATGCTAATAAATGAGACAGAGATATAAGTAAAGCAAAGACTATTCGCAAGTCAGTGCATGCCTCCTTTCGCGTCGGTATTAGTCGCAGCCATCTTGGCTTGCCTATGGATAACAACTTCCGCTGTCCGAGGGACGACCCCTTCATACTCATAATGACGTCAAAGAAGACCTAACAAATGCAGCCAAAGATGTCTGCACCGGGGAAGACTTGTGGTTTGGGGGGAGGGAGGAGCAGGAAGTAGAGAGCAGGGCGGCGAGATCTTTAGGAGGACTCTTGATGTCAAGGGCTAAGCACCTATAATGCTCTTTAGTGTTCGTAATCACGAAACAAAATACAGCCTAGTGTGCAAAGTTTCAGCCATGTCCATCATTTTCGTTTAGAAAACGTCATGTATTTAAAACTTCGCTTAAATATTTTACACAGACATTATTCATTGAAATTTTACACAGACATTATTCATTGAAATTTTTTACAGAGACTTTAAAAATTGAAAAGAATAATTGGGGTAAAAGTCTCAGGCCTAAGAAGCTACGGGAACATACAGTAGGCTTTTAATCAGGTGCGAGGTAGGTTTTCTTCATTTTTAGCGCCATTCAACGACAATTAGAACACAGCTTGTTTATGGTAGACTTTGTTCACTTGTTGCATGCACACCTCTGCATATCCACCTATAAGAATACGGCGTCGCTGCTAATCATAGATAATCGGGAATATCTGTAAAAGGCGCGCAGTATTCATTGTGGATGTGATTTACAGAGTAAACATGTAAAAATTATCACTTTGGTTATGGATATGAATTAAAAAAAGCGGACCTCACACCTGACTAAAAGTCAATGTTCCCCTAATTTCAAATGCCCCAGAAGATTTTCCAATTACTTTTTGTAATAAATAGTGTTTGTGCCAAAATTCGATGAAATAATAAGGAATCAAACAAACCTTATGGCGAATTTTTCGTGCCCATTTATCTAAAACAAACTATAGCAAAACCTAGCTTATAATGGACATTGTGTGGCTTACCAACGATAATGGGTTATAGATTCTTCGTCTTTCATTGGTGTTAAGCCAGTGAATTAAAGAAACCCCATCTCATTTATTACATATGCCTCTATTATGTCAGAATGTTGATAGTACAACTGACGATAATGCAACTGACGTGAATGCATGAAATACAAAATACAATAACCAGTGGCCGTATGCATAATCCATACCTTAGTTAACGCAATACGGTAACCACGGGAAACTCCCAAAACATTAGTGGTGTTCACTGTGGTTAACGCAATACGTTAACTAACCTATGGATTATGCATAGGGCCACAGTAAAAATACCCAATGACCCCACCTCACCGCCCCCCTCCCCTTCCGCCTTTTTTTTTCATCTGACAACTTTCAGTCAAAAAAAATACAACAAATCTTCAGCTTAATTCGTGCGAAACTGAAGTCCCCACGTCCCCCCCCCNCCCCCCCATATGCCTCCGACAACATCTGTCTGCTCCAACTGTTATTAAACTGCATTTTTTAAAAAAACTTGCTTCAGGTGTGGCATTTGTTTTGTCTCTCTATTAGTCTTTTTCGGTTCATAAGCATCATTTCAGGTTACAAGTGATCCATGTTACTTGGCACAATCCTGGGACTCTTACCGAGGTGTGCTCACGTTAGGGAAAAACTCTTGAGAGTATCCTTGGACAGTTTGCTCATAATTCTAATACTGTCGTTAACACAGACCCAAGCTTTTCTTGCGAGACTCCCAACATTCTCCCACGTTGAAACACAATTCTTGTGAATTGAGGGGACCAAGCGGGAAGTGTTCAATATCAATGCACTAACTTCTTTAAGAATGTAGCATGATCTTACAAAGATTGGTAACATTTAAGAAGCTGCGTTTGTTTTGAGTGGGGAAGAGCTCGTTGGCGTTTAGTAGGTAGTGCAAACGCACGCCTCAGGGAGGTGGAAAAATGTCGCCCGCTCGCTTCCCACCCAGTTGATAGGCATTCTTTAAGAAAGTCTATCTTAGCTTATACCTGTTCATTTTTCATGAAATAAAAACGTAGCAAAAATTGGTATCTTTGTTGTTTGTTTGTGTAAATGGTGTTAAAATAAGATATTTAGAAGTACCTTTGTAATGATCGTCAAATTTCCATATCTGGATCACAACGACGGCGATGACTACCATGGCTGCGGTGAAACTCGCCACGACTAGCGGTCTTAAAACATAAATCGCTAAGCCGTCACTAATCGTATGAAAATAATAATGATATCGTTAGAAAGGGTAAGAACTCTTCTTTAATTTGATATGTAGCGACTTAGAATGCACTCAAGAGCGGCAGTGTGAGCTTCGAGTTTTTGCGTGGAGAGACGCGTTTTTGCTGGAAATTGGAAACTTCTCATGGACCGCTATACATCAGTAAAGACCTAATTATGTGTACATTTTAAATATATGTTCCTTATTACTGTTTATTACTTGTCGGCAATGCGAAAGACGAAAGAAGTGTTCTGCCTCGACTATCCGTAATTCATACTGGCGTCTACGGGGAACGGCCCAGTAAGTGGCGAACTTGATCGACAATTGGCCTCAGCTACAACTCAAACCTCAGTGATTCAGATTTTATATCATCATTGAAATGTTTGATAGGTAAGTTGATAATTTTTCTTTCTTGAATCAATGAACAATTTATTGTGTATTTTAGGTGTAAAAAATAGAAAAAATACTTTAGTAACACCATCGCAGGGAGGCCATTGATTGATGGAATAGCGGCACTCGGTCATAATGTCGGCTGTTTACACTAGTTACGGTTAATATTTATTTCTCCTCTGAAGAGTACAAACTTTTGTTGTAAGTGCTCTTTGGTTTTTTCCTTCAAATTAATACATTTAACTTGAAATGTAGTGTTGTATGTCTGTAAAGACTAGACTAGATCATAATCATGGTAGAGATATAGTCTAGACTAGACTAGACTACAATAACTGCGTCGATCGATGTGCAAGATTTACATCTAATCTAGGCTAGTCTAGTCTAGTCTAGATTGGGTTTTAGAATGAAGACGGGAAGAATCCTCAGCCCACACAAAATTCTGCAGAAAATAACTTGGGTTAGCCTATTTAGTCAAAGATGGTGTAAGTTTAGAGTATTGGGGTGTCTGTAATATAATTTGTCTTTCAGAAATTTGCGTCGTTCATATTAGTCTATGTAAAGTTTGTGCTTTCAAATCAAACATCTCCTGGCCCGAAATTACAATTTCTACAAAGGTATTCATGGATACTTTATACCATCTACCTGTCTCGAATGGCTTAACGATAGTTACATGTTCGTATACAGCTAACTGCAATTTTTGAAGCATATATCAAAATATCAATGTGGTTCTCAAATGTGAAAGTGCTTTTTTTTTTACAACTTTGTAGAAAATGTACTTGTTTGATAATGAGTCTAGGCCGTGCCGTGTTTGGATATACTGATCTATTAGTCTGAGCATGTTTAAGTGTGCATACCCTCTAGACTACACTATTACTACATGTCATGTAGAGCGATATCAAAATCTACCATGTATTACACAAGAAGTTTCGCTTGCTATACAGTGGATCCCAGACTTCACAGCCACACACTGGGACCAAAGACTGAACCAGGTGATCATCTTCTGTGGTTGGGGAGACAAACTACTCCCAGATATGCTTAGGAGTTGAGCTTGTTATTGTCGTCTATGTTAACAGCTTCCTTTGTTCTTTTGATAACATGTTGGGACTCTGTCAAGTTGTTTTAGGGACAGGTTCTGGGAAGGAAAAAGCGCCCTTAGGCAATATCCAAAAACCCACTCTTCCTTCCACAACTTCTCTCCCAATTCTCGGAAATCATATTCTTAATGACTGTCACCAGTAGAGCTCAGACTCATTATTTACACGATCGGTGTCTGTCACCATATAATTATTATTGATGATATCTTGAAAGTCTCATTCGTTCAGCTGTAGTGGTTTTTTCTTTCCTGGTTGACTTTTAGATCAACAAAGATAATAATTCTGTTTTCTGATTTAATTTCCCCCAACATTTTTTTTTTTTGCAAAGCCAGTCAACCGGCAAAAGCTTGGATGAATCTTGAGCAAATATCACTGTCATCTTTCAGCATCCTGTTTGCGTGTTCGCTTTGGTCAGTTAAGAATTTCAGAAAGTTCGAATTAGCGGGAATTTACTGAAAACGTGTAACTGAATCATGATAACTTGTCGTGTGAGGACAATAGTTCATACAGTCCAGTATACCATTCACAATTAATTTACATCACTGGGACAAATCGATGAAATATAATATATTTTGCTCACATATTATGCTCACATGAAAATTTGAAAGCCTGTATTGCAAAATTGCCTTTGAATTCGGAAAATGCCGATCAAGTAAGGATGCCATAGCGTTTGAACACAAACAGTTGTATATTGATCAGGGATCTGTTGTCTGGAAACGTCCATAGTCTTGTTCTAAATCAAACAGGCATCGACCAGACTTGACTGCTTTCATTGTTGGTCTGATCGGCAACGCACCGACAGCTATGAATAATAATAATAGAGGCCTACATAGTTTCCATAACATTCACAGTCTCTTCGACGGTCACCTCAATTTCAATTATGACCAGAAGAGCCAATATGTATGAATTGGTCAGAAACACTTTTATTTTGCTAAACAGTTTCACTAAAACAATTCATTCGATAACTGTCAGAAATAACAATGCGAAATGGAAAAGTAGGGGTTGGTTTCAAGATCGGGAAAAATGTTGGGTGGCAAAGGAGGAGGGGAGGGGGATGGGGATTGAATGTAACGCTTAGGAACAATACAGGAAAGATCAGGCGATGAAAGGATGGAGCGAGAAAAGGAGGCGCTGGGAAGAAAGAGGTTCGAGGAAACTGGGGTAGGAAAAAGATCGAAACATGAGCGGAGCAGAGGGTGGGGGAGGAAAGGCGGGGCAGTCGGGTGGGGTAGGACGTCATGTGTGAGTCTAGAGAGTGCAGATGGCAGGGTTAAAGGGTGGATAGGGTGCTGGAGAGAGGAGAGGTTGTAACGGAAAGTTTGGACCAAGGTAATGTCTCTGATGGTATGCTAGTTCTGAGTAAATATCTCAGTCCATTTCTCTTTTAATTTTTTCCCCATACCCACCCACACAATTAATCCCCTCCCTTCCACACAATGTGCGTCCCTTTATACATCAAACTGGGAAACGGACAAGAAAAAGTCATGAGACGAGGAAATCTCTTTTCAGCGGGTCCTCTTTGTTCCGTTCATAAAGATGAAGATTTGAAAATAGAGGTTGCTATGGTAAACACAGGATTCATAACGACAATTAATACATTCTGTACACCGGCCAAGAAGTCGGTCCCTTCAGCAAGAGGATCTTACCATTTTGTCACATCGACGGTTTTCGCTTATAAAGTTATAACCGACCAGGTCGACTCTAATGTCGTATATTACAAAAGTGGCCGATCCTATGCGAAGACCGACGATATAATTAAGTGATGTGATTATCTGTAGAGCTGAAATGCTCCAGTTATATTGGCCTGGTGTCTTCGGCGCGGAATAAACAGCAGAGGAAGGGGAATTAGATCATACCTCAAATTTATTTATTTATGAATTTTATGATGAGATCCATACACGTTTTGGTAAGACAATATATAAATGAAATATTAATATGGGCGCTCAGATATCAGGAAGCCATGCAAGTTTTCATACAGTTTCAGGAAAGTTGAAACAAACAATGCCTGTGAAGAAGATGTATGCCTAAAAGGATGTTGTAACTGATATAAACACAGCATCTTACAGACATCTATATATTTTCTGCAGCAAGAACAAACTTTGAAATCAACAACCACTTTGTATGACCTGCATAATTATTACCAACTCTATTGTATCTGATGGTGTGTTATTCTTCTTCTTCGTGCTGAACAATTTGGAGAACAGGAATATTTTCTATTACAGTAGAAATGATAAAGATGAAATCAATTATAAATGAGAATTTCCTATTGCTCTTGCTTTCATTTGGTGTCATACACTCCGCACAATCTTTAATTTCCCAGTCGGAATTCTCCAACACCAAGCAGTGTATTAATTCCACTTGTCTCACCAAGAATGCAGGTACAGTTCGTAGAAGAACAGAGTGCGCCGCTGTATGTGGTCGTTATAGTTCTTGTGTAGGTATCAAGTACAGTTCTATTGTCAGTCAATGTACTATCCTCAACCAAGACTGCTTTCTCCGCCTCAAGTGTGACTCTACTGGAGCAAATGTCCGGGTGTATAAAAGGCAGCAGCCTTCATCGGGTGGCTGCCGGCATTAAGGAATCTGGAGCAACACTCGCCAGGCCTGTCAATGTGTTAGTGGATGGGTAGGTAAGTCAAACAGCTTTCCTGCGGATAATGTACCTGTAAAGGATGTTCAGAAGAATAGTGAGGGTTATCATGAGAGTATTTGTCAAAATGCTCCAGAACAATAAATTAATAAAGAGTAGGTTAATCTGACTGGCTGTTTGCGGATACTGTATGTATTAGAGGCATTATTAAGATTGAAGACATATTTTGAGATTGTATCTTAAGGAGCAGTTTTGGTTGAGGCCGACACACATAGATTTAAAGCTGACCGTGGCACTCTAGAAGAATAATTATAATACCATACCAGCCGCACACAAGCCTATACAAATTGTAAGAAACATAGATCTATCTATTCATAACAAAGTTCTTGTTTTGTCAGTGTCGTCACAAAAGGATTCACCTTCCTCACTATGTAGAACTATAACAAAAGGAAAGTAAACGAAGTACGAGTACCTCCTCACAGAAGCATTCACATACGAGGTACATCTTAATAAAAGTGGATTCAGTCACAGTGATAATTCTATATGGAAGTCACACTCTGACTTTGAAGATAGCACAGTCGGGGTTCAGTTTTCTCGAATAAGGACAAAAGACCAGGAGGTTCCGTTTGCACATTGTTCACAGTAAAAGTCCTTTGGCAGTCTTAATAGATGGTTAGACACAGTGGCCGCAGTCCGGGCAAAATTGATAGGAAAAGTTTACGCAGTGGTTTAATCTTACAACCAGAAAGGCGCAATCAAGCCATAATGGAGCTGGTACGCTGTAAACCCCTACCTCAAACAAACAAACAAACAAACAAACAAACAAACAAACAAACAAACAAACAAACAAACAATTCTCTACTAGACATCTCATGTTATAGGCTGTAGAACAACCAGATTTTCATTTAAGTTATCCAAGACCATAATAATTGTCAGTGAAATGACACGAACGATCATTTTTCTGCTCTTAAACTTAAAAGAAAGACGATCTGTTGTTTTTGTAATTTAGTTTAGATCAATGCTAGTGGTATTACAACACCACTATTTCTATTAGTATCAAAAAGATCAGTAGTTTTCTTACTCGTTGCTGCGATAGAGATGTTCTTATAGCTTATCATACAGATGTTTCCATGTCATCAGGAACATACTGCGAACGTCTCCCATATACGTGTGGTGAGTTATACACGCACGGCTATCTTGCTAATACTATTCATGCCACTGTGATAGATGTCTACAGAAACGGCTCACGACTGATGGACGTTCATTGTCTCAACAACGATACCACATGGCTCACCCAGATTTTCGTCAATGCAGGAAATGCCACCAAGAACTATACATGGAAGCAATATGTGATCGGCTTCCTTATTTCCCAAGAAAACTACTGGTTGGGATTGGGCAACATACGGGCATTGAACCAAATGGGGCATGACAGGATTGCCTTCGTCGTCCGCCTCAGCTCAACTGCAGGCCATTATACTTGGTGGTATATATATCAAAAGTTTCTAATCAAGGATGCAACTAAGGGGTAGGTATTCTTTTGTTCTGCATCATCGGCAGTCTTAGAATGTCAGGGAGTCAAAGGACCGAAATACCAATTAGACGCCGGTATACCTGAAGATGCATGTTTTGTTTTTTTTCGTATGAATTGTTAGCTACTCTGGCCAGCTTTTCTCCGTAAGCAAGGAAGTAGTCAGGATACCAGTTAGGAAGACAGTAACTTCCATCTTTTCCCACTGACCGCAACTCCTTCTCTTTACTTTTTCTTGACCCCATTGCTTCAGTCTTTTTCAATTTGACTGTAGGTTTCCTGTTGCTTGCCATTCTTCATACTCCTTCCTATGTTCTTCATTCTAGTTTTTCTTTAGAATGAAATAAAAAGTTGTATGAAGCACAGGTGGAGGAGAAATGCGTATGTCTCACATTTTCAATAGGAAAACTAAATGAAGTCGCGTTGTTCGTTCTCTATGGGCAGGCGTTTGTGTATGTGTGTTTTTGTGGTTGTGATCATGTGCGTGTGTGTGTGTGTGTGTGTGTGTGTGTGTGCGTGTGTGTGTGTGTGTGTGTGTGTGTGTGTGTGTGTGTGTGTTTGGGGTTGTGTTTATGTCTTTCTGTGTGTATGTGTTTATGTGTGTNGTGTGTGTGTGTGTGTGTGTGTGTGTGTGTGTGTGTGTGTGTGTGTGTGTGTGTGTGTGTGATATATATGTACATGCCAGCTTCAAAGTGATGCGCGTGAAGTTGAGACCAACAAGTTTGTCCCCACGGCAATTCTCTATCCAACAGACCTGACATTCATACCATGGACAACAGAAACAAAAAAGCGTTTCCATTTGATAGCTTTATTGACATCTGTTACAGAGAAAAATTTATTAAGTACATACCACTTAACACAGTTACAGATACAGGGTACTTAATGTTTTTGTAACTGGTCCGGGTAGAGCAGACTAAGAAAACTAAGTCCGCGCCGAAATGACTACTTTAAGAACCGAGAGACCACCAAGTACCTGAGTATCGACAGCGCTATTGACTGTGCCAAAATTTGAAGAAGAAGGTTATATTTTACGATATAGGTATAATTTGCTACTTCTATTTAATTGTTTACATAATAATAATAGTACTAATAATAAATATTAAAGTGCATTTATTTAGGGCTTGACTTCGGAGGACTGGAAGCACTTTACAGCCACATGAACGTATATTCAACCACAAATGCACACTTCCACAAACACCCAAGCTTGCACGCACAGCATTAACATACAAACACGTACATACTCAGTTTTATTCACAAGTCCACATACAGTACATACATATAAACAGATACTAGATGGTTTCAGATTTGTAATTAGCTCAGTGTACTACTGTGACGTTACTGAGAAGATACTCATCTTCCATTCTCCTGGGAACAGATTCATCTCCAGATTCTGGCTCAGAGCGGCTTTTCTCTGTGACACAACAATAATTTTATGACATCTACATTCTTTGTGAAGCACAGAATCATGCTGATTTATTCTGCACGTGATTGTCACAATAGTTATAACAATATAGATGAAGATTGCAGTCTCTCTCTCTCTCTCTCTCTCTCTCTTTCTCTGTCTCTCTCTCTCCCACTCGCACTCTTTCTCTTCCTTTTCCAATTTGTCAGTCTCTTTCAGATTTGATATAAATGTTTACAGACAAAAGTTCAAACTATCTTACATGACCATAGTTTGTGTCAAGAATCTTTACGATCAAGAATTACTAGAATAATACAACCACACGCGAGAACTGCCAGATTCCAAAGATCTTTTGTCCCTTCAGCATCAAGAAAATTCCTTTCAATCAGCGCTCAGCAGATGCATATTATGTGGGTGTTGTGTATGTATGTATGTATGTATGTATGTATGTATGTATGTATGTATGTATGTATGTATGTATGTATGTATGTATGTATGTATGTATGTATGTATGTATNCGCGGTCAAAACCAGCCAAATGAAAATTTGGGGACCAAATCAGAATTTGAGGTGATCTTTTTCAAAAGACATTTGTGAAAAATTTTGGGCGTTGACCCCCCTTTTTCTTCCCGTTAAAAGATCGGGCAAAAGAAGTACTTTAACCTCCATGGAAGAAATTTCCTGAAATCACAGTGGTATATGTAGAATAACACCAAATTGTAAAAGGGCGAAACGAAGAAAAAACAATAAGTGTCAAAGACCTTTACTTTTTCTTAATCCCATTGTTTCAGTCTTTTTCAATTTGACTATAGGTTTCCTGTTGCTTGCCATTCTTAATACTCCTTCCTATGTTCTTCCTTCTCGTTTTCTTTAGAATGAAATATAAAGTTGTATGAAGCACAGGTGGAGGAGAAATGCGTATGTCTCACATTTTCAATGGGAAAACTAAATGAAGTCGCGTTGTTCAACCTCTATGTGTCAGGCGTTTGTGTATGTGTGTTTTTGTGGTTGTGATCATGTGTGTGTGTGTGTGTGTGTGTGTGTGTGTGTGTGTGTGTGTGTGTGTGTGTGTGAGAGAGAGAGAGAGAGAGAGAGAGAGAGAGAGAGAGAGAGAGAGAGAACGAACGTACGTATAAGAGCGTATACATATTTGCCCCTACCAGGTTTCTGTCTATGTGAGTCGTACTTGTCTGACCTAAATATCCCATGAGGGATCGGTAAACCTTATCATATCTTATCTTAACTTATCTTATAGGAAAAAAACAAACTTATTGTCCTCCCTACAGATACGCCTTCAGCATCGGCAACCTAAGGCCCCTGCGATTCGGTACTTTCGAGCCAGGATACATCATGGGCGACGTCTTAGGTCTCAGCCAGGGGGTTCCCTTCTCAGCACTTGATATAGACTTAGTAGGTAGAAAGCGACGCAGACGATGATGATGGTGAAAATGATGATGATGACAATGATTATTCTTAACTACCACTTCATGTGAATTGTTCATTGTCTTTTCCGTATTAGATTTAAAACAGGAAATGTCTTCCATTGTTCTGGTTCATGTGTGAACAAACATAGACTAATGGTAATGGTCACGACAACAATGATTAGAGTGTTAAGATGTGAAACCATTGGATCCAACTAAGTGTAACGGGATTATGGTCATGTATGAAGACATCTATCCCCTTGTGCGAGTAACAGCAAATTCCTGTCGTGTTGTCTTGAGCTTGGTGGAACAAGCCTCTTCCGACGAACAATGAAACAGAACACAACAATGTCCCCGAGAAGTGACGTGTCAGATCCAGAGTGCCTTAAGCTACTGACGTCCGCACTCTCTTATCGTAGTAAGCTACTTTCACACTACCGATCAAGGAATCTTCACACATGAGTTGATTCAGGAAAGAAAAGAACTTTATTATTTGAAATAAAATGGGTTGAAATATTCTCCCCCTCCCCCCACAAACCTCACAACAAACTTAATTTTTTTATGCCAAACATAGACCTAAACATTGTCAATACTACTCATGACAAGACACGATCAGCGATCACCATTTGTTGACAGCAGGGTGGGAAAAAAAGTTACATTTGGCCAACAAGGCCAACCAAATAGTGTAAACCACCGTTTCATCAGAAGGTTTTTTTTTTTTTTTGCTGCAAAGCTGTTTAATTTTTATATGATTATATGAGATGTTTTGAGTATAAATGATTCCAAAATTTTTTAGAAATATATTTTTATTAGATCGGCAACATCTTAAAGCCAGATTAAAATTTTTAAGCGGTTCTATGCGGTAATTGCGAAATTATTGCTGCCGAAGGAGGGCAAGCTTGAGTGGCCTAAATTTGTATCTTCCTACATTCAGTCAACTGATTTTTGTCTTTCTTGACCTGTGACCATATGCATAATCCTTATCATAGCCTAGTTGATGCACTGCGGTAACCAGGGAAACACCAAACTGTAACAGTATTCACTGTAATTGTTGCTACCGTTGTTGTTGCAAATCAGCGATAGTCAGAAGTACGACTTTAAGTGTGTGGGAGTTTTTGCCCTAGATTGGGTGGTTATGCGCTACATGTCTCTTAACGCAGACGACAGCCTGGAGAAAGAATCAAGTAGAATTCGTTAATGTGTTTCTTAGTCTGCACTCATTATAGCACTGATCATTTAGGCGATGTAAAAGTATTACATTTTTTTACTTTGCCATGCTGCTACTGTTGGAACAGACACTCATTTTGTACTTTGCCATGCTGCTACTGTTGGAACAGACACTCATTTTAATCCACTGTTTTTCAATTTAACCCAATTATATATGAAGTATAGGGATTCTACTGAAGGAAATTATTATGTCCCCTTAGTGTGGTTAGTACCACTTAGCTACAATGCTTTCCAGTGATGAAGTTTTAAATAAAATTAGACTAGCTGATGCTCTAACATGGCATCAACTGGTTAAACTTGTAATGAAAACGAGTACTGGACAGACATGTAATAAATGATGATGCCGATTATACTATGAGCCTGCTCTGCGGGCCAGCATCCTAAGTTTGACACTGCTAGTAATAAAGCAAACATCCACCGATCTACAGAGTAATATAATACATGTACTGAGAAACATTGAGTACATAAAAGTTGAAATCTCGGGTTTTTGTTGTTTTGTTGTTTGTTTGTTTGTTTGTTTGTTTGTTTGATTTCTTTTCCTTTATCAAACCCCCATGCAAATAGATGTCACAATACATAGCACAACCCTAGGCCAGCTGTAAAAGGTTCCAAACTCCAATGTCCATTGTTTTCCTCCCTATTTTGTTCTCTGAGTCTTGAGTGACAAGTTTGTCAGAATTGCATTATTTCAATAAAACTTTATTGTAATTCCTGAATCTCATTTATGCTGGTTGTTCCGCAAAGATCTTTGCAGATTATTCCATATGGATCTTTAGTTCTAGAACCTATAGTTGAGTTATGACAAAATTTTAATAACATTCGATTAAATTTATTCAAATCAGATCTAAGTCAATTTCACATAGAGAGATTTTGTACACTCCAAAATTCTTGAATATTCATCCAGTGCAAATGGTTCTTTTAGTTCTTTGAACTTTGTTCGGCTAGTGACGAAGCTGAATATTATACGATTATAATTTCATAAGAATTAGATCGAAGTCAATTTCAAATAGAGAGATTCCGTATCAACTTTATCAACTTTGAGAAACTGATTTTTCACTCGGTTCTGCTTAGACCTTTGGTTCTATGGACTTTGTCCGGCTAATGACAAAACTGAATACTGCACGATTACATTTAATCAGAATTAAATCTTAATCAATTTCAAGTAGAGAGATTCTATATCAACTCTGAGAACCTGATTTTTCACACCGGTCCGCTTAGATCTTTAGCTCTATGGACTTTGTCCGCCTAATGTCAAAGCTGAATAATGTACCATTGCATTTTATCAGAATTAGGTGTTAGAAAGTACTGAATATTCATTTGGTGCAAATGGTTCCACGTAGACCTTTACTTCCATGGACTTTGTCCGGCTTACGCCACACTTTTAGACATATTATTATTTTCTTTCCAGAAAGCCTACATTCCTTTCTCATCTTCCCAATACTCTCTGTAATTACTGTAGGAGGACAACCTTTCTCCTGCTGACATGAACAATATACGAACTTTCATAGGACAATGATACCAGAAACTGCTCTGCCGAAGCTGGAGCTGGTTGGTGGTTTGACACCTGCAGTGCCGTGAACAGCACCGTCAACCCACTGGGAGTCAGCTACATGACGCTGCCGATGGACGTTCGTGGGCGGACCAGAAGACATATCATGCTCCCTGGCCTTGACATGGCAGACCCTGTGATCAAAGACAGCTTTGTATCAGTGTCCATGTACTTCTCAACGCCAACCCCATATCCACCATGATGGTCAGGTTCAGACTCAGATTCATATTATAAGCCCAGACTGAAGAACAGCATATATAGGTATGCACAAGGTATAACAATAGACATAGCAGACAGAGGAACATGTACAATTACAATACAAACACGATCTTTGGATATACAGAAAATAAAAAAAAATGGTATAGAAGCTGTCATTTACTTACAAAACTTTAGCCAGCACAACTGAAATAAAAGGCCTATTAAGTTGGCAAATTTTCTCGTGAATATTGCCATGTACGGTTCAGAGACAGGTAGTATTCAGTGCGTTTTGTCGATAATAAGGATCTGAAGCAACGATGCTGGATGTGTCACACTGGGCTGATGTTCAAATAACTCATCGCCCAATACAAAAGTCAGTTGCTGACTTTAGAAAGAGAAGGATGTTTTCATATTATAACATGTTATTCTGTGAATGAGTTTGAGAAAAACTGTCCACAGAGTAACAGATAAAGAAGAATGGATATGCATACCACTCACTGGTATTGCGAAACCATTCCAAGTTATTGTTACTGACTGTTATCGATAATATCGAAAATATACTGCTATCGAATGAACATAACTACAGTTGAGTTGAGTTGAGTTGAGTTGAGTTGAGTTGAGCTGAGCTGAGTTGAGTTGAGTTGAGTTGAGTTGAGTTGAGTTGAGTTGAGTTGAGTTGAGTTGAGGAGTTGAGTTGAGTTGAGTTGAGTTGAGTTGAGTTGAGTTGAGTTGGATTTAACGGCGCGTCGGCACGATGGTGGCCACATTGCGCCAACACACGGTAAATTATGTCACATGATCATGAACCGTAAGCGAACCTGAGACACTTAAATATAACGCATGAGCAAAGACTTCAAAACCCAGGTGAAACTCCATCAGAATTTTGTATACAGACCAAGTTGTCTAACAAACGCAAGAATGGTTTTGGGGCTGACCTTTTCAAACAGCCCTTTCACAGATTTTGATGTAAAGTGTAATCTTCGCATGTGTTCGAATTCGGGACAGTCAATCAATATGTGTTCGACTGTCAGCTGGCAGTCGCGTGTAATATAATTATTCCGGAGGATCATCCCCCTGTAGGATAAACGAATGTGTGAGGTGGGAGTGACCCAATCGAAGGCGACTAAGGACAACCTCATATCGCCTTCGAAGTTGGGAGGCTTCTTGCCATGGTCCTAGCTGGGGTTGAATCTTATGGAGTTTATTCATAACTACACCACCATAGTAGACGGAATAGAAGAATGTTGGCTACCGCTAATCTAATTGTTATTTGGCATTGTCTCTACTGTATGTTATCTGAGATGTGTATATTATTGTTGCAGCTCAGGCGACAAGCCTTTATTGCGTTTTAATATAATACGTGCATTTAGTGGCTACACTAGCAGAGGAAACTGCTGTCGTGATCTTGTCACGTTTTCACTCCTGCACTGATAATTTCACAACTATGAAGCTCATTTTTTAAATGATAATTGCAATAATACGTCCAAAAGAAACAGCATCAAACAAGAATACTAAGGGGAATGCATAGATAAAAACTTAGGGCATTTCACATTGCAACTAGCCACCATTAAAGATGTGAGGTAAAATCCATGAGTGCTTTGATTATTGAACATGAATTATGGAATGTGAGCAAAAGCGGTGGAAGAAGCCAGAAAGTGACTACTGCCGTTCTTTTACGCAAGCAGGAGAGAACTGCATTTCTCACCTTCTGTATACAAGAACTTTGACCCATTCTGCAGGTTAAGATCAAAGCGAGTATCAACAAATAGATCAATAATAATCATAATATTTGTTTAGGCCTCCTTCCCTATTAATTATTAGTACTTGATATTATAGATCTAATGACGTTTTGTTTAGGAGAATAATCATTTCTAAGAGCAAGTGTTAGCTGGTTCCGCCACATTTAATTGTAGAGCGAAGTATTCTACTAGTACTACACATAGAAAACTTGAGAGCCACGCGACCTGTGAACTGGACAGGAGGAAATTGAGAAAAGTATGAGCGTCTTCTTGGCTTTTCTTTTTGATCCTATCCTAGTTGTCTCCATGCCTTTAATCATAATTCATAATGATGGCTAATGTTGAACTGATGGCCTTCTCCTCTTTAATGTCCCAGAGATTCAGCAAGCTCATGAATAATTCCTCCAATACTCGATTTCGGTCGTATTATCAAAGAGGAGGCCCTTTGCTCACAATCAAATACCGCAGTATTCTCAAGGCACGAACGCCATTTCATTTGAAGTCTTCAGTTGGTGACCTAACCCAGTATTTCAAGGCAATTACAAGACAACAAACATTTACTTTTGATCTACGGAGAACTAAATGCAAACAAATTAGAAGCTGCTTAGGCAAGGACTGTATAAACAAACTTTTATATATATAGGTGACCCATATTAAAGAAGAGTGGGCATAACTTCAATGCAACTCACCCCATCTCAGATATCATCGCCCCTCTACAACTCGAATTGGCTCCTCGCTTTCCCAACCAGACAAATAGCTGCTGCCTGCCTTGCGTCTCTTTCCCCATTTTCCTTCTCATATTCTTCTTCTCCTCCTGTATACCTTGTCTTCTGTGTTTCCCAAATTAAAAACAATTTATGAGGGGCCTTGGAAGTTTCCCTTCAGTCATTTGGGTGAAATTCGTTATGTTGTTCAGCGTTCAGTTCCCGAAACAAATGTCGGATAGGTCATCCATTTTTTCTGCGACTAGTCCACGCATTTTATATTCCCAATTTGAGTAAGTTCTTATCAAGGGCATGAAAGACAACTTCATTGCTGTGATTGTAGGAAAAGGATAAGGAATTAAACTCCAGAAGCTCCAAAATATATGAAATTGAAAACATTTGGCTTCTAATAGACTCTTTGGCTGACGACTCTCAACGATTCTACAACTTGATCATACCTGATGGCTGGAACATTGGGCTTGAGAACTGAGGACCTGGTAGTCGGGTTTTATTTTTTTAATTGCTTAGTGAACTGCATTTTAAGCCTGAATTAAAATACAGAGAAAATATTAGGAAGCCACGAATATACCTGTGTTCCTCTTGCCTTATAAAAAATGTGGAGATAACGATGCACAGTAGAGATGATGGAACATTGTGAAGGTAGCGAGGCATTGTGGGGGTGATGGTACATTGTGGAGGTGATTTTTACATTGTGGAGCTGATGGTATATTGTGGAGATGACGCTACGTTGTAGAAGTGATGGTACATTGTGGAAGTGATGGTACACAGTGGAGTAGTGATACATTTTCGAGGTTGTGGTTCAGTGTGGAGGTGGCGATGCACTGTGACAGTGGTAATGTGTGGTGGAGGTGCTGATGTTGATGGTGAACAATACTTGTGTTGTGGTCACGAAGATGGAACACTGACATGATGACCCTTAGTGGTGTGGTGGTGGTGATGATGATGCACAGTGGTTGTGGTGCTGATGATGCATTGTTCATATGGTGTAATGGGGTATTCTAATGGTAGTGATGGTGCAAATTCTCAGATACATGTACTGAAAGAATCTGAAATATTGGTATTGATAAGCAATCAGATAAACAAACTTATTTCCCCCATTTATATTAACAGCATGGGAAGATACTTTGAAAACAGCAAAGAATAGTCACCGCTCTATTTCCCTCTTTGCATCTCTCTCCATCTGCTCCCCTCCACCTCTCTCTCCCTCTGTCTCTCTCTCTCTGTCTATCACTATCTCTGTCTCTGTCTCTCTCTCTCTCTCTCTCTCTCCAATTGCACCAAGTAATATTGAAAAGAAAAGGCAAAGAGCAAGTTTATTTGGTTCAGACATCGGAGGAATCAAACCTTAACTTTTGACCAAAAAAAAAAGTTAACTAAGGAAATCACAAAATGGAGTGCTGTCAGGTTTACCTATCGGTGCTCAGGGACGTACGGCGGGGTCTTAGACGAACGGGATCTTAGGCCACGATACAGGGAAGGAGGGGAGATAAACACAAAAATTTAAAATCATCTTGATTTAATCGTTGATTAAAGAGCCTGCTGTTGGTGAGAAGGATCATGTGCTGTCTGTGTGAGTGACTAACCTGAGTAAGTCATGTATGAGAGGTCTAACAGAGATAATTGCAACAAGACCCATATTCTGCTCAAGGATATGAAGCACCCACAACAGAACAGACGTTCATGGCNAATATAGCCCATAGAGGAAAAAAGGGTCCAATCCTATTACAGGTCTGTAACCTAAAGAGCCTGCTGTTGGTGGGAAGGATCATGTGCTGTCTGTGTGAGTGACTAACCTGAGTAAGTCATGTATGAGAGGTCTAACAGAGATAATTGCAACAAGATCCATATTCTGTTAAAGGATATGAAGCACCCACAACAGAACAGACGTTCATGGCCGCAAGCAAGAAGAAACATTTCTGCTTCACGCATTTTCATGTGTGTATGGCACCATGTACATTGGTTAAAGAATATGGACAAAACTTCATCTTTTCATGCAAAGTATGCTGTGTTCTGAAAGCCACAGCGATAAAGACCAAACAAATTTGATAAACGTTGTGTAATTTAAGTGCAGTAAATGCCTGATAACACAAATTCCAGGGGAACACAGAAATATGCCCGTGTCATCAAGAATTTGTGTAAAGAAGAGTACACTGGAAATAAGAGAGATGGCCCATTTTTACACATTAATACTTGTTCCGGTGACGTCACGACGTAAGCGCCTTGCGGCACAGATGATACCACACCCCAATGGATAAACCAGTCCGGGTGGTTGCGTTACAGAAAACTCAGTTGGGTTGGGNGGGGGGGGGGCATGTCCGGCTAAGTGGTCGGGGGAGGTAAAGCCATTACGTAGTGAGCGGGGTGATAGTGAAAAACGTCGTGCTGGTAACGCAAACAAAAAAGGAGAGTTCAAGCAAAAAGAACAGTGCGACCCAAAAGTTGTTCGCGTTACCGAGATCCTTTAGAATTTTAGTTGGTGTAAACGGAATTTGGAATGCATAGATTAAGGAGCAAAAAAAAAAAACGGGGATTTTTTTTTGTTTTTGTTTCTTGTAAACAGAAATGTCGCGTTAAATGATTTTTAAATGTTTTAAGTGAAGTCTACTGTATTTATCTAATCTTCAGTAAAAGTAGCTAGCCCTATTTATATCTTTCCTGGCATTGCCTGCATTGAATAAAGCAGGGACCCTCGGGCTACAAACGTTAGTTTTTTTTGGCACGTGATCTCCTCGTGAACAGTTGTGCGGAAGGGCAGCATAATCAATTATCGAAGATTGATTATATCCGTACGTGATCACATAAAGAGTACCGAAAATGAGGAGCTTATTAAGTATACTCTGCTTCATGAACTGCTTTCAGAATAAACAAAACTATTACTGCACCTGATTATGTCGATTTCAGGAATAGTATGTTAGTAAAGCATTCTGAAGTTGCCAGTTGTTGGTTTCAGATACATATAGCACTATTTGGTTTTTATGTTGTTTCTACTGAAATAAAACACCCAGCGTTTTCATTCTGTTCACGTACATGGTCCATTTCTTGGGATCTCGATGATTGTGGTCTTATGTACCTTATATTGCCAGCAGAACAGCCTGCCTGGGTACACAAATATTGTTTACACAATACTCAACTCCCTGCCCCATCCGTTGCTTTACCCTTGGCAACCATAGTCAGGCTGACAAAAACTAAAGGTTTATATTTAACAAGAGATCCTTAATGAGACCAGTACAACCATCTGTTTATCAGTGGACCGTTTGTATAACGCCTTTAAACAAAAATATCGTGGAATGACATGATTATATATTGATAGGGTACCAACATATCTCCTCTTTATCTAAAACTGTAGAGAAATTACATTAAAAAGTGTTCTTGGGACTGACGAATGATTATGCGAATGAAATGTAACTGGGCTTCATTTTCTCAGATAATTCTGGTAACTTTTAACTGCATCTCAAATAGCGTGTGATGGAAGTTACATTATGTGAGCGTAATTTTGTTTTTTTTCTGAACAAAATTAATTTTGCAGTACTTGCAAGCATAAAATAGTAGGGTACAAATAGTAGGACATACGGATACAGGCATATATAAATAGGCACACCATCTGTAGGAAAACAAGTTGTCCTCATGAGTCATTCGAAATATACTCCACAGGCGACTTCATAGGATTTATAACATTTTCAAAGCGACAAAATTTCCTGTAAACCATAATGATGAAAAGAAATTATGTGATTATAATCAGTAGTGTCAACAGCAGTACTTAAAACACGTGTCCCCACACTGACTTTGGACACAGTAGTGCCGTAATCGTGTAGAGAAGCTATAACACGCTATCTCCACCCTCAGCTTAGCAGTCACCTGGCGTACCTGAGAGCAAGAGAAGGTAGGAGACATCTATCATCCAGCTCCCAGAAGAAGGGCAACATAATTTAAAATGAAACATTACAAGGTCATCATTTTGTTAGTAAGTCTGTTTGCATGTCTGAACATCCACGGTGTGGTATCCCAAATATCAGAATCTGGCTTTTCGACAGCCACACACTGCATGGTTGCAAATTGCACCGCGGAACTCAAAGGCATCTTTCGCAGCAAAATTGAGTGCATAGCAAGCTGTCATAACAACACACGGTGTACTGGATTTAATTTCACTGCATACGGAGAATGCCACCATTTTCCCGAGGGCTGTTTCGGATCTACCCTTTGTAATTACAGTGGCACATCTGGCAAGATATTCGAAAGACGAATTGTATGGAAATATTGCCGGCACAATGGTCAGCTTGACCAGATATCCAATACATGTCAGTGTGTCGGAGGATGGGTAGGTAAGTACTAGTCTACTAGAATACCACCGAAGGATGGCATTTTTTTCTCGTTATATCTGTTACCAGTATTTTCACCTAATCGAGCAAGGACATATATTTGTTGGTTACTCACATCCAATTCTTCAACTAAGTTTAGAAGTGGTGTATGTCAGTTTGGTAAAATTATGAAATTCTCTCATGGTAAGCTTGAACTGAGTGAAAGGCGGGGTTTAGGGTCAGATACAAGAGGAGTGACTAGATATTATCCAATGGCCTCTTAAAAGCGTTTCCTGTTACCTAACCACGCCTCTATTACTTACTCAAGTACACTTTGGGCCAGTCTAAGAATTTTGCTAAGTGGACATAGAATACTTGTAAACTGAGATGACGATATGTTACATAAACCATCTGGATGGACATTACATCTATAGCTCCTCGTTTCGGGATCCGCAGTCTTTCAGACCCTCATTTCATTCATCAAAAGCTGCCAAAAATGTTGAACAAGTGTTCCTAAACCATATATATCGCAATGAAACAACTGATCATAATGACATACTTTTTTTTACCTAGATCTACTTTAGCCATGTCGGACAAATTTTGAAACATAATTATGGCCACTCACTATCATGTCACTTCCGATCTTTTCTTTTTTAAAGAAAAAAACAAATTCATAAAGAAATTAATGAGTTAGCCTAATCCCACAAAGCGTTTTTTTTTTGCTATCATGAACTTAAACTTATCATGAATCATGAATTTAGACTGTAGCTCTTTTAAAATCAGCACATTACTGTAAACCTGATGGAATTCCCAGAATCATTACCATGAACGTTACATAGCCTGATATTTACGAGAGTTTTGCTTGTTAACTATACCTAAAGAGTTCAAAGAACAACTATGCTTTCAGTGAACACTTACATAGATATCATTATATATAATATCAAGTTTGAAGTCTGAACTGCCGGTGGCGTGGCAAAAGAGTTTATATGAGAGAAAACATAGTGATGACTGAGAGGAAACCATCCAAAGGCATTAATATCATATCAGTATCAGTCAAGGGAGGGAGCAGAGGCTAACTAAAGCGAGCGCTAGGAGGGAAGTTTAGGGGATTCAGCCTTCTACTCTTCTTTGTCGAAAGGGAGATGGAGGGGTGGGAAGAAACCAGTCGGAAGTATAGCCTTTTATTGAAACGTGTGGAGGAAGGGGAGCACATGAGCATATAATAATATATATCAGTAATGGTCGTATGCATTACATCAGTTAATTCACTGCTGTAACCAAGGGACACTCCCAAACATGGAAGTACCGTATTCACTGTACATGTATTTCAGTCACCACGTTAATAATGCATGGATTATGCATACGAGCACAGCTGTTGCTCTGTCAAGGCAGCTGCAGAGCAGTATCACTCAGTCTAACCATCACTACCTTGTCTTCTCTGTTCAGGTGAGGAGTGCGAGCGTCTGCCGTATCGCTGTGAAGAGCTCGTGTCGTTTGGCTACCCTAGACAGTCCCACTGGGTGGACATCGATGTATTGCAAGATGGATCTCGTACTGTCCGACTGATGTGCGACTTATTAAGTACCAAAGTATACACGTATTTGGTAGCGTCCAATGGCTTCTATTCTCGTAACAGAACTTACCAAGAGTATGTGGATGGCTATTATATCAACCAGGGGAACTATTTCCATGGTCTTGAGAATATTTACGCACTAAGTTCATATTATGATTGCCTTACCTTTGCTGTCATAGTTTCTGATTCAGCCAACGGCAAGTGGTGGCAAAGACTCAACTACAACAATTTCACCATGAGCGGCGCTGATGACGGGTAAGCGACACCACAATAATCTCTTAGTCAACACCAATGACGAGGGTTCTAACACTAGAACACAATCCGTTCCAGTCAGTGTTCGGTTTATGCTTCAGCTAAGAAAGCTACAGCTTAGTCCATCAGCATGCTCAGGACTCTCGAAATATGTGACAAAAGGCTTTCATCTGAGAAAAATGCCTTGCTGTGATGAAAGAGCATGTATATATTTCAATATTTTTTTGTGGCGACTCAAACTTCTGTTTCAGCAAGTACCTGTGAGGCCGCCTGGTGTAACCTTTTCACTTACCCCTTCCCCAGTCCCCTTTTCCCAACATAAACACGGCTATGTACAGCTCAGGGCCTAACCAAGTCTAAATCAGGTGTGAGATCAGATTATGTTCCCCGTGAGATTCTCTCCCCCGCACAAAATCTGACGGTGAGATTTAGTCCCGAGGACAAAATCTATTGGTAAGAATCTGGCCTTCCCCCCACCCTCTCTATGAGATCTCAATGCAGTGGCGGGGGTTGTTAGATGAAATTTTCTGTACCATTCCATGTTTGAAAACGAAGAAAAATCACACCTACTGCATCATAACTCATACACATGAAACCAATACGGTGAATTGTTTATTTTGTGTTCGCAGATATACTATACGCACCTTTGGTTACAACCAGTCCGCAACTGAGACACTATCGTTGTCCTCATCACAGAACCTGGGAGACATTCTTGGACTCAGTCAGCAAGTGTCCTTCTCAACTTACGACAGAGACAGGGTAAGTTAAATTTCATGACAGAGGATTCTGGTTATCGACATCATAACAACATCACTTAAGCCGGGTCAAACCACGTAGTGCTTGGTTTTCACAATGAGGTATTTTCAGACGGGTCAGTTACACCACGTGATCTAGGGATTGCTAGGCTATTTTGATAAATGACGAGTAATCATACATAAGCAGAGCATGTAAACAAAGCAACGTGTGAGCAAGATTTCCTAGGTCACGTGATGGAGCTGAAAATACCTAATTA
>JAWQUT010000055.1:1259976-1276413 GCA_033807755.1 Ellobium chinense
CCTGCCTGCCTGCCTGCCTGCCTGCCTGCCTGTCTGTCTGTCTGTCTGTCTGTCTGTTTGTCTGTCTGTCTGTCCTCTTTCGTAAAATAATCAACATCATCGAAATGAAAGTCTATGCCAAAAACTATTATTCAAAAACAAAATGCCAGAGAATAATACACTTAATCACGATGAAGGTTGAATCTGCTGCCAGTTAAGCGTTGACTCTGATAGGCTCTTATTCCGCCCTAGAGCACTGGTGCTTTCAATAGAAATCCCTTAGTGTAGCACTTTGTTGTATAGGATATCTGCATTTTGTTGCATAGGACGTCCTGCACACTTTTAAGTATTCATTTTGAACCTTAGCCACTTAGTTTGCATGAAATGGGACTGAATTTTTTTTAAAAGTATACGTCCCGTGGTCTTTTAACTACAGATGAAAAAAATAGTGAAAGAATGAAAATAAATATTTAAAAAACAATCCTTGCTTCGCGGTGGGATAAATAGTTAGCTACGTGACAAATGTTTTTTTTCAGTCCGGACTCTTGCATCAAGCAGCATCCTCCTACCTCCCCACTGCAACCATTTTCATGCGGGCCTATCCTGGTCACTCATAACTATATTGACATGGTTTCGGGTCATCATCTTTAATATGCTAAAATACCCCACTAAACTACTGACATTCAGCTCTACCAATTCACATCGAACCATGCAAAACAATTTAAAAAATACATTAGAACACAAATATAAAAGACAGATAAGCAGACAGACAGAATGACAGAAAGACAGACAGACATTTCCCCCATGCCCCTACTCACTCACTAAGTCTTTACTTATACACTCACTTATATTTTGAAAACGGAAATAAAAACGAAACGAAACAATGAAGAAAAACTAAAATAGAACGAAAATGAAACGATTTTCAAAAACGAAAAAAAAAAAAAAAGAAAAAAAACTAAAATGAAACGAAAATAAATTTTGAAAATAAAACTAAAACGAAACGTAAACGAAAATAGATTTTGAAATAAACTAAAACGAAACGATAATGAAAATAGATTTTGAAATAAAACTAGAACGAAACGAAAACCAGAATAGATTTTGAAATAAAAACCAAAACGAAACGAAGACGAAAATTTATGAAAATATTAGAACGATTTCACCCCTAGGTGGGTGTCCTCAGCTAACATGGCCACATGCCTGTCCTCACTCTTCGATTTGGGATTTTGCACCATGTGACTTTTTCCACTTCCCAAAGTTGAAATTTCAGCAGAGGGGAGTGAGATTTAAGACTACAGAAGAGCTGTAGGTGGAATTGCAGAGGGTGCATAACATGCTGAAACATAATTTTTTTTTCTAGGGTTACTTCTTTTCTCGGGACGCCGCTGGAAATATTGTGCTGACTCCAAAATGGAATGCCTCGAAGGCGATGGCGGAACATAATATCTGTATTTTGAGTAAGTCTACGAGCTTTTATAGACACAGTCCAGAAACTTTTGGATCGCATCCTGTATATTAATACTTAAGCTAGCTCTTATGTTTGGGGCTTTTCTTGTAGTGCAGGGCATATTGCTCTCCAGTTTAGTTTGCTGCTGTCAAACGAAGAAAGGGAAAGCGTATTACAGGGCACAAGACAGGATTATGGGGAAATTCTATGGGGAAAAGAGACTGGGCCAGTAGTTTCTGTTATATTATGAGCGAAGAAAGAAATGCTCATAGTTAGCCAGCACAAGCCTTTTTAAAAAATGATTATGATTGCGTTCCTATTCATGTCTCATGAAATTCTTATCTGTGATCAATATTGGATTACAATGGTTAAAAAATCATTTCAATAGCCAGAAACGCTTTAAAACAATTTGTATGTCAAGAATTAACTGAATGTTCCATGGGAACAAAAGACAGTTGCTATTCCGAAACTGTTATCTTTTTCTTGCAACTGATTATATTGCATCTATAGCTCCTTTTCTTCAGATTTGCGGTGTTGTGTTCTCAACATCTTTTTAAAAGAAGAAATTCTCCCCAGATAAGCCATTTTGTAACAGACTTTGAAACCATGGATCTCATCGCACGTTCTCTTCTTGTGTCACACTAAAGGGGGTATTACACGTACAGTCGGTACGGAAGGAATTCTGAACTTCGGTTGAGCTTCAGTCCGTCCTTAACGTGTAATAAGAAAACTGGCTGAAATCTTCAGTCCGTCCTGCAGTCCGTCCTCACAGCCAGAAAATCAGGCAGCGCCTGTCTTTGAAGTTTTCCCCGCCGGCGATAAAACGCCCGTTTACAAACTTATCGAAAATGACATCCTAGCGTGAAAATAATATCAAATTCGGAATCAGCGTATCAAAATTAACAAAATGACTCGCGAGTAATTCGTTTTATTGCCTTATTTAAAAGTTTAAAAAAGTGTCTAGACTATTTCTTTCATAGCGTAGGGCTTTGCCTGGCCTAGTGTGTTTTGTTGTTCTTGTGTTGACATTGATGATCCGTGTCATTGTCTCGATACACGTCTAGCGAAGTTTTGTGCACGTGTTGTCTTTGTATTGTAGGCCTTTTTATTTTATTATGACGACGTGGTGCAAAGAATCATAGCGGCTCGCATCACTGTTGATTGCTTAGCGAGACGAGAGACAACAAATTACTGTAATGCAAATAAGTCTCTTCGTCCATACTCATGAAAGTGTTGACGTCCTCGGGAAATGCTCTAATTTCCTCCAAAATATTTGTGTGTTAGAGCTCACCCCTCTTTAAAAGCCAGTTGGTTTTTTTTTACCATATACCACGTTGTTTTCGTGATCTTTTATTTTTCAAAATAACATTAATTGCTAGACTATCAAGATCCCGAAGTGTTGTCTCAGCCATCATGGCTTCATTTGGCGGGAAATTATTTGTGTGCTTGTGTGATCCGGATGGCCTTCATTTTGATCGTTGCGTTTAATACACGTTAAATTTTTACGATGGCCTGCAGGCTGACTGCAGTCAAAAAGTTCTTCCGTACCGACTGTACGTGTAATACCCCCTAAGGATGGAGCAGTTTTTGTTCAAGCAATCACCATTTCATTCTACTGGATAGCACGGTCTGTGATCATAGCGGCAACCTGCATGATTTTTGTGAAAAAGAATTGCATTCCTAAATGCGCGAGACAAAATATACTAGAATGCTTCTCATCGATAATTCCCCACTTGTCCCACTTCAGAACTGGCATAATTTTTAAAAACATTTTATAGAAAGGGAGGTAATCAGAGTGTGAGCTGATAATATTTGTCCACTTCAAAATAATTCGGTCATCAATTTGCAGATTTTCCCCACGATATTTTATGCTTGTCTGTAACGATCGTGTTATTTCTTTTTAAAACTGTGCTGAAGTATTCAAGTGGGGAAATAATGGGGAGTTATTTATCACGAGTTAGTTATCATTATGTCCACCTCTTTGTTTCTGTTGAAGCTAAAGACAATGTTCTTCTATACAGCCGCTGCTTCAGCAGGACTAAAGCATTGAATGTTCATGCCCCTACCTGTGGAAATGTACAGAGTCCGTTCCGGAATCTACAGATATTCAAAAACATAAAGTGCTTCATCAAACTAAGGATGGATTCGTATCTGTTTATCCGATATTGAATTCCTCAATGCTCCTATGGTGTGGAACAGAAATATCACTCAGGCCGCTGGATAGGCCTTCATGCTAGGCCTATGTACTTAACTCTCTCCCAGTAATATCTACTAATTCCTTTTTTGTTGTCTGTTTATGTTCTCTGAAGAATTAAGGGGGATCGAGGGTGAAATTTTCAATTTCGTTATTTCTTAACCTGGAGGGGTGAAACTTTACAGAAAGGACAGTTATGACTAAACAAAGATTTTGAGGGTTTTTGGGGGTCATTTTTTTTCTTGTTGTCATGGTAACGGCGGCTATATTGAATTTATATAAGCCGCAGGAAAATTTCAAAATTTCTAAAAGTGCTGCTTTTAGGTACCCTATTTTAAACTTTATCATTAGTTGTATATATATCACAAGTACCTGGCTAGTTTATTTACCCCTGAAAGTGAAATTACCTATAACGATTCTTTGTTTTTTCAAAATTAAGGATATTGCCTTAAATATTTTTTTCTCAGATTTCACACAAAATATGTGTATTTTCACTAGCCAGGTACCTGTAAACACATGTCTACTTGCATGCCAAATTTGATGGTTATATGACCATTTGTTGCTGAGATTTTGAGATTCTTATGAACAAACTAGACAAAAAACATATTTGGGAAAATGAACTACCAAATCTTGTCATTTTNGGAGAGGGTATCTCTTTAGGAGCGATTCACATCTTCTTAGAGATATTTTTTGCATACTTAACCTATATCAGGACTTTCTAGGGATGTTACAACGTTCGAATTTGATGAAAACGAAAAATCGAATTGATGCAAAATCGATCAAATTCTCGTTCGCGATCCCCCGTAAGAGCATGTCGTTCTAATGCATTATGTCTTACAGTTGACCCCCTTGAGTTGCAACTCGCCTAATTGCACGGAATTACAACTTCTTTCGGAAGGCAGGATATTATCTAAATAAAATAGAAACATATGACTCTGCATAATAGCGGCCTCCACTTAAATGCAAATGAGATTACTTCATAACAACTTTGACATTACATTAAAGATAATAAATATTCTACACAATAGTATGAGCTCCCTATATATTATATTAAACTTCTTCCAATAAGTCTTGGTGCATGTTTTAGATCATGCTTCTAAGGATAAATCTAATTCAATCAAGGGTATAAACACGGCACAGCTGATTGCCATAGAAGACATGAAAACAAAATAAGACGATAAAACAAAACATAAAACAAAACAGACATGGAAATAAGCGCATGTGAATGCTAATTGGTTGACATGTTGCGATAGAGACAATCATGTCCGTCATTTTTATTTTCTCGAACAGGAGCAGTATGTGACTTCTTCTTTTCCTTCTTTTCCTGCTTCTTCCGCGTTCGCCTTCAATGTTCTGTTCCCAGTGTCAGGATATTGCCTTGTCTCCAGGAAGTCCGCCATTCTCTCCTGCTCCCGCTTGCAGCCCTGAGTTCTGTGGTTAGTTGCGCTCCGACAGTAATAGTTTAAAAAAAAACAACAACAAAAAATCTATTCACATATCTTCGACTGTCCTAGAGCAGGTTTAGATTATAAATTAATGCTAAAAGACAGACATAATGTAAAATTTCAAAGTATCGATTTGTTTTGTGTTGTGTTGCGGTCTTTGCGTACCACTAGATCTATAATCCTCGTCACAGGTCCCACTAGATTCACTACCAAACTTTAATCTGTATATTTTTCAAGAAATAAAAATAGGTGGGATGTAAATGCTGTATGCCTTGATGAAATCAGTCAACTACAACATTCACCTGTTGTCCTTTTGAACTCTTGTGATGCTGTCTTAATATATTCTACTGTCTGCTTGCTACATTTGAATGCGGCAATATTAATTATTATACCCATCTCCTTGTAGAACTTTGGGCGTGTGGGACACACTGAGTGAGTTATTGTAGTCTGTGCGCTTTGAAAACAATCTTACTACTACATTGCAAAGCAAGAACTAGTGGGGAATTATTGACGGAATGATGTGCTTGAGAAAGAAAGAGACAAAATTTAATATGTTTGGGAGGAGGGATGTGTGGTGAAAGATGGATGGACAATCAAACTGGCCAAAAACTAGTAGAATCTGTATTGAGACAAAGTTGGTGTACATCGAAGAAAACAAGCTTTCATTTCTGTTTACAAATCAGCGTCCTAGCAGACCAACACAACATACAACTAGGCAATACAAGGACTATGGGCCTTTATAACAACAACAACAACAACAGCAACAACAACACAAAACTACATATTGACAAACGATTTGTGTGCTTGTCGAAATTCACAGAAATATATTAGCAATTTTCTAATGTATGTAACTAACTTGTATAATAATATCTTGAGGAAATTTTTGAAAGAACAACAGTGCTGGAACGATGTCCACGTATTGATTAGAAATCTTACAATGTTCATCTGCTTTTAAAGTTTGTCTGGATCAAACAGAAAGAGGCGTCAACAAACACAGAGTTCAGGTCTCTGCAGTACCAGTTTAGACTTGATGAAGTTCTAAACTATGTAAAACCTGGAGATCTTGTTACAAAATTACACCAGAGGATCTCATAAAGGTGCCTACCACAACAGGACCTTGGATGCCACAAACATTTGAAAACATATCTCGTCATGTGGGGTATGCCGGCCATATTGGTTGAAAGGGTTAAGTTCATTACATAACAAAAGTGATAATATATTAAAAGCCTCCCCCCCACCAATAAAAAAGCGCTTTTTTGCCTTTCTCTGAAATGCAGTTAATAAGCTGTAGCTTTTTTTTTAGCCTATGCCCATAACCGTCACTGGGTTCACTAGTGGAGTGAACTTTCTCCTCTTCTAGTAACTCTCAAGGCTTGGTAGTTCGTGGGCTGACAAAATGCATGGAAACTCTTGGCAAAGACATCCAAAAGTTGCTGTTGCTCTTGTCACAGTCATTTGGTATATGGATGTACTTATCCTGATCCGTTAAACCATATGACTGAACGTAACCTGTCCAGCCTAGTGGGTTCATGAGCTGAACATCACAATCAGGGAACCACCAGCCCGTTCCAGCTCTCCATCCACAGTTTCGTCCCTAGAAGATAGAGATTCCAGTCATAACGGGATATAAACTTCCCTCCAAAATAACCACAATGGAAAAAAGTTTATTCTGATACAAGCAAACAGTACCATGCCTTGTGCTTGAACAATGAATCAAAAATTATGTAAAAGAGACACATTAGGACCCCAAGGGAAGCACCTTCTACAAATACATGTACATATCGACGGTGCCGCTGTTGCTAAGTAAAAATATCAACAAAGTTAATATGTATAGTCTAGACATACACATGTGTTGACACGGGCTATACTGTTATAGACTAAATGTTGTTCAGACGAACGTTATGCATCGACACCATCATGTTCTGTCAGGATTGCTTTGTTTTCAATACAGAATTCATTCACTTTTGTAGCTGTTCGAACGACCAGTGTGTGCGGGTTTGAAATGAGCGGTTTGGCGGACAAAAATATAAAGAGGATTTAGTTTAAAGATAAGAGCTTTAATTTCTTATGGCCCTCCTTGACAACTCTGCTATCACTTAGTGTTCGGGTAACGCCTTGTAGATAACATGCATGGGACGGTGAACGAAGCCGCTGGGCCAAGTGTTTCACAACGCCATACGATGGTATAAATCTCATTCAATATGCACAAAAACATAAAACTCTATTCATACCCTGTGCATATAAATACACAATATTACAAGTGAAGTCCATAACAATGGAACAGCTAAGCGCCCTCTGGCTCTAAAGCCATTACATCTGAATGGGGAGTTTTTGTCTTTCCCACGGACACATTAGGGCAAACGCCGTCCTACTCAGGCCCCGAATCCACAGTCTTGTCAGACTGTGCGTGGTTATACACAGCATTAATCTTCAAATCACCTGGGTTGGGCTTACTAGTAATGGTGATCTATTTATCACATCATTTTTTTTCTCCCTCTCAGGGGCCCAGTGACCTTAGCTGTGGCCTGTTCTAACGCTTTTGTCACCTCCCTGACCAGTTTAGGTTAAATCAAAGCAGCACTATTTTGGGTCAGATATTTGAAAAGATAGGGGCTGCCAATGAGCGAACAAACTGTTGGCTTGAAATAGCTTGAGACCTCAACTGGCTTTTCATGGAGGTGAGTTAAACAAAGAGACACAGCAAAAAATTTTACTTGTAATGGGCTATTGAAAGTAATGTTTTGTTGTAGATCAGATGCTTATCTCCTTTACAGGTAAGTGGGAATATCCGACATAAATTAGGACTGGAGTGACGGCAACCGACAGTACATAGTAATATAATAATAACAGCAAAAGATGTGCGCGTGTGTAACCTAAGTGTCACTCATGGCCACATGGCCACGCTGCCTCCTGTATATATATATTGGAACAAGACAGAGAGTGAAGTGGCAACAGCAGTATGAGAAAGGGAGGACTGATCTCTCTCGACTGTAATGAAAAGGCTCCCTTACCTTTCTACTACTCAGGACCCCGCGAACCCTAACCCTACTCTACATAGGCCCCTGGAATTCGCACCTTGCACCACTTGTCCAAAGGTTGTTTACCGCCCTGTAACTGATATCAAGGAGACACTACGCAATTATAACCCGAACAAGGTCCTCCATCTGATATTCTGTTTACTAACAGGAAGAGATTTCGGGCAGATGTGATTAAAAAAAAAATAGCTATGCAACTTTCAGGATTAAATACAACTACCGACCTAAGAGAATTTCAAAAGTTCATGTTATAAAATTCCGATTTCCAATGCAGAAAAAAAAAAACCGGGTGTGAAAATGTCTGCTAAATTTCACGAGGTTACACGAGATCGTCTTGAGAATATTGCACTGGACATGTCAGCCCCACCGGTTTTATTTGTGTAGGTCTTTCTGGGAGTGGATCCATCTTCTCCCTCCTTTCAAGCGATCCAAATTAGGAAACCGTGCATAAACTCCATTTCGATTATCCCATATTTCAAAGTGCTTATGCTAATCGTGGCATTGAGACTGCAACCCATCATGTCTGTCATCACTAATAATAATGTTTCTTCTACTGGTGACCGTAACAAGAACAACACAATGCTCAGCATGCATCAAGGCCAGTTACATATCATTTGTAACATCAAAGGCTGATACAGGTGAGTTCTTAATGATCAAGATGGGAGATATCGATCCTGCTGACGACGCAGAGACAATTAAAATTACTGTCAACGCCAGTACCACCAGTAAACAACGGCCTCAGGTGTAGCAGCGGGATATAAAGTCAGCAGTATCATTCAGTTAACGAACGAACGAACGAACGAACGAACGAACGAATGAATGAATGAATGAATGAATGAATGAATGAATGAATGAATGAATGAATGAAAGACCACCTAGTACAATAGGATAACAATAATTGATTAAAGTTTGGGAATTTGCTTTAGTAACAATTGCAAATATTTAGTGGCATACCTTTCGTCATGTTTAATGTAATGTCGTTCACTGACTTAATACGATATTATTATCTCCATTAAAACGCACAACATAACACATAACCTGGACAGATCTACACAGACTCACTTCGCAGTTACAGTTCACGACCATGCACCACCCGCAACATACAATTGAAATCAAGTCTCGTCTTATGTGAGTGTATACTTACATAGTTGTTGTCGAAGGTCGAAAATGGATAGCCCTGACAGAGGGTCAGTACATCATCTAGATTGATGGTAGTGGAGTCTGAAGGCGGACCAACATAACCCTGCCACATCTGACCAACACTGAAGGAATAACTGTAGGGAAAGAACAAAATGTGTCACGTAATGATAAAACAATAATAACAATAACAATAACAATAATTTTATTAGGCTCAAACAGCGTCTGCTGTATATGAGCAAACAGAACAGTAACAATTGTAAACAGTATGTTCATCACGTAGCCTACTTCTGCCCTGTGCATGGCGCTATAAAAAGGGTTCCCGAATATCCGGCAGCATATTATTTTTACTTTGAACTGTCAGTGCTATCAACTTACAGGCAGAATTCACACGCTGATATTAAAAACTATTTGGTCTTGAAAAATGGGGAGGGGAAGCAGGTGAGTTCTGTATGCCCTGATAAAATAATGTTCCCTCCAGAATTCCTGGTCGACCAATTGCTGCAATTTTACACAATATCATAACGATCACTCTCTGTTTCTTTGAAACTCATGGCAAAGTTAGGAAGCAGGGAACTAGTAAGAAGTTATCTATGATAGGCAGTATAATGATAATAGGCGATACTGATGATTTCAGGAATCCCTGTCCGCTGATTTATTAATGAAGGATAAACCTAATGGCCAATGTTAGAGTTGCTGGAATTCTCCAGACAGGACAGTTCGCTAGATGACCGTGCATGCAAACTAACTGAAAGTGATCGATTGCTATCGGATAAAGTTCAGTATGAACACTTGCCATACACCTTACAACAAACAGGAAACTGAATAAGGAGATCAAACGCCACGAAGATCTGGAGAAACGAAAAAAAATGGAAAAAGAACAACAACAACAAAATAAGCAACTAACAACAACAACAACAACAACAACAACAAAATAAGGACTACAGTTGCTTCAGTATCACAACCAAAGAAAATACGATGAATGTTGTGCTGTCTGTCGAAAAGAAGTTCTTTAAGTTCTTCAACAGTAATACTGCTCATAAAAATGTAAAATTTTAATGCTTTGTTAACCCGTTACAAATCATTGCAGAAAATATTATTCCTGATAAGCACAAATCTATCTCTTCCCAAGAATCTAGAGGACTGAGGCACCATCTGGACTGTGCAATGTTTTTCTCCTACAGCCTTCCACCTACCCCGTGGTAGCATCCTGCAGGTCAAAATAATCGTACATCCTGAACCAGTACTTCTCAACTCCTGTGAATGATGTGACGTACACCACGAAAACGACTGATCTTGCTTTGGCCTGGGTCAGACTGAATACATGTTTCAGTCCAAGCCATATGTTTTTGGTGTCAATGTAGTAACCAGCCTCGTACTCATACCACGTTCTGCCAAAGAAAAGAGAATGTGATGTAAGATGTAGACGAGGTCTTAAGTAAAGGTAACATTTACCTTCTCTGAGCTCAAGCATGCCGTCATATTACAGCAAATATCTTATACATGTACAGTAATACAGGGGGCTGCCAAATCAAGGATGGGGAGGGCTATGATAAAAAACTGAATATGCAAAAATGGTTATTATCGCAAAGATCTAATTTCCGCAAATTTGGGGAGTTGAGCTTGCCTCGCGAAAACTACATCCCGCGAAAAAATATTTCGTTCAAAATTGAAGGGCATTTTTCTTGAATTCCAGAATTATTCTCGTGACTTTTGTAACCCCTAAGTTCGATAACTCAACTAAAATGTTCTACAATACTTCGAGTTTCAAAATTTTATCCTTTAAAAATTAATAGGTTAGTAACAAACAAATAAATAAAAGAGTCTTTTTGAACATATTCTTTCTGTAACAAGTGTAGTCTTTGATGGAATAATTGATCGTGTTTTCCCTCCGATCAGTATAAATTATAGGCCAAAAGCATCCTCATCGTTGGGCGTTCACTAAACCTCCCCCACATAATCTCGCAAACCCATCCATGCACACTTCTACACACGCAAGCAAGCACACACGTATACACATATTTTCATCCTTGCTTGTTCATTACCAACCTGTTGTGACTGACCAAACCATTGCTCTTAGCTATGTAGGTGAGCACGCTCGTGTTTGTTATTCTGCACGTGGTGTTGACCAGTACAGAGTCGTTCTCATGAATATCCAGCAATACGTTATGGTCTTCAAGGACTGGATACAAATAGGTGTCAAGCTCTTCACAGTTATAAGGGCGTCTCTCGCACATGGTGCCTTCATGATTAGAGAAATCAGAGAATGGCATGGTTTTTGTGGTTGATACGATAGTGGTAGTTTCATTTTATATAATCAAGAAACAGTCACCACCATGACGATGACTATCACCACTGTCAACCATCATCAAGCAAGTTGCAAGACATATCTAAAGCACGGGAGTTGTTCAGTAGTCAGTATCTAAACAACAACAACAACAACAACAACAACAACAACAACAACAACAACAACAACAACAACAGCCACACCAATAAAAATAACAACATAACAACACAAACAACAAGCTAGGAAGGTAGCTGAGATTATCTTGCTTCTAGGATAGGTTACATAAGTTCTCTCCCCCTAGCCCCCTCTCTTTGTTTCTACCTGTTGTGTATCCATGGAATGAAAAATTATCCATCTTTGGATCAACTGTTTTCTATATGGCTGTGATCTAGATTACTTCCCAGCAAGTTCCTTTTCTATTGCAATCACATGATGTGCATTTGATCTACCTGGCAATGGTCTTGTCAGGATAGTTCAGACAGTCTGCCTGATCACAGTGAAGTGCTGCATCAGATGAATGCTGCCTCTCATACTTGAGTACACTGGACACTGCGATTTTTATAGGCCTTTACCGAAGTATGCTGTCATTTGGTGGGCCCACAGCTATTTTACTATCGTCTCCTTTCATGATTGTGATACATGATATGCATGTTCCAACCTCCAGGATAATAATTAAGATCAACGTCTTCAATCAAGAGCCGCCCACTGAAATTGTTCTACAAATGCATGTAGAAGCATAGTTATTTTATTCTTTTTCTATAGTAAGATGTCGCTCCACCTGGCCCCTTACCCATATTACCCAACAGTTTGGCGGTAACTGATGCGTGCAGAGGCTGCAAATTAGTCGCTACACATTTTTTCATCTCAAATTCAGTGCTAAATTAGGCTGGGCCTAATGGTCTGATAATTATGTTTATTAATACTTGTCATTGCCTCTGTTTATGCTTACTTTGAAATGTCCAGTGTTCCTTAGTCACTTTGAGAAAATATTAATGTCACCAAACTACTGATCTAGTCCATATCTGTTGTAAATTATTGTCAATCCCAACTTTACCCGGAATATTCCACTACTTTATATTGTCTACTACAACATGCTGTTCTATAACTTCTCACATGTAATCACAGACCCACTCCCTCTTTCATGAACTTCTCAAGCTTACTCAAAGACATCCCTCCCTTTCTTTCCATCCCCAAAAGGAAAAAAAACAACTGACAATATCATGTTATCTCGCAACTGTTTAAACTGTACTCACCCACCCATCCATTTATACACTGACATGATGTTCCTGAACTCCTCAGTACTCCACTATTCTGACAGCCCGTCCTTATGTACACATCACTCTGGACGCAACTTGTATCCCTCAGACACGTGCCGCTGAGATAATGACATTTCTTCTCAGATTTCACATACAAAAATCCGTAGCAACTTCCTTTCACGTTGCAGCCACAGGCGCACATGATCTTGCTGGCAATGTCCTTGTCAGGGTGGTTCAGACAATCTGGCTGGACACATCGCCTGGCAACAGTAAAGTCTTCCATTAGAACAGAGCTGACCGAGGCTATCGGCTCATTTTGTAAAGCGAGGAAAAATCCCAAGAGTATCCCGTAATAGCCAGTTGATGCCATGTTTACACAGTAAATGTGAAATAAGTATTCCGAAATTCATCAAATATACACTGAATCCTGAAACACACTGACAGTGTCCGGAGAAATATTTAATCGCTCCACAGGAATAAAAGAACGGTGTTCCTCCAGTCGAATATGAGTTACATGGGAGAGCTCATGTAAAAACGGGACACTAGGACAGACAAGGTATACACAAGGAAAGTCTGAGACTAGAATTTTAATTCGATATTTAAAAAAATGAAAAAGCTGCCTTGTCTCTTTTCAGGATTCAGACTGAACCTTTCTTGCCATATGTTACATGTGTTATCTCTGCTGTGCTCCAATAACTGCTAACTTTACTGAATAAAGCATCAAAACGATCAGTAGATATACATAATCCCCTCCATAAGCTATGCAATCTTTCACCTTATTTTCAATACGTATCCAAAATGGTCATTTAAGAAGGCGAATTAATTAGTGAATACCGATGATTCAAAGACTATATTGTAATCTGTGTATCATGAACAGCGCATATTTACACAGAATACTACAGAGATACTAGACACACTGATTAATAAACAAATAAACAAAGTTTCACCCATCGTACGCTACAATAGCTGCTGTAAAGATATATCCGGAAACATTATTTTAAGTTTATTCAACGCGTCATTGATTTATGATTCTTGCCAGACATCCCATTGTGGAGTGAGCATTCCCAGACCATGTAAAATTGACGGAATGAAACGCGAGGTGTGATTAGCTAGAACGATCTCCAAGTGTGGAGTAGACCCTCGAGAAATCAGATGAGGGGTTCCGTTCCTCCATCTCTCTTGTCATTCATACATGTGAATAACATGCTCTTTTTTTACTCTTCATCACTGCTTTTCTCTCTTGTCCCTCTCTTTCTCTCTTGTCCCTCTCTTTCTCTCTTGTCCCTCTCTTTCTCTCTTGTCCCTCTCTTTTTAATTAAAAAATAAATATCGTGATGCCAGAGCACCGTCATAACTTGTTAAAAATTCATTATCGTACAACAATACACATCAAACATAAAATTCCCACATTTGTCATGTTTGCGTATGTTTTCAAAGCATTTAAAATCTTCGATTCAAAGGTTTAGTAATTTGTTATCACAAATAAAACGTTTGATACTTTCAATATTAATTTTCTGAAGATGTCGCTATTCATACCATAGACTTTTTCTTTGTATTAACATTCCAGTTACACATCATTCGTTGTGGGAAATATACCAGAACATTACGTACTTTTTTTTATTGGCCGATAATAAACTGTGATAAGTGAATGCCCAGGTTTGTTTCGTAAAAATTTGATTTATTGTTTTCCCATTTATGTGTACATGTTTCGTCACTTAGAGCAGACTGGCGTGAACAGTGATCTGGTGTTGATAGTACTCAGAAACACAAGCCAGGTCATGTAGGTTAAAACTCGGTGAATGTCTGACTGGCGGCGATTAATGCGGTAAAGACATTTGCAATGGCCTCAATCAATTCTCATGGCCGTTTTGTGTTGTATTTTCCTTTACTCGCCCACTTTTAATCAGTGCTAACATGTGAAACTAGCGTCATCAAAATGGCGTTTCGTTTTTACCCTACTTGCATTAAGTAAACGTCCTGTTTTGTTTGTCGACAAGTTTGTCCCATGGCCTGTATTTTTATACGAATATTATCTACCATTAAAGTCAGAACAGATTTCGCTGGTTTACAATCAACAATCCGAGTTAAATATGCCTAGAAATTGCTCGACCTCTCTCTAAGGTTCCCAAAATAATATTTTAAACAAAACCGCCTTACACATAGCAATCAGCATGCCGATCGAGGATTAGACTAATCAGCCAGCGGAGAGTCCAGAAACACTTCTTGCATGTCGAATCGGACTAAACCAAAGGTTTTAGCTTGTGGGCGATGAAGCTTGCATTGTTCTTGTACGGTATTAGTAGACACAGGCTTGAATATAAACATATCGCAAGCTCTCAAAACATTAGTTTAACCTGAAATTTAATTGAGTACCTGGACAGCGGATTGATTGAGCTGGACATAGATAGAATTCCCCCGGACATCCAGTCCCTGACTGTATTTTTTTAATGTCATTAATTTGTGTCCCAATGTCCTTAATTAGGTTTCCTGGCTGCTGTATGGTGCTTACGGGAAAAATATCATTTCTACAGCGCTGTTTGCAATCACGTTTTGGACTCTCGGTTGTCACAGTCGGTGCACGGTATCTCAACTCTCTTTGCTTTAGATTTTTTCTAATCTGCTGAAATTTTGCATTGAGTTTATGAAACATTAATTTTTTAAAAATATTCAACTTAAAAAAAAAAGCAATCTGTTTCTTATTCCTTATTCTATTCCTTGATATGGGCTCCAGGCTTACATTCTAAGGCGAAATTTCCAGATCTAACAACGTCCTAAAACCTAGTTTCCTTTAAAATATAATACATTCAGTTTATTTAGGGCTGCAGTGTTTGGTTCAAACTCTAAAATAGGCCACTTCGGACACCCCACATCATTATGTGCTGTACCGACTTCAGTAGGAGTGGACATGTCACATAGTAATACACTGCCTGATAATAAATCCACCTTTCCGACCAAGCCACTAAAGTGTGAAATGGGCAATTCTAGAAAAACGGTGCGTCACTGGCACTGCTTTCTGATAAGCTCTGACGTTACAGCAACAGTTTTGCGTTTCAATTTTTAAAAAAATGAATTACTTTCTATTAGAAATAACCAGAGCCACTTGTTGTAAAGTCAAAACATTTCAGAAATTGGTGTCACTGACGTGGCATTTTGCTGGAATTATTCTTATCAGAGTGCACCAAGCCATCCTGGAGATAATAGGGTGTCATTGTATTTGTTAATATCGAACATTGCCTTTCTTGGAGGAGGGGAGGTTTGGGTTGGGGTTGAGAGGGGGGAGGGGAGGGATCTATTACTTTAACTGATCACTCATTCGCTTATCCGTTTTCTTTCATTCTCAGTCACACAATTGAGGCTCCCAGTCATAATGTAGGTTATGGAAAAAGACAATGCTCAGATTATATGCAGAGGAAGAAGGGAATTATCGACCATGTGCGAACTACCGAACAAACTTCTTCCCTCACCCCGCCTCCCCGTGCTCCATTTTTTCCAGCAGATTTTATGAGACAGGTACCTTAATCATGCCAGATGTAGAACGAGATGATTTCCGGTTGTTAGCCAGAAATATTCTGTTGGCTGTAGCAAAGGTACAACTTTAAACTTAGACTATATACTTTTAAGATTCCCGTCACACGGATCCTTATTGCACATAATTATCCC
>JAWQUT010000055.1:1276645-1318284 GCA_033807755.1 Ellobium chinense
ACAAAAAACAACAAAAACTACTGTGTCTCAAGTTGCTCAAAATGAATGACTGTGTAAGTTTAAATGCTGATTTGAAGTCCTGTGCCATTAATGCCTCCCAGATGAGGAAATACTATGAGAGCAATAATTATATTCTTAGACTTTCCTGCCGTAGCGTTTCCGCTGATTTCCAGACGAGGTTTTAAATCACCTGGAAGAACACTGTGGTCTAGGTTTGTGACACCTATTAGAAGGGCAAATCACTCATAGTGTACAACAACAACCCAATTAATCCGCCAATATATAAAATCCCCCTTTTTTGGGGCCCTGCCAGCCAGTGTTAGGGTGTAGAAATGTGTAAAATGACCTGTGATCTATAATAAAGCATCCAATTTTAAAGCTTCAGGTACAATTTGAGCCTTCTAGATAAAAAAATAAAATGTGTAGACCTATGTATTCGCACGCGGTCAAAACCAGCCAAATGGAAATTTGGGGACCAAATCAGAATTTGAGGTGATCTTTTTCAAAAGACATTTGTGAAAAATTTTGGGCGTTGACCCCCCTTTTTCTTCCCGTTAAAAGATCGGGCAAAAGAAGTACTTTAACCTCCATGGAAGAAATTTCCCCAAATCACAATGGTATATTTAGAATAACGCAAAATGTTAATAGGGCCAAAAGAAGAAAAAACAATAGGTGTCAAAGACCTCTACTTGTCAAAGGAAGATAACCATGGATTCACCATCCACTATATTAAGATAAATTGATATTGTCCCTTCATTGGGCCTTAGGGGCGCTAGGCTGATGTAAGTAAAAGCCTTTTCAGCAGCATAGGTAAACTTGGCGCATATTTAATCTTTAACGGCATTGTGGGAGGGAGGGGGGCAGGGATAAACAAGTTAGAACTTGTGGATCGATCTCTGGATCTCTCTACTGGTTTGTGAATGTGTGTGTGTGTGTGTGTGTGTGTGTGTGTGTATTTGTATGTGTGTGTATGTGCGTGTGTGTATTTGTATGTGTGTGTATTTGTTTGTGTGTGTGTGTATGTGCGTGTGTGTATTTGTATGTGTGTGTATTTGTTTGTGTGTGTGAGTGTGTGTGTGTGTGTGTGTGTGTGTGTGAGTGTGTGTGTGTGTGTGTGTGTGCATGCGCGCGCGCGCGCGCGCGTGTGTGTGTGTGTGTGTGTGTGAGAGTCAGTGTATGTGTGTGTGCGTGTGTGTATTTGCATGTGTATGTATGTGTGTGTATTTGTTTGTGTGTGTGAGTGTGGTGTGTATGTGTGTGTGTGTGTGTGTGTGTGTGCGCTCGCGCGCGCGCTCATGCCATTCAACATGCTCTGGTTATTAAAGCTACACGGATTTTATTAGTTCTGACATGTAAAAAAATCTGCTGTCTTGGTGCACATACAACTGCTGTTCAAGATCAAAGACAAGATACCGAAACTTCTTATCCAAGAAGTAGGATCCAGGTCAACCTGATAAAACATGACTTGATGATTTCACATTAGTTTGCCAGTCCTCCTCCGCGGGAGCGGAAATGGCAAGCGTTTGAAGTGTATGTTATGTATCTTTGATAATTTACTTTCACAGAGACCAGTGGCGGATGCCGACATATTTCTTTTTGCTAGCAGAGTGATTAGAAGTGAATAACTGTTTTAGTAGACTATGTCTGGACATTGATTTCAGCTTTCTTGTCATTTATCCTCCCATGGCATGGGAAATAACTCGTTTTTGAGGTCACCTACATAAAGAAACTGTTAGTTCGTGTTATAAAACTTTACTTTCTCATCAGTTTCATATTTGCCTAAAGATTGTGATTCAGTTTGCTGGGCTGCCTAGATACTTGATACATTTATCACTCATTCTCCCTTTGATGAGACAACGACGCCAGTTGTAATTATATCGATTTTCAAGAATCTGCTCTGTTTGTGCACATAGAAACTACATGTGCTGGCATTTTCTGTTTATTAGCAGTCTTACTCTTTTCAAAGAAGCTAAGCACGTTTTTGGGCACGCCTAAGCTCGAATTTCACATACCAGTATTACTTTCCCCCAAGGTTTTGAAGCTGTATGTTTTTGATGTCAATCAATTTTTTTTAGCACGAAACTGAAGGATAGTTAAAGGATCAAACTGAAACATATGAAACTGGTCCATGTCCAGGTAAGGAGGAAACGCCCACAATATAAAATCCATCTGATAATTCAAAAAGCTTTTGTTATAACAAGTAGACAGGTGAATGCATTACGTGTAAATGTATTATTGTTGAATGTTTCTGATTTGACTGACATTAACAGGATATGGTATCGCCTACGTTTTCAAGATAGTGAAATGTCTTTTTTGTTTTTTTTTTCCTAAAAACACACTTTACAAAGTAAATAAATCATGCTAAAAATGTTCACCATAATTTCAGCAACAAATTATCCCAAACTGCTCGTTTTGCTTCATTTTGATGTAAAAATGTCCCTGGTAGGATGTTCCCGGACAATCCTAGATCAACTAGAAAAGTGCAGAGGTCTTTCAAACACGTCTGTCCAACAACCCATCTAAAAGATAAACAAATCATGATGAAAATATTCACCTAATTTCAGCAAGGAAGGGGCTCACATTGCTTCCTTTGTTTCTTCATTGTTTTTGACACTTTGCCCCCAGATCCCCCTAGACACGCTCCCACGTTCAGCGCTCGTACTTAGGCAGTCATACGAGTAGGTGCACAAAATGAGCAGATTCTCCCAGGTAGATATTTTCATAATTAGTGCCGTTTTTCACATTGGGTTAAATGATTTTAAAAAAGAAAGACCTCAATTATATGTATCTACGTCATGTGGTAGAAAACTGATCTATTTCTTGAGATAAAAATTTGACAAAAAATTCCTGAGAAACAATCTGACAGCATCTGCCACAAGTCAAGTCTGAAGAACAGTGGGGTAAATTATTTCAAAGCCAGTGACATCTGTAATTTATCTGTAACAGATCTACGTGAATTCTTAAAGGTGGATAATTTTGAACGCATGCCTTTTCTGCACGCGATGTAATTATTTTTACTGAAGACCTGAAATCAAATTCTCACACATCAACCATAACGGGGTTACCTATAGCCTATATTGTAAAGACTGGAACCGGTGGGATTTATGATGGGTCCACTGTATGAGGTATAGTCTATCATGTTGAGACTTGAATCCACGAGTGCCGACAAAGAAGTCGCAAATTTGAGCTTTGTTTTGCCTTTTTTTCCTTTCATTCTTAGCTCTCCCTTGTTTTTCTTTTTTTTTTGCCTTATAGGAGGTGCAAGCATTAAAATTGGGAATTCACTTCCTGTCCTGCTTTGTATTTTATCAACACTGTTCGTGTGAGCACACACTGCTCTGCTACTCTGCTAATTAAAAGAGCTCCTTGAATCCTTGTAGGCCAACTTCACATTACATTAGGCCCATGGTTGAACTGCGGCTGTTCGTTCGATACCGGTGGTGCGGCCCCAATCAAGTCTATCGTTTTACACTGTGCAGGGCCGGGTCTGCCTGCCTGTCCGATCTAGAGCTCAGCCCAGCCCAGACGAACACTACGCATCAATGACAGCCGCCCTCGACGCGAGAGCACACGAGATGTGTGTAGGCGACCACCATTGATATCAATCGATTGTTGACGTGAAAAGCGGAACCACGCAGGATAGCGGTCTACAGTGTGTATAATCAAAGCATTGTTTCACGATTGTACATGTAAGCATCCTGTAAATGAGTGTCAATTTGAGGTTTTTGCAGTGATATAAGGTAAGGCTTAAATTTTTCCATTGTAGAAATTAATGCATGCATAAGAATCAGTAAGCATAACAATACTCTTAATCAAGCATTTTTGTCTTCCATCAAATTCCTTCGGCTACGTCTTGTCAGTTACATTTTTACAATGTCAATATAGACTTAAGTTATCAGAACGAAGCTCATTTACGTCATGCCCTCATTTTGCTCAGCACTACGCAACCAAATTAACCCTTTGCATTTGTTTCCATTTAAGGTCGTATGCTAACAAACTTGGTGGTGATATGTAGACTAGTCTATGACTGGCCTCACTTAGTTCAGAATTGTAAGCCATCGTTGATAACAGTGTCGGAATTTAAAATTCTGGAGAAAATAACAGTTTTTATGAATATGCCTCTTTATGGTTCGTTCCACATAATCCCTTTATTCTCCATGCCTGGTTTATGTGGAATACGCTATTGTGCTCTACGACGATGTTATTTTGCCGTTTCCGTTGTGCATTACCCACCCCACTGTCAACACAAGTCTAGGAACAGGACCAATTTGGTGGCTAACTCTACGACTCAGTGGACTGTTTTGATGCAGGAACGGTCCTTTCCCGAGAGACAGCCCCCACCTTTTGACTGTCCCTTTCTTTTCTTTGTTTCTCTGCACCACTGAAATTGCCGATCCCTTCCCTTGCTCTAAACGTTATTGGCTGCTGATCGCCGTCGTTCCTGTTCCTAGATTATTCCAAGTTGCGATGGGAGAAATAAGGAGAAGGAAAGAAAGGAAGAAAGAAGATCACATTGTGTTTAGGGAAGGACGGGGCGACGAGAAGAAGGCGCCAAGTTTACTTCACCCGTGGTTAGAAGATGCTCTCAGCAGCAACACGAAGGACATAGAGTTCAAAGCACAGTATGTGTTCTGCAGCCGATACAGCTTTTAGTAAAATTCACACCTGTAATGTATATGTAGATAGCCCGGACAGAGTAAACTGTCAACAGAGAGGACAGAGTAAATCAAATAGGGAAGACAGGCGGAAAAGTGCTTGGTGTTGCCCAGCCTACGATATTAGACATGTTCTCCCTAAATAAAAGTTTACAGTATTTGTTCAGCCTTCTAGGGAAAACCCTGATTTGCACTACGTGATCTAGTAGGCCTAATTAAAAACCAATAGCTTGCCATATTTTAATCAATAGGCCAGTGTGTCATTTCTTACTGCAGAGGTGTCTCTATGATATGAAAAATGTACGCCAGATGCTTGGAGGGCTACGGGTTTCGTGGGAAAGGGCAGATTTCGAGGGTGATGAAGAATATGAAGAGCTGAAGGAGGCTTGAAGTTCAACCCTAACAGTGCATGTGTTTTTTTCGTTCTAGTGAACTCGGTAATATCAGGGTGATGGGGACTTTTTTACCATTATCAGCGTGTCCTGTTGTTCCCGAATTGGGGTATGGAGATAAAAGAAGTAACCTGAACTACTGTAATATTCTAATGAGTCATGATGATTAAGTATGCAGGCTTCACGTTGGTGACATAATCTGCATTTACCGCTAGTGTAAGACCGGATATTTTGGTTAGTCAGTCTGTAAACACTGATATCGCCCACGCATGCAATAGCCGCCAAGTCATCCTCTTTATGCGTAAACCTCGTATGAGTATGAGGCTGGTATGCCTTATGCCTTATGAGGCTATTGCAAATACAACCCTCAACAAAGGTGGGGGTGAGAGGGGGGGGGATAAGGAATTTGAGACTAGACCTGTGCCTGCTATGACCAAGTTCCTGTTATAGGGTTGTATATAAGAGTTCCACTGTTTCAAAAATTCTTCCTCCTCCCGAATGAAGATGTGAAAAGCTGCTTCTTAATGATAGTCCTGTCTCTGCTTTATAGTCCCTTATCCTTCATCAACATCTTTGTATTCTTTTTCTCATCACCTCGTGATAATGATTTCTTTGACCTATCTCCTCGTCAGTTTTGTTTTATTCGAGAGGTCATCTATCAATACACAGGGACTGTTCTTGTTCCCTTTGGCAGTCTCCGCCCCTGAATTTGTCACATAAAAATACCTGGCGCATAATCCTGCTGTAACAGCTTGCATTCCATTTTACTTGAAAACAAGGTGTAGATAAAGCTAAATGTAGATCTAGAGTGAATGTGAAAAGAGTGTTAGCATTCTTATTACTTTCATCTCATTCGCCCTTCCGCACCATCCTACCAATCGGTGTCTCGTCTCCACCCTTAATGTTCACTGCCGGTAGTACTCACTCTTAGTAATATTCCTCCGGCTCTTCATTATTCAGTCATTCATAAGGATAGTCGGGGAACATTACTACTGTGACCAGAGTCGAGCTGGAACATTGATTCGCTGCTGACTCAGTGAATGTATAGTAAATCACAGCTGGTTGTGGGAGAGAACAATCTCTTCCATGTGACACGTTGCAGAAACTCCGTCATGGGACAGGAAACATACCATTTACGCAACAACCCCCCACCCCAACCCCGCGGCCCCTATACACACACAAAGAGGGGGCAACAAGATCTGGATCTAATTTTTCAAACAGGAAATAGAACCTCACGACCCTGGAGTTCACGAACTGGAACTTTTCGCAATCTTTAATGAATATAATCGATGTGATGCAATGGTAGAACTAGTTCTCACCTTCTGTCCACAATGCAGTGTGCTACGGTAGAGTCATGAGAGGTAGCGGTCAAATTTTGCAGTCTTGTGTCAGTTGATCGGACGGCAGACAATACGCGCAACATTTGTTATCCGCAACAATGGTCACGCAGCCGGCGGGAGGCTGGGCCCGAGAAACCTTAGCGCTACTAGAGCTATGAATCCTCAATCGGCAACCGTCATTGTTTCTTTCGTTTCCGGGTTTTTTGCCTGTCCATCTCGTTTCTTTCTTTCTTGTGGTTTCCAAATTCTGGTCATCCCAGTATTTATTGGAAGTATTCTGATTGTGGGCATTGGACTTCAGATCATACCATACCTCTCTTTGCCATGCTGCGGAAAAAGACCGTATAGTTTAGATTATATGAGACCCAATCTCCGTTTTTTTCGGCGCACCTTGCCAAAGTTTAATATGCCCTACCTTTCTTTCTGGGACATTTTGTCGTAACCTTTAGAATTTCCGAAAGCTAACAACCAGAAAGGCACAGTATAATCGTAATCGTCCTATCGCACCGTGAAATCTTAAGTCAAAACAACTGCGCCCCCCCTCCCACCCCCACCCCCTCATAGGGAAAAAAGTGTGGAAAGTGATCAATAAATCGAATGGAACGCCCCGTGAAAGTGTTTTTGTTTGGGTGTCTGCCGTAAAACTGTGCTTGCGGCGCATGCTGTCTTCTCCGACGGACGCCAGTCGTGTTGTTGATGTGGCTTTGTGAGGATCAGGAGCCACTGAACAAGTTTCATTAGTTTGATGTTTGTTTTCACCTTCATGTTTCACAGCTACCACCCTTCCATTTCAAGATTTTAATTGTTATGTTTAATGTCAGTTTCCGCTATGGAAGCTTCGAAAGTGCCGTGGAAATGCATTTCATTTTTATTATCCTAAGTCCATCCCTCTGTAAAATGGGTACCTGGCTATCGGCATAAAGTAAAAGATAGTGTAAGAATGCTAGTGATCCGTGTATGTAAAATGGCAATGGCACTCTATGCTTCCCAGAGAGCTGAAAAAGTTGTGGAGTGACCTGGCCTTCTGGGATAATAATAATGTGAAACTGCGTGAGCAGGCCCTGCATGGATACGAGACTTACATGTCGTAAATTTCATTCTTATTGTTTCTTTTTTATATGCAAAAAGCCCCCTCTCCCCCCCCCCCCCCCNCCCCCCCCCCCTTGTTTTTTCCTTGACACATCTTCTAGGGGGTTTATGGCAGCTTGTTTCACCCAAATGTCGCCACATATAAAAGAGTCAGAGGACAAGTGGAATAAAGGACAACTGCTGGGCATAGCCAACGTTAATTTATGTACTCAATAGACAATTATGCCATGTAACAGATGGACACTAATTTTAGACAAATATATTCTGGATATTCTGGCGACGATGTTGACGGCTTCGATAGAGTAATGAAATAGCTGTTTGTTACGGGATATAAACGCGTGAGGTCTTGTAACATGGAACACAGCTCGTGTGATAGTGGTGTTTATTTCGCACAGGTGTCGCTCGTATTATGAAGGAAAATTGTCAACACCAATGTCATAACTGGCAGTGGCGTAACAACAGTGAAGTCCTACTTCCACTTGCCAGTGGTTACAAGAATATTAGGCTACACTCTGCCAACATTTGTAACTTCAAGAGCATTCTATTCATAAGCCACTCTAGTAGTCATCTTGAGCACACGGTGTTCCTTTTTTACTACCCTACTTGACGCTAAACCATTATCCATATTTCTGCCGTGTTGATCCGGAAATTTACTCACATTGACCATTTCAATTACCCAACATACCACGTTTACCAACATAGACCATTCCAGTTACCCAACACACCACGTTTACTCACACAGACCATTCCAGTTACCCAACATACCACGTTTACTAACATAGACCATTCCAATTACCCAGCATACCACTTTTACTCGCATAGACCATTCCAATTACCCAACATACCACGTTTACTCACATAGACCATTCCAGTTACCCAACATACCACGTTTACTCACACAGACCATTCCAGTTACCCAGCATACCACGTTTACCCACATAGACCATTCCAATTACCCAACACACCACGTTTACTCACACAGACCATTCCAATTACCCAACATACCACTTTTACTCGCATAGACCATTCCAATTACCCAACATACCACGTTTACTCACACATACCATTCCAGTTACCCAACATACCACGTTTACTCACACAGACCATTCCAGTTACCCAACATACCACGTTTACCCACATAGACCATTCCAATTACCCAACANGTGTTGATCCGGAAATTTACTCACATTGACCATTTCAATTACCCAACATACCACGTTTACCCACATAGACCATTCCAATTACCCAACACACCACGTTTACTCACACAGACCATTCCAGTTACCCAACATACCACGTTTACTCACATAGACCATTCCAATTACCCAACATACCACTTTTACTCGCATAGACCATTCCAATTACCCAACATACCACGTTTCAGGCACAAAAGAAACTACATTTTTTAATTCATTCTTGTAGGTTTGCAAATTTACTCTTGTGGCACTAGTAGTTGTCTGCGGGGTTTAGTTAGTTAGTTAGTTAGTTAGTTAGTTAGTTAGTTAGTTAGTTAGTTAGTTAGTTGGTTTGTTTAGAGATGGAATGAGAAAGCGACAGAAGGGGAGGTATAATCTGAAAACGAAACTGACAAGGAACAGACAGCAGTGTGAGGTCTTCTATTATCTTCCAGTCTTTTCTTTACGACATTTTTCATTCCTTCATGTTATTTTTAGACAATAGTACCGTTATTGCTAGTGTCCAGTCTCAAAATAGAACACCCTGTACAGCTGATCTGTAGCATTATTTGACAGGGTGGCCGCGGAGACTTTCAAACAGTCACCTTTATTACCGTGTTTCCATACTGAGGTAGGAGATAAGCAAGGAAAAGAAACCTGAATTATGGCTCTATTCGCATAGTTCATGAGATAGTTATGGCCTAAACTCCGCCGAGTTGTACCCACTTGATTTCAACTCCGCGTAATCGGAACAGTTTTCAGATGACAGAACAATAATTTATCAAGTTCATCGAAATTTGCAGTTTTTTTTTTTTAAAATCGAACCTGTTCCATAGTGCCGAGAGGTTTGCGATTAAACGGAGTGGACTTTAAGCCCAGCAGTAAAGTAGATTTCATGGAATAACCAATTTATCGCATCAGTACCGAGACATACGGACTATAATAATGTGGTGTGAACCATATGGCATGGTAGAATGTTGTCATAGGTATGAATAGTTAATTAAATTTCAAAATAGTATCCATCTGGCAAAAACACACACATAAATATTTTCTGTGGTGCAGCGGGTGATATATGGTTTTACAGTGTCCGCAGTCTGTCACATGAAGTGGTTTGCTGCATCACACGTGCATCTCTACAGAGTGTATGCTTCTTTTATGAACGCCATCCAAAATTCAGTCCGTGTCACCAGCCCAGATTACATGAAACACCAGTATGTTGTTGTAACACTGTTTGCCAATCCATTATAACTTCATTTACATGATATTGTTGTCATGTGCTTTCTGCACAAAGTGCTGCAACAAAATCTGGAAAATGCACACAAAAAGGAGGAGGGGTGGTGAGGGGACGCCAATGCGATAGTAAAGTGTTAGTAATTGAATTATGGGGTTGGCGTCCTGGAGACAACAGTTGCGGCAACGCATAAAATATATTTTTTAAAGTTATGTGCAGGGATAAGAAAATGCATAGAGTACAGTGGACCTCGGTAATGAAGCGGTGACAGGAGGAATTTTCAGAACTGTGCCGTTAGTACCGTGATTCATTGTTGCCGACCTGGGATGTGGAAACAGTAGCAATAACCCAATAGAACTTCACATGATGTTACACACAATGTCTGCAAACCGCTAATGAACACATGAGAGCTTCTGGTATCAGTTTGTAAGCACTGATCAAGTTGATTTCACCAAAACATCCATCGATATCAGAACAATCTTATTTATACAAGAAGGTAGTCACGCCGTAACAGCAGGATTTGGATCCTCCATCTGTTAATGGAAAGATAGCAAACGATGTCAGTGGAAATGTAACAACAAAGAATTCTAACAACAAAGACATACAACAACATAGAGATGTAGGCCTAACAACAAAGAAGACGGAAATATGGTGTTAAGATTATGGCCCATACAGATCGTGCTCCTGTTACAACCGTGCCCGCTATGGCCGGGCACCTGTGTACATTAATACAGTGATGCATAATATGTAAAACGCTTGATATTAGGGAAGGAATAGGTAAATACACAGCTGGTGGACGTAAAGTTTATATCTCTATGTAGAGCCCTGTGTTCGGTCATTCTCAGTTCACATCGACCCAAAGTAACTTGTAACTTGGCGAAATTTAGTACAAACTTAGATGGTATAGGACGTAAAGGAGACACTTAGTACAAATATATCGGCAGTGGGACGACTGGCTCTAGACAACCAGGAGGCGCGGTCCACCAGTTAAAGGACAGAGAGAGAGAGAGAAAGAAAGAAAGAGAGAGAGAGCGAGAGAAAGAAAGAGAGAGAGAGAGAGAAAGAAAGAGAGAGAGAGAGAGAAAGAAAGAAAAAGAGAGAGAGAGAAAGAAAGAGATAAAGAGAGAGAGAGAGAGAGAGAGAGAGAGAGAGGAGAGATATCGTGGTAGTCGCAGCATAGTAGTTTCCGACTGAAATCCGTTCGCTTAACACGTAGTTTCGGTTAAAATCCCCGAATTTTTTTTTCCTCTAATCCTATTTAATTTTTTTTCTTTTAAATCAAAGATTCCCGTCTCACTAGCCGTGGTGAATTTTCTTCACTTCTTTTCAACAGGATTGCTAATTTTCATTGACAGAATGATTGTGGGTCCAACTGCGATTATCGATATACGATCTCGCCTGCATGAATGTGCCGTACTGTAACAAGACGTAAGTACTGTGAGCCATCCATACCGACAATGCAACGCGCTTCCCACGGCAGTATTTTTTTTTGTTTAAACAACGACGGCGAAGCAATTTTAATAACTTAATGTCCCTCCTTGCCCTAGATTGTTGCCTAGGTTCCCGCTCCGGCAAAGATCTCGCTTTCCCCATTCCCCGAGGAATACAGAGATTATTTTTATTAGAAATCTCAGTGTTCTAATTATGTATTGTTCAGGTAATGTTATTGAAATAAAGATGTGTCAGCCGAATGTTAAGGGTTAAACAAACTCGATTATGTCTCCGTACTCTTCTCGTCTCTCTTTCCCATGTAGGCCTACTATTCTGTCATTGCTAGGTATCAGTTTCCAAGTTTATTTCCACGTATTCACATTACACTTACATTTGAAATTCATTTTTACATTCAGTATAATCTACTCAACAATCAAAATGCAGCACATACTTTTTGCATACCAGCATCAAAGACAGACACACAACAGCCAGACAGACAAACTGATAGACAAACAGCTAGGAGTTTCGTTACTTCTACTACTGCCCAGTATAACATCTCAAAGTGCCATCACTGTGAGGAGGATAGGCAAAAAAGACGGGAGGGTTTAGATAGCGCCGACGCTGTCAGATGATGATGGATTGGATGATCTGTGTTGAGAAATTATCGTTCTGATGTTTGTGTGACCGCTGAGAAATGTTGGGGTTTGTGTGTGTGTGTGTGTGGGGAGGGGGGGGGTCAACTTCGTTTTCATTCACTATGATTACAATGAATTTTACAGCAGCAGTACAACTTATTCTATAAATGTTATCCAATAATATCGTTATCGTTTATTGTAAAAGCGTGATATATGAAGGTGTGAATGGGGCTGGAGATGGACGGGTTGTCACGGCTCTGGGCGCAATTAATAATATGGCCGTACTTTACGCTTGACATCAAAAACTGGTCACGCGTACACGCCTAATCACCTGAATTATTTCTTGCCCGCTATTGTTATTTCTGCACTGTTATCTAAACACCTCTCTGGCCCCCTGGCCCCCTACATCTTTACACCAAGCGCCAGTCATGCAACATGAGGCGAGTGAATAAACGCGACCGGTTTGCCAAAAATTGACATAACGGTGACCTTAAACAGAGAGGCTGTAGGCTGACCCTCATAAAGAACTCCCCACTTGTCTCCACTTCAAATGTAAGCATATTTTTTTTATGTTGCAAAAAAATTGATAAGCGCTGTTTGCCCCGATAAAAAAAAGTAATTTTTTTGTCGTGGATTCGCAGATCCACTGACTGAGCATTTTGTGCATATATTCATAACGATCGTGTTTCTCTCCAACAAGTATTCGTGGATGCTCTCACATGCTTAATGTCGTCTGCCGAAAGCACACTACAAAAACAGAGTGTGCAAATGAAAGTTGCGCATCATGAGATTCTGCACCTTCCTTCCAGCACCTCGTTATACACTTTAGAAATGCCTCCACTCGACGCACCCAGATGACAAAGGAAACGGCGTTCTTTTTGTGTGTAGAAGCCACATTCTCTTAAATTCTTAAAACGCAGTTTTCAGCTGTTGGACCACATCAAAAGTTGTAAAGAGTCTCTGGATAAAAGATCTTCAATCCCAAGCTTTTTCCGTGTATATCCACGGACCAGTATGTCCTCGCTTTGGAGAGTTTTGTAACGGCAAGTGAGTGAGGGAGGAAAATTTCTCTTAATACTGTTATAATAATATAATAACATAAAGTTTAAAGCTTACTAGATTAGTGGGGAGACATTGAAGACGCGCAGTATATTATAGACAGTGACGGAGTGATGTTTGAGTTTACAGAGTAGTGGTGTGTTAGTACATCAGTTCAGGTGATCAGTAATCGGCCTTTCCTTGTCATGCTTCGGTGAACTGATCTGACTCAGTATTGATCATGCTTGCCGAGATTGCCTCAAATGTAGACGGTAGGCAAACTCAGCAACACCAGATTAAGAACGAGTCAGATTAGTTAAGATAATATACGCTTAAGATTAAAGATAAACTTAAGATAATAACACGCGTGGCCAGTCGCGCAATAGATGCAAACGGTTTTAGATAAAAGATTGTCTAAAACCATTTTCTGGCAAATTCTCACACTGTGCTCATAGCTTCATATTGCTATGTTGCAAGGAGAAGGAGGGAGGGGACAGGATGGGCCTGCGGCCTGTTAGTCGTACTCCCAAGTCTGAGGGCTGTGGTTCGACTCCAAGTCGTGTGTCCTAAAGTGTCCTTGGGAAACACTTAATTCCCGATCCTGTTCAACTCTAACATAAATGGCGTGCCGGGTTTTAGAGCTGGGATAATCAGAACGTGCACTGCAGCGACTAACTTTGATTTATGTTTGATTTGAAATATTTTTCTGTTTGTACTATATAATATGAATGTGATGTCCAGCAGTGTGTGGTATAATGCAGTAATTGCCCTATGCAGTAATATACGAAAAAAAAAACCATCCTGAGTTTCCATTTTTTTCCTTCTTATTTGTCATGTGTAATACTTTCTTCAGTAAGAACACGGCGTAGTTACAATGTTTTAAATCTAATTAGAAGTTGGTTTTATTGTAGCCAGATGGGATGAGAGGGGATAGGCAGGTAGAGTTACAGTATTTACACAATGAGTCAGCACACTTCACCTCTTTGAAATGTGCTTGACTTAACTTTTATTTTTTTTTCTATCCTTATCTCTCCTCCAAAATCACCACCTTGTCCTTGTCGTCTGCCCCTACCCCCCCTCCCCCCTCCCCTTCTCNCCCCTTCTCCCTCCTGGTCGTGTGTTGGTGCCAGCCTGTTTGACGAATGTAGTCAATGAGCCCAACAATAAGACTTTTCTGTTCAACAACTGACGTCATGTCGCGTGGCGGTGGAGGCTCTGATAAGGTATTTGTCCATTCCACCTAGCACTTATCCATCCATCCATCCATCCATCCATCCATCCATCCATCCATCCATTATGGATGTATTCATCCGTCCATAAACTGTGGCATGTATACATCAAAGTTAAAGTAAGCTTCACATACTTCAGATTTTACGCATAATTATATTGTATTCAAACATTCTTTTAATTACTGATTTAACTGATTAATTGATAATTGTACATGACCCGATCCCTGTTAATTCCATAATGTTAGACGTTCGTATTGCTGACATACTGTAATTAGTTATTAGAGACCTCCATTAAATCCATTCTTTGGAATACATAATTTATAAGCATTGGGCATAGCACTAGCAGGCTTGCCAGCACAGTAGAGACATAGGTCAACGAATCAAGTTTCAAGTACCCGTCTATTTGATCTAAGCCAGTGACCAGTCACTAAATCAACGCAGCACACATTGTAGAGTCTTTATGTAGTATAAAAAATATGATATTTAAGCAGTTATCATTTCTCATCCTCTCTCTCTTGTCTGTCTGTCTGTCTGTCTGTCTGTCTGTCCGCCCGTCCGTCCGCCCGTCCGTCCGTCCGTCCGTCCGTCCGTCTGTCTGTCTGTCTGTCTGTCTGTCTGTCTGTTTGTCTGTCACCCTCTCTCGTCTCTTGCTTTAGTCTAAGCACTCTCAGTGTTTCTTCCTTGCTCTTGCACCTTCTTTCTTCTGCCCCTCCCATCAGTCCCGTTACATCTGTTAAAATTGTTTGTAGTCAGCTGCAGTATTTCAATGTCACTTTCATATAATATTTCTTTACTACACACACACTGACAGTACGTAGCAACCATACTCTTAATTCTTATACTTATACATTGTTTCTTACACATCAAGGCAATGACGATCTCAAATATAATATATGCTCATACACCATGACATGGTATAATTATTGTTCCTGTCACATCCTGCAGGTTATGAAGTTGAATGTAGGTGGATCGTTCTATACAACGACCAAACCCACTCTGCTATCCATTCCTGGTACTGTGTTACACCAGATAGCGTCAGGTGCGTTGTATTGTCCCAGAGATGATCGAGGCAATTATGTCATTGACAGAGATGGGCACACATTCAGGTAAATAGAAGCATGACAGGCACTTGTTGAGTAAGTCAGCTGTATGAATGCTGTGCCTTTGTCTAGGGTAATATTTATTTTTGGCATATTTGGCATGCCTGTTGGTAATCTGCTTGGTAATAGCTAATGTTACAGAAAACAGAGAGAAAGAGAGAGACTCTCTCTTTTCCTCTAACCTAACATTATCAAAAGAGAGAGACAGCATGAGAGAGAGAGAGAGAGAGAGAGAGAGTGAGAGAGAGAGAGAGTCTAGCTTTATTTCCGACAACAGAAAGTCAGGGGAAGGAAGTGTTAGAAATACAGTGCCAGTATGAAATAAAGTGATGGAAAATGTGCAGGTCATTTGTGGTATAATTGTCCCATAATATTCCAAGCTTGTTAAACTTGTTACTAATTGAAGATGAGTGTGGGGATAACATGAAAGCAATGATAGGAAAAGGAGTGGTGTGTACAGGGCGAATTAAGAAACTACTGACAGAACCCATTCATTGCATACCTCAGCTGATTTAATGTACTGACACTACACCTAAAATCAAAGAAAAGAAAAAAGTCCCCCAAATCTGTCTTAAAACAATGCATATAATAATGTAGAGGCTATAGTAGACCTGGTACAGAATGTTTTAAAAACAAGAAAGAGGAAATTTGGATAAAGGTTGCATGAATTAATGAAATGACATCAGATGTAAGGCGGCTCACAAGGTGTGAATGTAAACAGCCACTCTTTTCCTGCTTGAACCGTAGTGTAAGGTTTATCCAACCACAGCCAGGTGCAGTTGAGGAGGGTAAGCATTGCTACCTGTTGTTGAGACCCAACTTATAGACCAGGTTATTTTTAAGATGAGACTATGGCAGTGGCAGCTGAATTTTTTTGCCTGGTCAGTTCATTGCTATTTGCAGTATCTTTATTGGCACCAGTATGTGCCAAAATTACATCACGCTCTTTGTTAAGGCCATGCATATAAGTATTTATAGTAAAGTTCTGTTCATCTCACAATTTAACATGATGTAACTATAACATCAAAAGTCTGGAGCAGGTAACTCATGAACTATCCTGTCTACATAAAGAAGAGTGGACTTCATGTTATTTCTTTCATCATACTGTGAATTGTTACTTTTTTTGCAGAGAATAATGAGCTTTGTTTTTACAAAGTTAATTGTTTTGATTGCTGAACTCACTGGCTGGCTCCTATAATGAAGATAACTATAACCGCATAATGTGACACTGTCACTGTTCGTGTATTTACTTATCGTAATAAAATATTTGAGCATTACATATATCTACCTTTCATTTTGTATATTAAAGAAAAGAAAGAGAAAATTAAGATCAAAGCTTTGAGCTATTGGTAGTGTTCTTTTCCTTATATTTAAGAAATTGGCTAACTAGTCTTATTTATTATTTCAGACTACTTTTGTCAGTTATCTTGAACTATCTTAACATTAAATCCCTGTCATGACTGTCACATATCATTTTTATGAACTCACTTGGTCAGGTATGTACTGAATTTCCTGAGAACCAACAAACTGACTGTCCCAGTGGGCTATAGGGAGTTGGACATCTTGCGGGAGGAGGCTGCTTATTATGGAATTGAAAACCTGGTTTGTAATCATTTTCAATACTATATGTTTGAGCATAGGTCACATTTTGGAGGTTTAAAGATACTGGTATAAATGCTAAAACTGTTCACAGCGGAAAAAAAAATTATTAAAAGTAGTTATACAGTAGTCTTCAGCTAACATCATGGTACTCAGTGGACAAGAAATGCAGGATCTTAGCTGGAGTAGGATTTTTGCCAACGATTCAGGGCAATGAAGGAAGATAAGACAGAAATTAAACATGCATTGTCCTTTGATCATGACTGTACATACTGTTGATCAAAGAGCAAAGGTATCTGGTACCTGACCACGCATGTCATGGATCAAAGAAGTGGAAAGTGTCATGTTTTGTGGATGGAGGTGATTTATCTGTACCTTTGCTTCTGTATGGCACATTCATGTAAGTGAGATCTGACAGAGATAATTACAGTCAGGCCCATGTTCTGTCATATGGAGTGTTAATCAGGTTTTTTAAGAAGAAAACTTTTGGCTACATGGATAGAGTGGATCTTTACCAAAACAGAATGCAAAATGGTGAGATTTTTGTCAGAAATGACAGAATTTCAAGATATCATTTATGAGAACTGATATTTTGAATTCCATTCATCATTTTCCTCTCATACACTCTATTACTGATTTTGCACTGATGTATCACCATCATGTTTTCTTTTTCTTCTTGGTTTATTTTTGTTAATTTCTTATGTTTTGTTTTTCATTATTCTGTTTATGAAGTCATGAAGTGTTTAGGATTATAGATACTGGTGCCTAGACAGGAATTGTTGAACAACAGATACCACTGTTGTTGAGGTAATGGCTTCAAAATAGAGATGGCAGGAACTTTGAAACTAATAGGATTTCACATGTCAGCTCTGAAAGAGCTAGTCTTTTTCAGCCATGGAAAAGAGTGTTTTAAATTAATTATAAAAACAAGGTGAATGTATCAAAATCAAATGTGAATTGGTGTCTCTGAATGGAGGTAAGTTTCATATTTTATTATGGGCATCTGGCACAGAATGTTTTTCAGATGGTTGAAATCAGTCTTTCAAGCAATTTTTTGGAAGGCTTAATTTACAATAGGATGCTGATCAGTAGACTGGGCAACTTAATTTGCAACTTTCATCTCTTTGTAATCACTATGAAACAAAATGGGACAATGTCACCTCTCTGGAAAACTTTCCATTATTCTTTATGAAACCCAGGCACCTTAATATTGTAACTTTCTCTCTGGCCACTAGGTTGCAGCAGTTGACAGTATCATAGAGGGCAGAAAGAAAAGAGCAAGAGGACGGCGCTGGAATGGAGCAGCCCGCAAACTCAGTGCTAGTGTTGGGGAAAATCTGAACCTTCTTCCAGAATTTGATGATGATGATGCTGACTTTTTTGAGGACAGCTGGATTGGGAGCACGAATTCTGCTACCTTGCAATAAAAATGGAATTGAACTTTGCTGATTACTTTCCCTGAATCAGAACCAGCATGCGCAGTTCCTTCATATCATTATCAGTGATATAATTTATTACCATAAAGTATACCAAACTGGTGTTGGTCTCTGATGTGTGGGAAGCAAGCTGTCTTGGATATTTATCCTTACTTACTGAAAATGATACTGTTCGAAAGAATTTATCTCATACAGTCGACTCCGCTTAATCGCCCATCCTCGGGATCACGGAAAAAGCGGTCGATTGAGCGGAGCGGCGATTAACCGAAGGAAGTAATTTCGGCCATATTTTTGGTAAGGAGATTAAATTTCATTGATGTCGTGGTTTGATATCGTGCATTGACACCTTCTTGTCGCCAGACTCAGGACAAACTCGAGTTTGATGGTGTTGTAGAGCACAAAATGTTTGATCTCCGCGGTCTCTCTCATTGGCCACCGTACAGTAGCCCAGCAGACAATAAGGAGTGGGATGGCATGGTCGGGGTAGACCGTTAATCCACATGACACGTTCTCTGATCTAACCGAAATCCACCAGACAGGCGCAATCAAGGCATGAGGGGAGGAGACGGCATTCAGCGCATTAGCATTATCGGAAGGGCGAAGGCGGTGATGCGTAGCATGGGGCGAAGGGTGACAAGGGGAGGGGGAGGTGGAGAGGAAAGGCTATCACACCTATTTCGGGGTGGCAGCTGTCATTCAGTCAACCGGTCTGCCATCCGTCGTGCAGTTAACCATTTACCCCCTACAGTCGCCGCGGGTCGCCGCTATCGGTAAACCCCTACAGTCGCCGCGGGTCGCCGTTTTAGATTTGTTTCGTTACGGACGGCATTGCACGTTCTGAATGTCGCCAAACGGAAATAAAAATTGTGGAATCGGAAGCTGCGGAAAACGAACTTCCTTCCAGTGTTTGTTTGGAGAAAATCGCGCGAATGGTTGCTTCTCTGTGATTTTTTGAAGTTGTCATAGATTTTTTTGGGTTTTTTTTGAGGTGATGGAGAATGCTTTACACCTCTATCGTGAAGCTTTATGATGGAATCATGTATGAGACAGTGAATGGGTGCAACCTGTGCCGGATTAGATTTTTTAAAATAATTTTTTTTTAAAAAAGTCATATTTTTTTTAGAGTTATCTCTCTTCTCTTAGGGATTGGGAATTCGTCTTGGGCAGGTGGCTTAGGGGGTAAATGGTTAAACCGTCTGTGTACATTGTTTGTTTGTCAACTGTAACCCTTCAACCGCTGATCTTTGAATTCATGGGCGCTGAAGAGTGGTCGATTATCCGGAGTGAGAGGCGATTATCCAGTGACTTTTATATAGAAAAAATTCGGTTCCCTGGGAAACGAGGTGATTAAGCGGAAAAGGCGATTAAGCGGAGGGTGATTAAGCGGAGTCGACTGTAGTATACTGTCCTCAAACATTAAGGACACAGGATAAAAATTATAATGTGGATCTTCTGTTCTATTGTTCTGTTGGTTGGGAATTACCATCTATTGTAAATTTCGTAGTAATACTGCTGAATAACAGTGGCAGAACTGATTATGCCACATGGTGATGGTCAAGATACATTGCCTGCAGAGGTAGTAGTCATGACAATATTCTCCTGTGAAACAAGAACAAAAAGTGATTGGGAAGTTTTGTCTCTAATCTAAAAGCTAGAGAAATAAGTTCATTAAAGTACATGACTCACTCTCTCAATGAATTTTCTCAACCTGGAATTATCCTGTTATTAGGCCAAAAAAAAGGGTACTGTAAAATAAGTCAGTAAATGAACTTGGCTATACAGGTAAACAACTGCAAAACTAAAGAAAAAAAAAGTGGAAGAGGGTGTCCTTAGAGAGAATGCACTTTTATTTGTGCTGTGAGACTGATGGACTCTTATTTTGTTGATTAGTACTGTATAAACATATCTGATCACTCATTTTTTTTCTTTTTCACCAGCAAACTCTTTAGTGGAAAATGATATTAAGATGTCCTGTCTTAATATTTGTCAGTGATTCTCAGACTCTATGAAGGAATGTCTACAGGTCATACTCCACTGATTTTGTATTACCGATACAAAATGTGAATGGCCCAGACATGATTTAATTGTTGAAATTTAAAAATTCATAAAATAATGTACTTTTACATTTTGTGATGCAGTATACCAGAGGAATTATAGTGAAAGAGATGCATAGTTTGTCTAATTGAATGAAGTATGTTTTGAAAATGCCCAAAGAAATGTTGATATTAGTCAGAATCTTTATTTAATGGGACAAGTACTAATTTAATGTGAGCAACTGGAAACATGATGACAATAGTGAGGTTTATTACCATCTGTAGGAATAGTTTGATTTTTTTCCCCAGCCTGATTTTTTCCCTTCTTTATGATGTTTTTGACAAAGATTCCAAAGACTCACTTTTTTTTTATGATTATGTCACATATCACATTGTTGAGAGTTTCCAAGCACATAGAATAGAAGCACTTGCATGCAAGAAACTTGCACATCAGAAACAGAAGGCCTAGTTGCTGGGTTACAGGATTGCACCGATGATGACACATTGAAGATGTGATTATATGATAATACTGAAATATGTGCATAGACTTAGATCACTGGTGTGCTTTTTGTCACTTTCCATCAAAAGCCAAATTGAAATGATGTTTATTACTGCATTTGTTCTTTCAAAGAGAAAGTTTTTCCAGATAATTATTTATTCAATTCAAATGGAAATAAAGAGACCCTGACATTTGCTTTCATGCATTTTTCTATGCTTTGAAGCACAGAACAAAAGGTATGCAACTTACAGGTTGTAAAATTACATTCATTACTTGCACTTTCTGTGAAAGCAGTCACCTTACGTAATGCATGAATATTATTCTAGTTCAATTCGAACTACTAATACTGCTACATTCTGTCTCAGATTAGGAATAAAATATACCATTCAGTGTCATCTCTCAAAATGTGCAAAGGATAGTGCATATTCACCTCCAAGACTTTTCAAAAAAAAAGTTTTTGGGTCTAGATACATAAAATTCATTATGTTATCTTCAAAATTAAGACTGCCTGTAACTTAAAGTATATAGTTTGACTGGCCAATCCAGTAATCATGATTTATAAAACCCCATAATAAGGTTTACAAACTACAGAATTTCACCTAAATTAGCATTTTATTCACAGTCTTATCCTAGAACTAGAAGGAAATATTAAGTATGCATTTATAATGATGATATACACAAGGTTGCATATATTATAAAATTATTGGTTACTTTTGCTGGAAATAATTTCATTCCTACACTTTAATCTTATACTAAACAACTTTGGTTTGCTGTGGGACAGAGCTTGTCAGAACTTTCCAGTTATTGGCTAAGATGCATAAGCTATACAGATTTAATGTTGTGTATAAGATTTTAGTTGACTTATCATTTCGTACATCAAGATAAGTAAAGTAGGAATGACATTAATGGCTGTGGTTTTGCAGTACGTTTGTTTCCTCTTGTGTTGATACTAAGAGGAATTGCCTTCTGTCAGCTCTTCTTGAAAGTGGCATATGGACCCTTGTGTTGTACATTACACATATTGTCAGCTGCATGACAAACTGTCCTATCACTGCAAACTTACCTTAAGATAATGGCTGTTTAAAAGGTTTTTTTAACAAATATTTGTGAACTGAAACATCTTGCATGTTCGTGCACCTGATTTTATTGAATTTGTATGCCTGTAAAGCCTGTCCGCTTGTCATTAGAATATAATGACATAAGGATAAATGTGATATTATTAGTTTGAATAAATTGTTTTTTTCATGGAATGAACTCTTCCTTCCTGAACCAGACAGTTCACTTTACAAGGAAATGACGTGTCAGTACATAATCAACACAACACTCTGCCAGCAGACAAATTGACCCCTAAGGTGCTGTAGGCAGAGCAAAATACAGAGAATGTAGATCTGCTTACAGTAAGAAATGCCGTCAGGGTGTAATGCTTTCCTGCAATAGTGCAGTATGCTGGGCAATGGAGATGATCCTGAAAAAAGAGGGGGCAGGGGAGTGGGGGTCACCCTGCAATAATCCAGTTTGCCCTATAGACAGACAGGAGAAAGAGAACATATAATAGTTTTGCCAACTCCTGATTACGCATTTTTCTTTAATAGAAATCCTTTACATTGTATTTAGTTCTTAACTTGTGTTGTCAAAATATGTGAAAACCTGAAAATTCTATTTTGAGCAATAGGATAGCAGATAGCAATATTCATCTGTATATTTATAAAACCAGAGGCTGTCACTAATGCACCATACACAATACAGCAATGTAACCCAGATGCAGCTTTTACCATGTGTGCTGATTTTTCTGTGATAGGTTTTGATGTTTCAAACACTGGGATAAGTCTCATCTTCCAGATGAGATTTAAACATTAGACTATTGAACATAACCCACACTAAAGGATAGGTTCAAATTATAAATATTGATGTATTACATGTATTACATTTATGTCTCTAACGCATCAATTATTCACAGCCATGAGTACATACTGTTTTGATGATTTTTGGAAAACACTGGCTTTGAAATCACCATATTAGAATAAAGATTCATTCATATCATGGCTATGCACTTGTAACAGAAGCAGTCATGAAATCTGGCTCACCACCATTTTTATTGATGCGGAATTGTATGGTAGCCTTAGTTTGTCTATTTAGAAAGGCTTTACGTTTTATTAAAAACCAACACTTCTGTGAATAGGTTTCTATAACACAATTGTTGATTTGAATTTGCTGAAACTAAGGTTGTTTCCCTTGTTAAGGGTTGGTGGATTGAAAGTCATGGTCTGTTTTGCTGTATGCTGTCAGTATGGTTGATATGAGAAATTTGCTTTTCAGTAGTAACGGGCATTCAAAGAATGGGTGCTGTCACTAGTGATTACAAACAATGGAGGCAGTTGTTGATCAGAATTATGAAATAACTTGGAACTATCTTAAAGTCTTAAATTAAGTACTCGAGCGGTGTGTTTGAAACTTTTTTCACAAGAAAGACATTGAGCAATTCTAGATTTACAAGTCCTATCCTCCTAGCACATAGAACTATTGGGTAGACAAATCAGTTTCACCACTATCAGGTAACTACAGTTGCCTGTGAGTTTGATAAACCACTTCTTTAGAGAAATTATTGCTGTAGATATATTTTAAAGATTAACATCGGGGTACAGGTTGCAGTTAACTGAAAACTTAGTATGAGAATACAAATCTTATTTGTTATGCCCTACTTTGTAGATTTGTAGCTCCTACATTGATCATTGTTGTTCCTACATTGTTCATACCCACTGTTATTATGCCTCCAACAAGAAGATAATTATTCATACATTCCAGGTCTTTAGGCCATGAGCAGCCCCCCCCCTCTTATGTATAATGAGTTTTATGTATGAGGGAAATTTATCCCTGTTGGTGTTTTCAGTGGAAGATTGGGTGGAGAGTGTAAGGTGGAAAAAAAAAAAATACATATTTATTATGTATGTGCTTGTTAGGAAATGTATGTACTAGTTCTGATGTGTGTTGTGAAAGAAAATAAGATGAATACCACGTGTACATTTGTCTTCATTAGCTCTTTTTAGAATACTGTATTTTCATATACTGTATGAGGTTAATGTGTGATGTATTCATTATTGTTAGAACAATTATGAAATAACCTGGAGAAATTAGCATATTTCGAAATTATTGTATACATTAATTGTGTCATGAAGGTACAGGTATCTGTACTGCTTGTAAGTTTACTTTACCTGGACTGTGTGTTTTTGGTCCAGTGCAGGATCCCTGTAGGGAATGCAAATTAGGTAAAGAGACAGTCCTTTTATACTGTGGGTGGCCTCATAGAGGGTGAATTACATTGGAGGAGAGAGCCCACATAAGAGAAGTGGGCAATGACTGCACATGAAGATAACTGATCTGTGAATGATGTTTGCTCTGCTAATGTCTTTGTCTTTGCTGAGCATACATATCACTCTTGATTCTTGCCACTACCCCCTTTAGTCCAAGACTACTGAAAAAAGTTTTTTACAACTTTGAAACTGTGGGTTGTTGATAATATTTAAGCTCCGCCCACTTCCCTCAAGGGATCCTATAATGAGCAAAACATGTTTCCCTGTTTCATTATTATTTCATTGGTTATTCATAACACTTGGAATCTGTTGGTGGAAAGGAGCATTTTACAAATGCTAGCATCAACTTTTGGTTTAAGATCAATTCTACAAGAGCTTCCAAATGTTTAGTGGTTATTGGGAGTGGAAAGGTATCAGTATTTGTATTAGTATGCCCCATCCATTTGCCAGGTAGTTTTTTAATTTGTCATTCCAGGTCACCAGCACTTCATCAAATACATAAAACCAAAATGTGAACACTTTTTCTGATATCGTTAATTTACACCATGGTGACAGGCTAGATTCCTTAAAGACTTAAGATTTAAGACACATCATAATCGAAGAATTTGCGTGACTGTGAAGGAGAACAGTTTTAGTTGACCAGATTGGGTAGCTTGATAAGCCCAAATAAGCATAAGACCTAAGCAGAAGAATATAAGTTAAAAAATGACAAACTTAACCACAGGTCTGTAACTAAAAACCTGTGAACCTGTGGATAGTGTGACAGTCTTAGAATCTCAGTCTGACAGCTGCAGAGACAAGCTTGCAACAGTTCCAGATTGCCACCAGAAATTGTTGATGGAAGATTTATGTTATGATTTTTAATGACAGTGATAATAACAGATTTCATTTGTATAGTGCCTAATCCCCTAGATGGGCTCTAGGTGCTTAGACATATCTATATTCTGTCTTATATAGGGCCTACATACATTCATTCTAACAGAGTATATATAGTATGCAAAACACAGAAATATGCATGCTCGCATCTGCAAAAGCACACAGATACATATGAAGAGATTCACACACAAGTATACACCTATGCTTATGTTCACCTTAGATGCAGGAGACTGAGGTTGGAGGGGGGNGGGGGGGGGGCACTGATTCCAGACTTTGATAAAAGTAGTTGTTGTACACAGGAAGTGTGCTCCCAAGCCCTGAGCAGAGACTTCTTTTCATAGGGTTGCACATCCACATGTACACAAACCATGCAGTTAAGTCAGCAGGTTAAGTAAAATACTACAGGAAAGAAGTGTTTGAAGTAACCTCTTGAACACTGTCAGTGAGTGGACATTCCTAATCATCTGGGGCAGTTTATTCCCTATAGGTGATCATTTACAATTGAATGCGCTTTTCCAGAATCTCTTTAAGTTTGTCTTTAGCGTTGAAAGAATAATAAAAATCTTGGACGATAACCATCTTAATGGTTTGTACTCATCTAATAATTTAGATGAAATATTATTCAGAGCTTTATAACAAAAGCAGTATAATTTTATTCTTGCCTTATCATGGCAACCACTGAAGGGTTTTCAAAAAATACAGATCTTGCGAGCTTAGGTAAACTTATAGTAATGCCCTATTTACACAGGTCCTATGTTTCATCAGAATGATGAAGAATTTTACATATCTATATGATGAGATGTTTGGTCCTTTGAGTTACACTGTAGGGTTAACTGCTATTTTGTATCCATTGTATCCATAGTGTGTACTTGCACAGGTTCATCACAGTGCAGGCTTTGATATAAGATGAAGAGGAGCTCTTGTGATGTGATACAACTTAACTGACACCTTCTTAATGTGAGTGGGCAGACATTTGCATGACAAATGTAGTGATCCCCTACAAAAGACAGCCAGGGTAGAAAAACCACTTCTTACAGGTCCCTTACTCTGGACCCTTACTCTCTACATGCATGAGTCATGCTATTTTTCAGCATTGGTGTTTGCTAGAAAAGAACCTTCCCAATACTCCAAACCTCTTACGAGGATAGAAGTATGAAGTCAATTCCTGTCCTAATTCTGTACACTGCTACAAGATAGGTCTGGTAAAAAAAGTGATTTTTAGATCTATATTCTGTGCTGGTCTTTTGGCACTTCTTTTAAATTCAAGTGCCCGATCCTTATATGAAGATTTAAATACATGTATTTTCAGACATTATGACACAGCATGCCTTCCTGGCCCAAGTGGCTTTACAGTTCTCACCAGGATTGTTTGTGTATGCTCAACCCTTCCAGGCACTCATGGGCAATCATGTATATTTGTGCATTTGTATTGTTTCATTTGAAAATGTTTTCACACAAAATACCAAACAATGACATTCTCCAAGTTTCTGGTGAGCAACACATTAATACCATTGTTTTTGTTGCACTCAAGCTGTCAAGCAATCAAACAAACAGCACATTTTCTTTGCCTTCAGAAGCATTCATGGCACACAAATTACCCATTTCATAGTGAAAAATTGAGAACTCTTTTGGAGGCTTTCATGGGTAAGACAAGGGTCTATACTTTCCATGCAGCAAGTTATCTACCCTTCATCCTGGAATATTTGTGGGTGCCTTTTTGCCTCATGTTTAGACAGTGATAGTGAGATGTGGGAAATTTAATACCCCATGAAATCCTCCAAAGATAGCCAATAACAAATACCTGGAAGGTTTAAGGATGTGCAGCAATTACAGTGCATAGTGCAATAACAAAGTAATAAGTGTGGGGAGTTTGCACTGCATTATGAAAGGTACAATGTTCCTATCATTCTGAATATGTTCTTTGCCCTGTTCTTTTTCTTCACCATTTTGCCCATATATCTGTATCCAATTATGTCCTTGTAAGTATGTCCCCATGGACAAATAGCCTGTTTTTGTGCATATATACTGCATAATATTTTATCAGTATCACTGTTCTTGACTCAGAGTGAAAACGAATATGTTCCAGGCACTTATTGCATATTTGTTGTACCAGTTCAAAAGGAAAGAACAATAGATTTTAATACACCTGATGAAGAAGGCACGTGCTTTCAAAAATTTGCATTTATTAAAATTTTAGTGTTTCTATGCCTTGGCTTATGTCTTTTTATTGCTGTTCTAAAGGACAGTTACTGTTGAATGAATATTGAAATAATAATCACAAGTCACTGAAAGGAAAGGCTTCATGATTACATTAATAAATTAAACATAAGAAATTCAAAATGGATTTACAGATAAATGATTCAATAAGTATTTAAACTGTAAGTAATGTAAGGAGATTAAAACAGCTCAGCAACAAGAAAACTGAAGGATGTCTGTGTGTGCAAGAGAGTTTTTTGTTTATTTCTTGGGGAGGCATTTTATGTTATCTTTTCAAACTCTCTTTGTTACACTTCTATTGTCATAAAAACAGATACTACTTATTCTACACATCTATTTAAATATTCACAGCGGATGTTATGTTGCCAAATATTTTAATCAATCAGAAGTTTTATTAAATGGCTGTTGGAGTGCTCCAAAAATACAGATAGAAAATGTAGAAGTGTTCAAGTAGAATTTGACTTGGAGCATCTTGCACCAGTTGCCTACAGCTGTTTATCTTTGTAAATATCCATAAGCCACGCAGTCAGGAACAGATAAGACAAGAAGGGTTTACATTTCTTGTTTATTTCTTCAGAGGTGGTGTTATTTCATAATCTGTCAAAATGTCCATCTGTCACAGTCCCTCTATTATAACACTGTTAAGTGTCATGTATTGTCTTTCGGCCTAAAACTTTAAATGTTTTATTTGAAGACGTGTAAACATTTACTTCCTATGAGTTTTTGATGTTATGAAGTTTAAACTTGATAAATTTATTTGTTAAGCTTGTTATAATCCCAATGTCATGAAAATGTAGGGGAAAAATGCTCTATTAGTGCAGTTTGAAACAAAAATCTGCAAAATTAAGACCCAAATTCTTAGATAGGATAAGTCATTCAGTGTGAAGTAGGGAGGAGTTAATATAGCAGGCAATGTACCAAGAATCAAAAGCTTTGGCGTTTCCTGCAATAATATTAATAGGATGTATCAAAAGGAACTGCAGCATGTGACAGTCCTCAGTGCTTTCAAGTGATCTGCATGCAGTGGCCAAGAGGAGAAAAAAACAATGTAAAGTCTGGTAATTGAGGGGAAGAAAAAAGAGAGGTAGAGGAAATTTCGGCTGACGAATAGACCGATTCACCTATTTCGGAGTGTGCTTAGTCTAGATCAAACAGAAGCAACAACATTACAGCAAAAACAACCACAACAATAACAAAACCAACAACAATTATGCTGTAACAACAACAACAACAACAATCAGAACCAGAAAAACCAAAAGCAGCAAGATATTCAGAAAAACTTGAAAAATTGGGAAGTAAAGATAAAAACATTTGGAGCAAACCGAGACAGCTTCAAATATTCAGTTGGAATGTAATTTCCATGTCATATGGTTAAGAGATTTTTTTAATAGGTTGGAATGAATTCGAACTGATCTAGGGCATTAATAATTGAGATGTCAGGATAACAATATTTAACGACAATGAAAACATCAACAAGTTGACATCTGTTGGTCACGTGGAAGAATCATTAGAACAATTGTAGAACAAGCCCTGACATGGGAAAACGACAGAATCGTAAAGGATCATTAATGTTGTAAACTGATGGGAAAAAAAACACCAAAACAAACGTACGATTACGAGTTTAGTCATTAAACGTGCTATCGTAATTTCTCTTTGTTTCAGTAGTCTACTCATGCGTTAGCTAGTAGAGCATGCAGTAAGATGTTGGTATTATTTTACTTCCGTCATTTCAATTTTGAAAGTGTGGTTAGTTTCCCAAAGTCTGGACACAGATTCTTCCTCAAATCTCTTTTCCGGTATGCCACAATGAACAGAATGTTCACGCATTCAAGCAATTCAATCAGGCTTCGCTTGTGAAGCATATCTTCAAGACATGTGGCGGGGATTTATAGAAGTGAAGTTGCCTATTTATAAAAATATTATCATGCTTTCCTATGCTTATACTAGTACAAAGGTTTTTTTTTGTTTGTTTGTTTGTTTGTTTTCTTGATTTTGGATCACGACGATTTCGCATTTCACCAATTCATAATTGATGTGAACGTTGGGTCAAATATATATTTATGTACCGTACCTGGACATCTGATGAGTGAGGCATTAAGTAGTAACTTTAGGCATTAAAGGCTAGGAAATCTGTGGCCATATATGCATACTCCTTACGTTAGTTAAAGCACTGCGGTATCCACAGGAAACACCCAAACCATTAATAGTGTTCACTGTGGTTAACGCAATACATTAATTTACGTATGGATTATACATAAGGCCAGTGGTCCCGCACCTTCATTGTGCATTCTAAAGCGGAAGGAACATCACAGTGAAAAGAGAATATCAGAAGCAGTGCGTTCAGTGTTCAGGCAAATTTCTGTAAATTTTAATGGTCACCAAATATCTTGGAAAAAGTTGTATCGCAAAGAAACTTCAATAATTGCTTTTGTTCTTACGCTCAAGTCACAGAGACTTACTTAGAAAAAAGACATTAGGAAAAGACGTGTGTCCACACTTGGTGATGCGGACTATCAAACTGCACCTCCGGTCCTTCTTCCGGGGGTGGGCGGGAACAGTGTCAAACGTGGGTAGGCCTACTGCTTGCTGTGTGAATGGGGAGATTCAGGAGAAAGAAAGAGCGAGAGTGAACATGATACTGAAGTGAAAAGAATGGAAAAGCCGTCCAAGAAGAGCTGGTCTTAACACATTCTGCAGTCAAATAAGGCCATATTAACTCAGACAGAGACACAACATTTAGGGCGTGAAGATGACAAAGCACTGAACAAGATAAATGACAGCTAGAATAGGAAATAAACAACAAAATTAAACACTGCGCTACTTTAAACCACACTGCACAATATTCATCTCTATATATTATATCCACATCTATCTGCGTATCGTGCATTTCTTTGTCCGTTATAGTAGGCTGTTATTTTCACTTCAAACACTGAGCAACTACTCTTGGGGCATTTACGTTGACATAACCCATACGTATGTCATCTTCCTCATCTGATGGATGTCGAGTAACAAGATTAATAATAAGAACTGATAAAAAAAAAAACCCAGCCTGCCGATTTCTTTACTATGATAAAGATTGGTGAAGAGGGACAACTGTGGCCTCATCAACAACTGTGACAACACTGGCAACAATAGTCACAGCAATATCACCTACAACAATAGTAGTTATTAAAATAAGCTGATATAATGCTCCTCATTGAAAACGGCTGTCATTTCCGACCTGATTTTTAAAAAAACAACTGCTTGCCAGTTTCTTTACTAGGAAAGCCCAGTTTCTGTCCGTCTACTTGCTGAAATGAAACTTTCATCATAGTCAGTATAACTTGTGGATTCTTCTGTACTTCCGGTGTAGTTTGTATCATCTGTAGGTGTACCTCGTTCTCTACTGCCACGCCGCTTTGCTTCTCTTCGATAAGTTTTGCTCACAATGCATAACACAGCAAATAAAACAATGACTACAGCAACTGGCGTGGCAAACATGAAGACTATGTCCAAGATATCTGAGGAGAAAAAAATTATTCTATTATCATAGATTATTGTTTCGATTCCGAGATGCCGTGTTGTAATAAGAAATTGTGGCCATTTTATTTTTATGTTTAAAGAGGGACAGGGGGAGGAACTAGAGATATTTTTTCATGGGCAGAAGTGTGCACAAAGCAGAACAAATTCGTTTGGTTTGGACCTGGTAATAAAGAAAAATGTCTTAACAAGATTGAAGACGCTCAACTTCAAACATATTGTAAGCATCCAAGAATTAATTTAACAACGACAAAAAAAAACAACAACAAACAACAACATAGGACTCCTATCACTGACATTATTACACTAGTGGACGTGAAATTCTAGGATGAGTTGTGAATGCAGTGTTAAACCAAAGGCACTGCATTCTTTAACTTTTCATGAATTTACTTTATGTTTTTTCAGAATGTTAATTCATTAGTTATTGTTAATTTGTTAATTTATTATTTGCCATCAAGAATTTTGTGTCATTTGCGCTATTCGATTTTTATCAATGTCTATTTGGTTAACAAAAAAAAGCAGCTTATATGTCAGAGGTCTTGATATGACTGGGTTAAGCTTGAAATTCGGGACATGGAATTACCTAATAAATATTCATTTTATTATGCATCTGTGAGATATTAGGTGAATGGGGCAGCACAGATAAGCTTAAAAACGTGAGATTATGTGTAAACGACAAAAATTACAGGCAGACACTATAACACTTCTTGTATTACAGCCAGCAACAGTGATATGCCGAAAAAAGTTGGCTTCTGAATATCTCATACTGACAACTAACACATACAGCCCAAAAAATGACAAAAAGACACCAATAACAGTAGTGACCTCATCAACTATGACAACACTGAGGCAACAACAGTCACAAGAATACCACCTACAACAATAATAGTGATAACAATAAAATGATAATTATTATAATGCTCCTCATAGATAACTACTGCCATTTCCAGACTACTAACTTTTCAAAATATGGGGGTCAGCGCAATTAGTCCTGGCAGCATAACTGGTTATTTTACAAAATGGAATTGAGTTCTGACAGGCATTTTATTTATTTTTTTTTCTTTTACAAAATGGAGATAGATCTAACTGCAATTAGTCTTGATAGGCAGTGTTGATTATCTTACAAAACGGAGATAAACACAACCGTAATAGGCATAACTGTTTATTGTTCAAGAGGAGGGTGAGGAGCACAGTTAGTCCTGACAATCATTCTGTTTATTTGACACCACTGAGGTAACTGCAGTTTGTTTTGACAGGCATATTTGTTTATTTTCCAAATGAGCTTAAGTGTAGAGGTCCTGGCAAAATTCCTGGTCGTCAGTTTGTATATTTCTACACTGACTGATTACTCTGATTACTCCTGAACGAGCATTTTGCGTGTTTTCACTTCCGTCATGATATTTGTCTAAAAATCCTGCTCATTCGAAATGAGGACTAGTGGTGAGCTTAAATTTAAATATGGGAATTATCGTAAAATCTTCCTGCAAGTTTAGAAACTTTTATCATATATTCAGATTCTAAAGGCATTCCTTGTATGATTGTACCAATTCTTTTGCACTTGACTCTAGTCTTTCAGTGCAGAAGCAGAATTTCTCTCCTATGTATTGAAGTTGGGTGGTATGTGTATTATGACCCGGACTATCAACGTCCGCCACAGGATACTGACTATTCAGCACGTTTGAGTGCGATGTTTCTATGAGACGAAGTTATCTTCACCTTTATAAATTCGACAAACAGAGCGAAAAGTACGCTTCAGCAACAGTATGATTGACAGAGTCATATGATGCAGAGAACAAGGGATGTCAATATTAGGCTTGTGAGAAATAATCTTGTTGGATATAATGATGCTTGTAAAAATGATTAAAAAATACTCATATTATTTTAGCACATTTATATAATGTCTATTTATTCACTGACCAGATCCAAAGTAAAGGTCATAACTTCTCTTTTGCTAATGTTTCTATAGCTTTGAGGTATGAACAAGTGAATTTTGAACGTGAATATATGACACCATAATTTTCAAGAATCTCAGCAATAAGCATCACAAAACTTTTATCCTCTGTCAAACTTTCGACATTTTAAAATAATGTTTCTAAGATTTCATGATTACATGAAAAGGACTAAAACCTAGACTACGTATGGTAAAATAATTCTATGCAGGCGATGGGTGACATAACAAAATACTCCTAAACCAAATAAAAGATATATCTTGAAATTATTCACCATACGTCCAAGCAAGAAGGAGAGGACAAAGGATGCAAGAGAAATTCAAGTTGGAAGACAGGAAGAATACGAGTTGATCTGGTGGTGAAATTCTGAAAAAATTGGAGACAGAGAGATTAAAAGGTGAATTAGCAGTTAGCAGTTCAGTACTGCGATTAACCAATGGTTTCCAGACAGCAAGCTTCTGGAGTTTTGGCCTTTGTCTCACAAAACAAATATATTCTCTAATTTTGCGATTAAGAAGAGATAGGACACTTACCTAGTGTTTTGGATCCATCTGAAACAAAACAAAATATGCTTTTTTTTCAACGTGATTGCAATGTGACACATAATAGTAACCCACCCACCACCACCACCACCAACAACAACAACAACAGGAAAACTAAACAGCATTCCTCAAACGTTTTTAACGCACGTGCTGTTTCCTGACGGTCTTGATAAGGTAGAAGACGAGCAAAGCAAGAGCAATGTAAATCCAATGTATATTCAGTTCTACGGTTAGAAAAAACTAAGTCGAATCGCTATGATAACTTCCTTGATTCACCAGCAAATATCCAGTTTAAATGTACGCTAAGGTCAGTCACAATAACATGAAATCTGAAATAGTGATACTCAGAATTATTTGTAATAAATTGTAACCTAGTCTCTGACGGGGAGGTGTTTCGGCACACTGCTAAGTAACACAAACACTGCCGTATAACATATAGTTCGGTAGTCCTTATGCTTTTGTCCTTATCGAACTAAAATGATATTTTATTGTTTCGCAATGTGTTTGGCATTGCTGTGTCGAAAAAAAAAAGTTCCAAAAAGTTCACATGAAACTTCCTGAAAGACTGTGATTTGGTTATGGATACAAATTAATACATCTTTCTACTTTTCAGATTAAAAAAAAAACAAACAACTAATTCACATTATTTTTTTATAGTCACATAGACTTACAGCCCAATAATGCGGAAGTAGCTGCAAGATGTATGTTTGATTGTTTTCTCTCGCCTGGTTGTTTGATAGGAACGTTAATATTATAAAAGCCACATACCAAAATGAATAAGGCCAAGTTTGGTCTGGAATAGCAAGGACTGCAGTCCAACCAGCAAGAAATGAATTCGATTGCACTGACATTTGAAGTCCCCCGCTCTCACNCCCCCCCCCCCCTTTTTTTCCACTGGGAAAAAAGTCATATTCTTAAATGCATATATAAGTTTATGTAAATTAAAACTTTTGTGAACTGTGTTAAGAAACAGAAAAACATTTGCCTGAAATGAAATATTTTAGCGTGGGTGCGCGCGCGCGCGCGCGCGCGCGTGTGTGTGTGTGTGTGTGTGTGTGTGTGTGTGTGTGTGTGTGTGTGTGTGTGTGTGTGTGTGTGTGTGTGTGTGTGTGTGTGTGTGTGTNGGACATAAATATTTACATTGCACAAACTCAAATCAAAGCAACATAGGACGAATCCCTTTGTCACTATCATTACTATCAACAGAAATTGCTGTATCTTGGGAACTGACTGACACAGAGAATGAAATTATTTTCTTCTCCAGACTGCTTTTTTGTAACTTTAAAAAGGTAAATAATGAAGATAATCAGTTCATATGTTTAGAGATACAGTGATCATTCAATTGTATTATTTAAGGTGGAGCTCAGGAGTTTTAGCGTAATTAACAGCACTGAAATACTTTCACTGTTGTAAGTTCTTCCTCAGATAACTTTTTTCCTGTGCGACTTTTTATCGGTGTTGTTTTATTTATTTTTTTGCGTAGGATAAAAATCATGTGACTTTTTGCATGCGACTTTATTTTTTTCCGGGATTCTCTTTCCCCGCATATCTGTCCTTGGTGGTAGGTAATTTTGACAATCTAGGAGTGCCTGTTTAATTAAAATGGAATACCTCTGCAAGTGTCTTTCTCTACAACTCCAAAATACCGAACTGAAAGCAAATTTCGCTAAATGCATTACCTGCAGGTATTAATCGGGGAAAGAGAGATACTTTAACTACGGTTAATTTTCCTCATTCATTGTACCATGGAGAATCTTCCACGTGAAGAATATCTTAAGAGAACAATAAAATGTGAGCCGTCAGACTAAGGACAGCTTAAAATTATATCTATGTTGATAGGCGTCAGTAGGTATAAATAAATAAATCGTTTTAACTTGAAGTTCCAGGGTTGCTATTCGGTTACATGCTGTAGTTTCTATTAAAAAAAACCAACATAGTGTTGTTGAGGTGTTTGTCCTTTGTGAAGGCCTAAATTACAATATCTATTTAGCTTAGGCCTGATTCTGTCATTTGGTACGGGGATGTGATTTCAGTCATCACGAGGCTGCGCTACATTTTCCATTCGAGAGAGGTGGGTTGGGACAGAAGTGAGGGTTTGTAAAAGAACCGTTGTAGAGGTGTTTGTATTTCCATTATGAATACACAGTAACTGTTGGTCTTGACCGCAAGATGTGACAAGAAGTCATAATGGTCAGTATTACTGTGAAATACTATAAATGTATGCGATCTACACGCTTTTCTCTAACACGCACTCGTTTGATACCACCTTTGGAATGGTTACAGAACTACCAAGGTGCCTCCAAATTTGAGACCTCACCGAGTCTAAATCCCGCACTGCTGCACATACCGTGAAAGACTATCATTTCTGTAATGTCACATAGGTCCCTCTCCTTGTCTTCACACGTGTATGGCGCTTCTGGAAAATAGTCCTCATTGATAACAAAAGCTGCAATTTGAAAATATTTGTTCTCCTTTGAAGCTGCATATCGAACTGTGGACATCCTGCCATCAATACAAGCATGATCCACTGTACGAGTGAAAAAAAGATCAAATGTAGGATTACCCTAGAAAACACAATAAAACATTTTTAAAGTGATGCACAGTGTATCGACAAATTCAGTTAACAGTGATCCAAGTGTAATAAAAATCTAGTTAAATTTCTCATATCCCTCTACTTCTATATGGGAAATTTAGTATGCAGACATGCGTTTAAGTACTACTAAATAAAAGTTTTAGAAACAATTTAAAGCTGCTTTCCAATCCCAGACCTATCAGCTATAACCTCCAGCAATATTTTTCCGAAACATGAAAGAGTGGGTTTACAAAAGTGTTAAGATTACTCAAACTACTTGTTGCAGCTGTTGTAGTTTTTTATTTCAGCAATGCAACGAAATTCTTCATATTTCCCTGAAAGATAAAAATAAACAACATAGCCTGAATATGATTGTATTAAAGTGTGAATGAATTTGTAAGTGAACAGAACATATGTCTATACATATTATTCTTTGGTTCAATAAAAAAGAAAATGCTTACATCTAGTACTGAAAAACTACTCGTTAGGTCCGCAAACTCCCGTCAATTGAAAAAGAAGAAGAAGAAGAAGAAGAAGAAGAAGAAGAAGAAGAAGAAGAAGAAGAAGACACCAATGATGTGATGGCCAGCCGAGCGACTGCATAGTATAGTGGAAAAAAAAAATAATCACACAGTCCGAGGTAAATCCTCAAACACATCCAAAGATTAAGGATTATTATTGTTCAGTATTATTGTTCATATTATTTTTCAGCATTATATACTTTTCCCCTATTGTTTTGTGTTTTAGCAAAAAAAAAATAGTTTAGTATTGGGTCTAACGGTCACTTTTCTGATAGAATATTTACAAAGTTCGCAAAACTGTTACCTTGCTTTTAAATACATTGTTCCTGTTGTTACGTCTGTTTGTGAAAAAAAAAACAACACCATTTCTTTGGAAAAAAAATGTCTCCGCCCTCCTCCCCTTTTTCTTGGCAATCTCATACACGTGCAGACATTGACAAAATCAGGCTAAAAAAGGGCCCATACAATGACACCAAAGACTAAAGTCTGCTTTTATGCTCACCATTATGAGATGGTATGTGAGATGTCAAACAATGGTTTCCTTCAAATTCTTAACTCAATGGGATGGTTTCATCATTCAACAACAACAACAACAACAACAACAACAACAACGGCAGCAGCACCAGCAGCAGTGGCAGTGGCAGTTGCAAGAAGAAGAGGAACAACAACTACTATTACTACTACTTCTCACCGTACATCCCATCTCGAATTCGTTTGCCGTCAAAGATAATTTCCTCCATCTTTTCTGCAGTGTATACTCTCCACACTAAATTTCCACTGTTTCGTTTTCCCAAGACGGCGTGTGCCCGAACTTCAATCCATGTTCTTTGCGTCACAATGTTTTTGTCTGCTACCGAGGGTGGACCAATTTCTACGATATAGGGTCGTCCAGGCGGTACTGGCAGATGTAAATTTACCATTTTATCATCACCATTATCATAACAAGCAAACATTTCCATTCTTCGAATGTGATTGCCATTCTCATACTAAGACTGTGGATATAGTTTGACATGATTTTGGTTTCGGCCCTTTTCAGTTGTCATCAAGAATGGCCATAGGTCAGCAGCATGTCTGGAAACCGCAAACTTCGTTTGGATTTAACTTTAGAAACAATAAAAAAGTTAACTGACACAAATTTATCCAGTACCATAAATTCCCGATCATTTATGGAATTTCTTGTAAATGTGCAGGTATTTCAATGGTTTGAACCACAGCGTATACAGTATGTCAACAAGCGCCCTCTTTGGATCTTTGCATTATAGTATGAAGATTATGTCATGTGTTGTTCTGGTCATAATGATAAATGTCGTGGCAGAGATAAAGATGGTAAGCAACAGAACTAGTAACAGTGACAAATTGACAGAAATTGATAATATGAGAGTGATAATAGCATACCTTTCACCTCGAAGTTTTTCTGGTCGCTGAATTTTTGATCTGGGAGACTGGCAATGACAATCGAACAAACATAATATTCCTTCTCGTCTTCGCAGATCACACGTTTTTTCAAGATGAGGGTATAGTTGTTAGGGGATGGATTTTCCTCCCTCACCTCAAAGCCAAAAGTCGAAGGCAAATTGCTTAGGGACGTATTAGTAGGAATCGTCCATACATACACGTCCTTGGTTGGAGGGGTCTCCACAGAAATGGAATAGACGTTATCATTAGCTCCCACTTCTCCTGAGCAACGGATGATGCCTTCCTGACCTATAATTCCAGAGGCTGAGATTTCCACTGTGACATTGCAGGAGACGAAACAACTCTGGGCTGAGGATAGGTAGATGATTAACAAGACCGATGATTACATTGATCATCAATATAAAACGTGGACGTAAGACATTTCTCAGTGATAGCATCATATGGGATGAACAAACGTTTTTGAGAATCACCAACCTTTATGGGACATAGGCCTGATAATGAAGGAATAAAGATAGGTCTTTCAAACAGTGCATTCAGTTTCCTCTTTCCTTTGTAACCATCTGCTGCAAAGAAGCATTCTCGCAAATCTATTTGAATTCAAAAAGACCTTGAGAACTGAATATCCTATTTTGGGATTCTTTCACTACTCTTGCTACAATGCAACATCGTTGAAGAAATGATGTCAGCTGATTTGCGTTTAAGATTTTTGTAGAGAATGACTCCATTGTAGCTACACCTGTTGAGTACGGTGGCTGGAGGTTAGAGATCTCAGTGCTCAAACTGTTATGTGTTTTGTATGATGGAACTCTGTTCTGCATGAGAAGAAATCTTTCGAATACCTTCATTGCTCTCTTTCTGGTCAGAACTTTTGTTAACTTCACAAGCAGTTTGATATTAGATCTAATATTTTCTGGTCATGGGATGGGTACTCAAGAAGTCCTAAACGTCTTTGTGTACCTTATTTCTAACTTCTTCATTGAACTCAAGTATTTTACCAGTCTGTACATATTATACTCACTTAACAGAAAGGCGATGATTATCCACAGTAAAGTTGTTCCTTGGCCAGCTTCGTAGACACCAATGTGTAAGTACATCAAAGACTTGACACACTTCGGCAGCCAAGTTAATTCAGGTCACCCTTCATGTCCTCACGCTAATGAAATATATCATGTAAAAATGTCAGAGGATAAACTTATGATAAAAGTGACGTGATTTCCTCTAAGTGATATGTGTAAATTGGAGGTGTATAGATTCTGGAAGCGACAGTACTAGGTAAATAAAATTGGCGACACACATACCACTGTTCTCTCGCCCACGTGCCTTTTAAATGAACTACAGGGTAACATTATTATTAATGTTTTCTATCTGTCCAGAACAGTCCATTATAAAACAGTTGTAAATTATGCCACCTGAAAACACTCATGACAACTTTTGAAATTGAAAGCGGAAACAATTTATGAAAGTGGTTTAACTTGGTGTAATCTTTCATAAATTGTTTTTCGCTTGTCCCTCTCATTTTTTGCATACGTCATACTCTTACAGCGACGGTAGGATTAAAACAGTCTGAGATAATATCTCAATGTGTTTCAGCACGAGTACAGTATCACAGTTGAATCGCGGCAGGGAAGTGTGCGCACCTATTAGAAGCTTGTTAGAAAAATGATACAGTTTTGAGAAGATCGGAAGTGAGAGCTCGACAAAATGGTGGCACTATGGTTTCAAATTTGTTACTGAAACTTTATATCAACGGCCTTGTGTCGGAGGAGAATTTGGCAAGATTCAATGATGGTATTATGCTAGTGAATGAGACAAATATAAGTATAGCAAATCAGTGCATTATTTCTAGCTCTTTCGCATTAGCCGCAACTATTTTGGCTTGAATAGAGGATGATAAATCCTTCCCCGTCCCTTTCACGCAGCAGCAGGGACCAAACAAATGAAGCTCAGGTGTCAACAGGAATACACTGCTCCCTTTTATCCGGAATAAATACTTAGCTACCCCACGCCTATGTGCAATACTAATAGTAATTTTGCGAATACGAAAATAATTTACGATATGTCACTCGGCAATGTAAGAAGGATGTCAGCTCTGAAATAAACATTTTTTTGTTCATTTCGGACCTGACTTCATGCTTATATACGGAACCCATTCACAAGTATTAGCGTTTTTATTTATTATTTATTGATTGATTATTTATTAGCCAATGATGACTTNGAAGGAACGACTAAACTTCATCTACATCATTAACACCGCTCCTCTTTTTGTAAATATTGTGCTCACACACGTCATTGTGTGTAAACATATGGGTTAGGCTGAAAATAAAAAAAAAGCTACGCCAGCCTCTCTAAAACCCGCCATATCTGGGGAATGTGGCCTCGTGAAATTTTGTAAGAGCCATATCCCGACCATTTGTGCACCAACCAACCCGAAATTTTGCAAAACCTTCCTTTTGATCTGAAGGTGTTTCTTTTGATAATTTCTTCGCCTTGAACGGTCTGTAAGTATTATTTTGATAATTACGTAAATTTTCCTTCTTTCGTGAATACGCCCCAGTTCGATGTTTTTACATGGACCATACATCATTGGTTTTTGCGGTTCGTCCCTGAAATGTTTACTTCCGGTCCCCGAAATTAAAACCGAGCATTTGTGTCAGATGCCGGGTCGAGAATATGTACGCCAGAGTCGATCGCCAGAGTAAATGAAAAGGAGCAAAATCAATAGAATGAACATGACTTTGGCCGTGTGAACCACCAGTGCGAATACTGGTGCTTGCCGATAGAAAGATGCAAGCCGTAGACTTGGCTGTACCAACAACAACAGCCAAGAAACGCTTCCTTCCATGCACATCGTGGGAGTTAATTTCTCTACTGATTTCATCATGTATAAGGCACAAACCGATCATAACTGGTCCTTTTTAAAAAGATTGATGGCCGGCGATGTTCCTGATTGTCTCCGAAATTTTTAAAATGGATTTTCCCATAGACAAATGGCCTGTTCCATTTTTTGAATTGACGTTTATGCTCATGACGTCACTACTAATTACTATTGTGATGTATGTAGCCAAATTGGTGTTTTTGAGGCCAAATTCCTCAGATGTGGCGGGTTTTTAGAGTGACTGGCGTAGCTTTTTTTTTTATTTTCAGCTTAACCGATATGTCGGTTGTGCTCACAACAATGACGTGTGTGAGCACCATATTTACAAAAAGAGGAGCGGTGTTAATGATGTAGATGACGTTTAGTCGCTTCCTTCGCACGATAAGGCCGCAAATTTGCGGGTGCTTTGACCATATATNTATATATGGCTTTTTTCACCATTGCAGGGGAAATGTATGTGCACAGAACACATTACTTTTACAAGCATCAATGGTGGAAGAACTTCCTGGAGCAGAGCATGGGCACATTTACCCATTCCAACTAGTCTAGTATATCATTCTTCAAAAGCAGTTTCACCAACTTGATCGAGAAATAAGCACATAACAGAAGACAAAGTACGGTGACAAAAGCAGGTATGGTGTGGCTGATATCCGCTTAATTAAAAAAAAAATCAGAAAATAGTCTTCACTTGCAATGGCGTCATGTTTCACGTACAATGGCTGGAAGCCTACAGGGTATATGGTGCAAATATACTGGGAAAACCCATACAACAATATGCACATCTGGTGCCATACTACGCAAGAAACATTGGACTAATTTGGACTTGCTGCCCTGTGTCGAATAGTCAAGTGCTCTGATTATTTGCATCGTCTGCTAATTATTATGCTTCATCTTTTAAATTTAGATATTTTCTATAATTGTTTCATTTTAGATATTGGAACACACAGATGCCCCCCCCCCCC
>JAWQUT010000055.1:1318289-1329414 GCA_033807755.1 Ellobium chinense
TTTCTAAGCCATTTCCAGAACGGGGTCAGGTTGGGGGAGGAAGAGTGGGAGTTTTGAAATCTAATAGCCCAAAATGTTACATTGTATCGATTTATCCCACTGTCTTCATTCACACCAAATTTCACACTGTTATCTCTGAAAAATCATTTGTGCACACTGCACTATCCACTCCAACGCAGCTGGAGTGGATAAGCGGGGATGTTCATATTAGTGTCATTCTGCTGGAGAATAATCATTTCATTACTTGGTTAGTCGCCAGGCTCAGTGGCAAAAATCTTAGGACTCCCTCGGCTTCCTCTTTCCTAACCTTTCTCCTAACAATCATGCTAGCAAGTCCTTGACAAGTGTCATAATTTTGCCAAATCCGGAAAGGAGAGGGTGTGTGGATTTGGCATTTGGCACTGTATTTTTCTTAAACCTTGTTCATTTTGTAATGTTTTGGTGGTTATCACCCCGCTGTAACTCTGCCACTCCAAGTTTTACGGTCTACAAGTGTTACCGTTCGTACACTCTTAGGCTGGTCTCACCATTTAGAGAATAGCCTTACTTTACGTACAGTATCAATATCTGTTCTCAACGATTAACAGTTAATTTTGGTACAGATTTGTGAATTATTAATGAGAGTGGGAAGAATTTCGAATGACACCCTGACGCTCCTGTCTCGATAGACATTAGGGTTACGAGCTGATGTTCCTATCTCGATAGTCGATGATTAGGGTTAGGGTTAAGGGTAGGCAGGTAAGATTAGAGTTACGGGTTAGGATTAGAGATAAAGTTTGTGGTAAGCAGGCATCGGTTCTGGTTAGGGGAATGAACTGGGAATTTCTTCTATAGTTTTATACCCTTGCAAACAATTACACGTTACTTTTAGCTCAGAAAAAGCAAAATACCAAATTATTCAAAAAGTCAAGAGCTGAAAAAAAAAAAGCAACCCTGCTAGTACAGGAAGCGTGGAATATTGTATTTCTTTGACTTCAGCGGTAAGTTACAAAAGAAGACCTCAAAAACAGCTATCAGTGTTATTTGGTCGCAGGTTTATAAACCAGAGTCTATCGTGTTGTCGATGGTTGGATCAAGTTTCCGGGTTAGCCAGAGAGCTCTGTCGATTCCTTCATGAAGTTTTTGCTTATGCTAATAGCCCTAGAGAAAATATCTTCAGAGACATCCATTCAGGGAGCTGGGCAGGACAGTTTAATGTATCAAACTGCTTGATTTCCTTTAAGCAAAGACTGTATACCCGAAGGTGCTTTACTATGTCAGCACGAAGTATCGATAATCGTCGTCTTTTTTTTCTCCCCGTATCTTGTTGTGTATAGTTCAAATGGACTCAGTGGACAGCATATTACTCCAGACGACATTTACTGGTACCCTTGGGCAGACGGGAACGATTAACTGTTTCTTAGAGACGTTCTCTGAGGAGGTGCTAGAGACCATGAAGCTGCGATATCCGCCAGATAATATTATTTACAAACAGAAAGACAATACGAGCTCACCGTCATGGTCATTACCCACTGGCTACAAGGCAGTACTGTCGCATCCAAGAGGGAATATGCTCAACCTGACAGTCTGGGTGGAGAACATCCAGTGTTATCATGAGGCAGAACCTGTTGTCTGCACTGTAGAATATACAAAGCCCTTGCCCCAGCCTGGTAAGCTGCTTTCGGAGACTCAAAGTGCAAACCTGCGGGCTGCAGGTGAGACGATTTTCTACTGATATAATTTAGCCTATGTTTCTGTATTCCTCCTCTTTTTCCTGCTGACTGTCTTTCTTTTGCGCTGCCTTTAAAGTATTCAGGTGTTTATTCTTCTCTCCATAATCTCCAGCCCTCCATGCATTATTACTTTCTGTTCCTTCTCCCTACATAATACTTTCTCTTTTCCAAGTTTGTCACTCCGCGCGGTCTATCACACTGTACAGCTCCTGGTCTCCTCAGTTTACATGTCTTGGATTTCCACATGATTAAATCCTGGAATCTCTTGAGGTGTGCTTGGGTTATGAGTGAGTTGTGGATGAGAAAGCACACTTGGAAGAATCCTTGTACAGTATTTAAAGATCCGCTCTCTTCCAGTCCTGCCCATGACCCTAACCCTAACCTTGGGGAAGTTGATGGATTTCACCAAATAGATAGAGAACACGTGTAAAATGATGTGACTAGTTGTTATACGCGTGGTTGTCGTGTATACTATGGGTCATGGTTGTTGTGTATACTGTGGGTCATGACTGTTGTGTATGCTGTGGGTCATGGCTCTCGTGTATACTATGGGTCATGGCTGTTGTGTACGCTGTGGGTCATGACTGTTGTGTATGCTGTGGGTCATGGCTGTTGTGTATAGTGTGAGTTATGGCTGTTGTGTATACGAGACTGTGGATCATGGCTGTTATGTAAACGAGACTGTGGGCCATGGCTGTCGTCTATACGAGACAGTGGGTTATGGCTGTTGTGTTTACGAGACTGTGGGTCATGGCTGTTGTATATACGAGATTGTGGGTCATGGCTGTCGTGTATACGAGACAGTGGGTCATGGCTGTTGTGTTTACGAGATAGTGGGTCATGGCTGTTGTGTTTATGAGACTGTGGGTCATGGCTGTCGTGTATACGAGACAGTGGGTCATATCTATTTTGTTTACGAGACGGTGGGTAATGGCTGTCGTGTATATGTGGATCAAGGCTATCGTCAAGGCTATGACCCACTGCAGCCTATCGGTGATTGAAATATTACCATTACAGTGTTCCCGGGACAACCAGAGATAGTGAGTGTTCTGCCAGTGTCTCTACTTCATGAGAACTATGTTATGGAAGGCGACCTGGTGTCTATCAGCGTCAAAGCACTTCTTGGTCGTCCTAGCCGTGGGCAGCTATTATGGACACTCCATCGTGGAAAGAGGATAGAGCTAATATTCCAGGACGACCATCACCTTTCTCAGACACGTCTTGGTGAGGATTTCTTTTTCCTTGGAGAAGACTAAACTCAGTGTGATTGAACAAACTACGTGATCAGATTTGGTTTACCGTAAAAGATTTAACAAAATATAGTTAACTCGACCTATTTCCCAGTTTATTTCCTATTTTATCGTGATAAATGGATGGCCTGTCCTTATGTGCCTATGCTAAAAGTAAAACAGTCTTAATGAAATATATTATGCCCTGGAAATTCAGACATCATATCATCGGTTGAGTGACGAATAATCTTTTTTCTGAGTGCATGATGTACTCACTTTAGGTTAACATGTAACCGCTTAATTGTTTATTACTGATATTGTCTGTACATCTGTTTCAAAATGTTGTACATCTTGTAAAGCCTGTCTATTTACACTGGAATATAACGACAGCAGGGCCGTGCTACATTTATATTTGTATGGTGTGTGCGTGTGTGTGTGTGTGTGTGTGTGTGTGTGTGTGTGTGTGTGTGTGTGTGTGTGTGTGTTACGGGGCTGTTCGCCATACAGAGACATGCCAAACTGTCAGCAGATAGGCCATAGGCGATTGAGTGAACATTATATACAAACAATGCACCTCGGACGTCGCGAAAAAAAACATTCGTTTACCGGATGAATATGCCTCTAAGGCGTACCATTCTATTGCGATATTTCGCATCAGCACTGATTCTACATCATTCTTTGATCGCAATAGACCAATTTACCACACAGACGGTTGATAGAAAGGGAAGTCAGACGGTTTAATGAACTTTTAGTTAGTAATTTGTTAAACAGGACATTCAGTTATGACATGTGTACATTAAACAAACATACCACAAGTTCATTATAAGACTCATTAGCCGTACTGATTAGTTCATCATCACTCTGGCAGCCATGATTTTCCTCTTGATCCTAAATTTAATTAGTTGTAACTTGAAAGAGAAAGATCGAACTCAAACATTTCTCTTTTGCCTCAAAGTATGAAACTGACACATAGGTTTCAGGGGAAAATTAAAACCCAGTTACCGTCATAAGTAAATCTTCATTAGCGCTCACTTCGAATTCACTTTAGAGAAATGATATGATCATTATGAAAACACACAGTAAAAAACTGTCTTTTAAAAATTAACAAAATCGCTAACCGGAAAATATTTGGGTGGACAAATTTATCAAGGCACACAGTGAAATAAGCAAAGAAGTCGAAGTTTGTAAGTGGGAGTAATGGGGAGTTATTTGTGACGAACAATATGTAAGGGCAGACATGGCCCTGTCCCATAGGTTGTTATGCAGAAAACATGATGGGCAACTCTACCGTCAGAAGTGCATTGGAGTTTCTATGCAAACCTGGACGGCAACGTTTGCATGGTGTATTTTTCGCCACTAACGGTGATGATTTTAAACACTGTTACTTGTGATAGCAATAACTGTAACAATGCATCAATTAATAGTTTGGTGTGCAATTATTCATAACAACTTCAGTGCACGTATGGTGGTGAATTGGGTATACCAGCCCTCTGCATCACAATCTATGGGAAAGGACCATGCGTTTAGGCATAAAATGTCTAGGATGTTCTTCAGCTTCTTCATTTCTCACTGCAGGAATATGGGATTGCCAAGAACAAGTTACATCAACCTTTGAATTCATTGTCAGTAGAGAAGACCACGAATTTCGAGCAGAAGTATTTGTTGCAAATCTGGACCATCGCTTACGTACTCCTGATATATGTGAAGACAAGATGGTGGGACTATGCGACTTTACTCAACATGTCCAAGTCCACTGTAAGCCATCGATGTCAGTTTCATAGATGTGTTTTTCTTTGATACACACGTTCCAGGTAACTAGAGGTGATAGACACACACAGACATACCAGTCGACGCCGTCCAGGCAAAACTGACAGGAAATGTTTACCCAACACTGTTCCAACCGGAAAGGCGCAGTTTGGCCATAATCGTGCGAATTACCGTAAAACCCTAACTCGGAAAGATAAACAAACACAAATGGTTAGTGGATTGTTAGCAGCATACTATGAATGAACACACATAGTTTATTAGACGTAGATAAATTTTTTTTTGTTTTGAAAACAATGCATAGGCTCAATACTTTTTTAGAATAGACAACGGCGATGCTATCTTTAGTCAATTAAGAACTAATGTGATTACATGCATTTTCTTCCCGTTCATATGGTACAATTTTTCAATCCTGTTACGTTCCATTGTGTACAGATATTTACTATGGCTCACTAAATTTATTTATTTATTTTTTTTGTTTAAATGCAGGATACCACACGAGTCTTGTAAATTTAAGAAGCTGCAAACGGTATTTTCTTATTACAAATGCCTCAAGTCACGTTTTAAAACGAGTGACTGTGAAATGTTGGCTTATGTATTCCTTCTTGTTTCCTGATTTGTAATTGTATTGCATTGTAAGATCGGCACTTCGTAAACCTTCCCTTAGTTTGATCTGGCAATTATTTTCGAATGAAAGGGTTGACCAGGTAGTACTATAGTGTCACGCATTACCTCTTCATCATTCATTACATGATTGTCAAATCCAGATATTTTCTAGTATTCACTAAAAGACTGATGTAACAGGACTGAAAGTTCAAATTTATACCTTAGATTCACATTTGAGATTTTCTCAGAATCATTGTGCTCTGCCTAATGAACTGCCACGTTATACGAATGATCAGAACTGAAAACAAAAATTGAAGAATTGTTCATATAAAGTCTATGTAGATATCGTCTTTTTAGAATGTTGACATAATAACAGTAAGGTAAATGCATAAGGCCATTCAAATGATTTGAATTTTCCTGCTGTCTTTAACTCCACATTGAGATCAACTGTGGTTTTTGTCATTGTAGCCAGGAGATATGAATAATAAATACTCTTTGGAGTTCACAATCAGTACCTTTCAAACCGAGACTATTCTAGTTTAACTCTTGAAAAAAAAACAAACCAGATGCCATTACAGAGGAAGACATAAGGACCAGTCGAACGCCAGTAGGTAACGTTTCTATCGGCGACAATGTCACGTTTACCTGTGAAGCTGATGGAATTCCAGCCCCAACACTGAAATGGACCAAGGAAGTAGAAGGACTGAGTGAGCATCTGGCGTCAGCTGAGACCAGCATGTTAGTGTATACTATCATCATGGGCACGGACGGCACAGCAGTGTATAGGTATTCTTTCATTTCTTCATAATTAATTTGTTAACTTTTTCATGAATTCGCTGCGTTTTTCTAATAATTTTCGAATCTTAAATGAAAATATGTGATGAACTTAAGATTCTCGTATATATATTGAACACCATTAGAAATAATTCTCCGGAAAAGTGTCTCACAAAAGTGGTGGTGGTGGTGGTGGTGGTGGTGGTAGTGGTGGTGATGGTGGTGATAGAAGTCGTGGTGGTGGTCGTGGTCATGGCGGTGGTGGTGGAAGTAATCGTGGTATTGGTGATAATGGTGTTGATAATCATGATGATGATGGGAGGGATGGGAAATTGACAGCATGCCTCTTGTTCTCTTGTTCTTGAGTGGTCATCACGGAAATTCTGGATACTTTCAAATGGTATTCGGTATATTTCGTTCAGAAAACTACAACACCACCACCACCAACAACAACAACAACAACAACAACAACAACAACAACAACAACAACAACAACAACAACAACAACAGCAGCAGCAGCAGCAGCAACAACAACAACAACAACAACAACAACAACAATAACAACCACAACAACAACAACAACAACAATAACAGCAAGAACAACAATATCAACAACCGAAATCAAAACTGTCTATTAAGATCGTCTGTCATGACTGTGTAAGACGATAGTCATAAACAGCACGTTTGGAATGTCGTTTGTTTCATGACCTGTAAACTACCTACGTAGAAAATCGAAATGGAAAAATCTATCTTTTTATATACCTATTTTAGCCAACATTCCCGCAGACAAAAAACACCAAAACTTTACTTAATTCAAAGTCCAATGACTTTGTTAGAGAAAATCTGGGCTAAAATTTTAAGCAAATAAACAGACATGATCTATAATAGCAACAACCTTCTTTGATCGAGATGCTATACTTTTTTCACAGCAAAAGAATTAAAAACATGTGTTAGAAGGAGAAATGCCGAGGCCAGTTAAGTATGTTAGAGAGCATATTTGCTATTGGTAGACTTCTCTTTTGACTTTTCAGCTGCCTTTCAGCACCTTGATAACTGAAATTTATAAACAATATTTATCTGCTAATGTTTGTACAATTTCAGTGGCATAGCATTCGAATTATTGAAGTTATTAAAATTTGAGTTTAAAGAGGGGTTGTTTTTTTTTGCGCCACCGATATAGATCCAGATTTATTTGCTGACTTTCCATGTGTTTCCCACACATGATAATCATCATACAAACTTCTTGTTCCTTTATATTTCTTTTCTAACGTTTCTTCCAAGATGCACTGCAAGTCAGTTACTTAATGGAACAACAACAGAAATAAGTAAGTCACTGGAGGTGACGGTAGAAGGTAAGCGTTAACTGTTGCCGTATATATTTTGTTTCAAGACATTTGATCATTATGTCTAAACATTTCTCTCTCTGTTTTTATATAATTGTCTGACCATAACCGAAATCTGAATAGCTTATCGTGTTATACCCGAGGTCGTAAGTCAATGATATCCTTCCATTTCATCAACCTTCTGAAATCTTACTGAACTGGGGGCGCCACAGCTCACAATGTGAAAAGATTGTGGTTTTTTTTTTGGTTTTGTTCTTAAATGAAAGCACAAATTCGTTGCAGACGTAGGATTATTTAAGGATTTAAAAGATAAGCGCATATGTTTTAGTTTCGTAGAAAACTAGCATTTTGTATTAATATATCAAAAATAATATAATAAAATAGTATTGATTCGCAGTGACTAAAATCGTACATGCACAATTTCAGCAGTCTTGAACTGAAAATAAAGATTTTGACCTGCAGGTGTACAAAACAAAACCCCTTTGATGTGATGTATACTTTATGTCAAAAATACCCCATTGTAATAGATTTTATCTCCCCCTCCCCCTCCTACCCAAAACACATACACTCACACACACACAGACAAACACACAGAGACACACACAGACACACACACAGACACACGCACACACACACACACACACACACACACACACACACACACACACACACACTCACACTCACACACACACAAGCACACACACACATGTATACACATACACACACTTTTGCAGTCTTTATATTGTAAGACAGAGAAGAGTTTATAACAGCCCCGGATAAGAGAAATCGCAATTCAGAATAAGTTTGACAAGTCATCACTTTAGTTTGTTAAACGAATAGCCAAGTGACAAAGTCGTAGAACTATCTTATGGTGTACCTGGGGTTTTAGTTGTGGGTTAGAGGTGAAGAAGCTCCCAAGGACCTTCGATGATATTTAGGGAATCTCTTTGTTCTCTTCCCTAAAGTCGCTCTTAGCTTGCCTTAACCCAAGCACATCGTGGGAGAGTCGTAGGATTTTTCCAAGTAGATAAAGAACACTTGTGAATTGCGACAACGAAGTATGTAACCTTTGACAGACTTTACTGACTGTTCCATTCCATCTTCTGCAGACAGCATGCTGGTCCTCTACTTGGCTGCCCTTTCTCTGGCCTTCGGATTCTTCTTGTTTGCCATCATGGGCACTGTGTGCTTCTACATGGCCTTCAGAAAAGAACCTTTGAAGATCGAATCTCTAGGTCATCATGGCCATGACCATCGCGTAACATTTCAAGACGACGAGATTCCTTTACAAAAAAGGGAGATGATGCAACCTGACCAGATGTCTATTTCATCTGGAGACTCGCTGCAGTCACACAAAAACAGAGGAGGTAGTCTAATACATCATACAAACACAGACACATACACGCGCTGCTCACACACACACACACACACACACACACACACACACACACACACACACACACACACATACACACACTTACAGACAGACAGACACACACACACACACACACTTACAGACAGACAGACAGACACACACTCACTCACAGACACACACTCTCTCACAGACACACACACACACACACACACACACACACACACACACACACACACATACACAAACACATACCCATACACACACACCAGTTGGTCGGTGTTTTCATTATTGCCCGTCATGAGAGTCTCTCCACTGAAGTCACTTTAACTTTTTTTAAAGATTTTGTCATAATTTTAAGTTTCAAAAAAGAAAAAAAAACATAGGAAGGTAAGCCCCGGGACCCGGTAAACCTTGTCCACACCAACAGGTTCCATTCGTCAATTTGCAGATTTTACTGAACACCATGATGGGCACTGTGTGCTTTTTCATAACTATTCTATTTTTTAAAGGAATATTATTTATAACGAGGAGTATATACCCCGGGGGAAAACGTTGTTTTAAATTAGTAAAGCAAATGAATTGTGGAAGGACTGTGAAATTTTGAGACAGTTTTGCAGAATCTTCCTTAAGCTATATTTAATAATTACTGTTGTTACTATGTTTTTAGATGCACTAATCCAAGTTCACCTTGCCAGGTTTGGGCAGAACTGAGATATAAATGCAGTACGTGAACTTGAGTTCAGTTCCCTTGCTCATGGTTTAAGCTTAACAGTTATTTTGTACAAAGTGATCTGGCTCTGAACTGAAGCTATATTTGGTGCTTGATCTGAACTTTAAATTTTTACCATAATTCAGGTAGTTCACATCTTCCTGAAACCTTAGAACCAAATGCCAATTTCAAAAACCAAGAGGAACTGATTTGAAAACTACTTAATTTTCACGTAAGTTAAGCTAAACCTGATCTTCCCATTGTGAACTGAATTTGATCTGAACTGACTTTTTTGGTGAAAGTTTCCAACCCTGTCCTCTAGAAAGCTACCAGGGTTTTATCAAATGGACATAGATCATTTGTAAACTGAGGTCACCATTTATTGTTGTAATGTAAAATTACAAGTCACTGGAAATGTAAATTATTTAATTTTGTTAGTGCAGGATGATAAGTTTTATTTACACATACTTTCTTCTTCTTTAATCTGTATTTCAGAGACTTCAGTTTAAGAGAACATATTCAAGAAGAAATGAACCATTTGCAGTGATAAATGTCTAACAGCTTTGAACAAAATATCCCTTTGCTACACTAGGGGAGAAACAATAGCTGTCTGTGATATTTTGGGTCTGAAGCAGATATTAAGTAATTATCAAACCACCTGACCAACCACAAACAGAGGACAGGCCAGTGCAGAAGCCGATGGGTAAAGAGTTGGAAGCAGACAGTATAAAGGATTAGCAGGCCCTTTACACAGAGTTGAATTTTTACATTGTTATAACGCCTTCATATTACTGTTTTACGTGTATTATTGACGTCTTTGTATTAAATAGTATTTGCACCATTATGTGTGTATTCCTTCGGAATAATAATTATAATAACTCGTTGAGTGATTGTATTACTGCTTTGGTCAGACTGATAAACTGACTCACCCGATAATGAGTAGACAGGCAGAGGAGGACATGAAACAATGCTCACGCGAATTCAACAGATGTACTCGGACAAGAGGATAGGCAGTGAATGCACACACAAAAGCTCAACGTGAAACTTAGACAAACAAGATCATGAAAACGGACAAACAACAGACAGTTGCAGTCAGTTGGATCAAATCACTTCAGTTTAATGAATAAAAAAGTCATCGAATGTAGTAATAAAATAGTGGAGTGAAAGAGGACATCAATAAACACGTGATCTGATTGAACTCTCATACTTTCGATAACAGAAATTCTGTATTCCGTTCAGCTTCATTTTTTGAGGGGTTGGATCCTACCGGCTGGGAGAGAAGGGGAGGAGGAGGGGAAAATTAGGATCAGAAGTCTTTTTGTGCTATTTTGACTCTGTGTGTGTATGTGTGAGGGGTGGGGGAGGGGGTGGAGAGGCATTCTTAATACTTTATCACAAAAGAAATGGGGATCAAAATATTATGCTCGAGAGGTCTAGTTTTTAGGGGTGTCACTCTGTGATGTCACACCGGCCGGCCGTTGAAAAAATTAGTGTACTTGAGGACTCTGAAATTCATCCTCTAAAAGTTTTTCATTTTCTCTTTTCACAGTCTAACGGGGTTGCTGAAGGAGGAAATAAGAAAATATTTATTCTTTATATTATTTTATTTGGGG
>JAWQUT010000055.1:1329487-1352583 GCA_033807755.1 Ellobium chinense
TGAAGTGGAAGCGGGAGAGGGGGGCTGTGGCGTAGAGAAGAAAGAACTCATTAATTCTCAATCTGATCATTACCACATTGTACTATCATAGGTAATTATCTGGAGAGAGAAAAGATGCAGTATCTGATATGCATTCCCGATTATAAATGTTTGTCTACATTAGTTTCAGTCACCTGCCTTAAAGTATTAGGGTAATGAAATTCTTATCTTTAAAGAGCTCAGCCTGTCTCCTCCAGTCCACAATACTGGCATCGCCCCATATCACAGGTCTGTTATCGTTCTTACTATCGTTAGTATGTGTTAGATGGGTCTCGTTACATCCAGCTCCTCCTGTCCTGATTGACGAGCTGCTGGTTTGCCTTTCCTGACATTTAGAGCTGTTGCTACCACTATGACCACCATGAACACTTCCGCTATGAATACTCCCACTAGTCCCACTGTACAAACTACAACCACTATAAATGCTACCACCGTAACTGCTCATGTCGTGGTCTATTGTCAGCATCGGTCTGCGGTGATGATTATTACTGTTTTTTCGAACCAGTAGCGAATCGACGTGATGTCTCTCTGAGTGATCATAGAGAAGACCGTCGCCTTTGCCACTATCAATGTAACTGCCGCTACTACTGTAGTTGTTACTGTATCTGCTGTTCTGTCTATTTTTACCCCAATTAAATATACCAGACAAAGTGATTGGTTCATAAATGGGCTCCTCCATACATTGTGGCCAATCAGCAAGAAGTTTAGGATTTCGTGTACTTGTTACATCACCGTCAGTGGTAGTTGCACTCGTCGTCTCTCCTACCTGCTTCTCAGCGAAGAACTGTTTCCAACCATCCATTGAGTCTTCGTAGGCTCCGAAATCTTCGCCAGCATTTTTATAAGGATTTAGCCGGTAGGGGTCAACTAGAGAGGCTCGCTCTAGTGTAAGATAATCTGACTCCACGTATTTCGTCAGCACAGGCGCACGCAATATGCGCTGGATCTTATGTGTGACGTAATGGTCAGTGCTAACGTCACTGTTGTGCCGATGTCTATAGCCGAACTCTGTGGTGCGGGTAAAGTGACCGACACTGAGGTCATCTGAAATAGGTTTTCGAAGAGGGAAGGTGGAGTAGTGGTTTTGTTCGCGGTTGATAGTGATCAGTCGAAGATCCCATAGCTTCAGCTTGGTGCTGTAGTCGAGGTCAAGGCCACTGGAAACGGAAAAATCAAAGTCAGGGACCGATCCCTCTTTACACACCGTAAGACTTGGCTTAAGTTTACGGTCTAGTTCATCTACTTTGAGGTGAAATTTCTGAACGTCAATCTCACTGCCCGTACTGCTGTTATTCGGGTCCAGATCACTTCTACTATCAATACTGGACATGCTTAGATTATAGGTGTGTTGGATATCCTCAACGGAACCTGGGATCTTCCCTGAAAACACCAGTGGTTTCCCACCAAGCATAAAGATCATCGGCCTTTTGGAGTTTTCGTTTTTGCATCGCTGCCGGAGTAACGAGGCAGGAAAATCGAATTTGTCCATATGGAACCGTTGTTTTGCCCCAATTCCAGGAAAGTACACGGACGATTCTGTAGCGTCAGTGGCCTGGCTGAACAATGAGCCATTGTAAATGTAGCTCTCAGTGTTGCTGCCGCTATTGGAGGCTTGGTAACTTATACTCCCTGCTTCGGAGCAACTGTAATCCGACACGGAACTAGGAGGAATATCCGATACCGATCTAACGTTGCCCAAGGCTGCCTCCTGACCAAGCTTCTCGGCGCGTGCAAGGACATCACTAGGAACATCATAGACATGTTCGTCGAAAAGCGAACTGTTTTCCCCAAGACTGTCTGCGTCATCGGCATCTAGCATTGGTTTCATTTCGTCTTCAGGTTTCAAAACAGTATTTTCTGTTGGCACTGGCGGTAGTTTGGAGTTTACAATACGTTTCCTGCGACTTTGGCTTCCGGTGGTTTCTTTTACCTTGTCGTCGGAAATATCAAGGGAAGGCGAACTGAGAGTGCTGTCACCACCTGGGGATTTCTGAGTGGAACTCTCGGGTGAGTCACTTACCTCGCTCCCAGTCCTCATATTGTTTACGATGTTCTCAGGGGTTGGCAACGTGCTCACAACTCCTTGGACTTCCCGATTCCAGTGTGAGCGCGTGTCCAGCGAACCCATCTCACTGAAATCTGACGTTTCCCCAGGCTGATGGTTAAGAAATACAAATCTATGCGGGATTTGAGGCGAGTTCGGAAGAGTTATAGTCCTTTGTCGCAGTTCCCACGGGGCTATGTTCTTCCGGTGTCGGAGGAATGAGGATTTCTCGTTCAGAAAATCCCGTCCTTTCATACCAAGTAACTCCGCGGAAGCGACTGGTGCGATAATGTCAGTGTCTCTAGTGAAACGAATCACTCTGTTACCGTCTTCATCAACTTCATCCTCATCGTCGGACACCGACACCCAGTCATCGAAATCTTCCTTATTGTTATCATTGCGGTTTCTCCCCAAACCAGTTGAAGTGATGTCTTCCCCGAGAACTGACGACGGTTTATATTTCTTCTTCATAAAAAAGTTGCTCTCCGAGAGTTCTACGGGTGTAATGACAGGAACTAAGACACAGCCTCGTTGTGACGGTGGAGGTTGCACCTGCTGGAGCTCATTGTCTTGGTTGCAACATGGAAGTCCGCACGTATGCCCCGGAGGATTGTGGGAAAACTGAGGTAACGGAGGTGGCCGGTTTTCCTTTGGTTTCCACTGCCAGCGCCATTTCAGTCTCTGGATACAGAGGAAATAAAGGGATATCAATACGTAGTAAAATAATGAAAATATGTAAGAAAAGACATGGAAATGACAGACGGCGGTCATTTCCTCGAATAAATAAAAATGTATTACAGCTTGACTAGTGAGTTGCAAACAAATAATACAGTAAACAATAATTCGCCAGTGTCAAATTCTAGAAGTTCAGTCACCTTGTTATGGTCACTATTTAGTAAATAACGATTTCCAGTGACAACAAGTATAATAAAGTACTACTGCGGAGCATTTCTAGTCTATCCTTAAAGTCTGTGTTACTTCATCTAGCTTAATAGGTCTCTGTACATTCAATCTTACATATTATATTTAATCTTAAATTGATGCTTCTTTTTGAAACGGTTGTTTGCCCTCATGCAGTTTTTACAAAAGAGCTTACATCGTGTTAAGTATGTAGTTTAAATAAAAATAAAGTATTATGGTATAGTATGTATATATAACATTTTATCAGTCTGTCAGTAGAAAACCAATCAGTTGGCAAAACCAGTAATTATAGGGCTAATGGTATTATTGCATTCAAAGTCTACTCAGTCTATTCTGCTGCCAGATGCGAAGTGAAAGAAATTAAGAAGGGGATATTTTCTTTCGCTCCGAACTGCAGATGGTAGAGGATTACAGACACAACTAAGTACAATGTAACTTTGTCGACGACAGGCTTCCCGGCAGAACGGGGGGCACTTTGTCCATAGTTGAGGAGTATTAGCAAAAATATAGTCTTACATGGGTTAGGGTTGGAAATACGGGCTATGACGCAAAGAAACAACCACTGAACTGTCTCTAGACAAAGGGTAGTTCGTCTTTCCGAAAAATACTCTTGCCCCTAACATCCTTGCCGACACTCCTGTGTAGTTGACAAAAAACCTCCATCCTGCTGAAGAGCATATCAGAATTAAAAAGGCAGCCGATTCTGATGTCGTCAACGGGAGACAACCTCTCAGCACAAGACAGAATAAAGAGTGGCAATGAAAGTTAAAACAGAGTTTCGTTCTGCAACTACTTTAATTCATGCGTGCACATTTCCAGCTTATTTTGCAAAGTGCAGTGTGGACCAGTGAACATTAACGGTGATTCCTAATGACAACAGACATGATTAGACATGATTATAATAGTTTCGAAGCCGAAGTAGCCCCAATGACTCGTACTTGCGTGCTAGAAATGATACACGCGGAACAAAATATCTCCAATAAAAATCTGGCAGTCTCTATGCCCACTCTATGCCATCCCCACTCTTTTACTCCTCTCACGTTGAACAACAACACCAAAAACAAGCAAATGCAGGCTTGTTTTGGATACTTAATGTCATTAACATTTCATATGATATGTTATTGTATTCGTATTAGATCTAAACGTGTTCAGTACATGTGGAAAATGACACGAATCAGTTTCACAACTTTTTTCAGGCAGGCAGACGGACAGACAGAAAGACCCATGTGTGTTCACAACTGATCGAGCGGAGAGGCAGAAGGGAAAATGTGCGTGAATATTGGTTGAGTCAAGAAATTCCTCATTCTGGACTATTCTCTTTTCTTTAAAGCTTTTCTGCCAGAATATATCGTTACACACCAGAAATACCCGAAATAAAAACTTCCACAAAGAATGAAATGATCGCGTCAAATCAAATGAGGGATTTCACTAAACTGCAAGGGGGAATACGACAGTGGATGCTTGCATCTTTGAGTTATTTTTCGGCAATTGTCGGTACCGAATAGTTGTAGCTTGTTGTCCTTTGCAAAGGTGAAGCCACCGTTGTAAGCCTACGTGAAAATAGCATATGGCAGTGCTTGATATGATTTAACCGATGTAAAGATCTAGACTTCTTGCAGTTGTAGATCTACAACTCCTTCAATGTACCAGTGAAGTCCCAACTGCGTTCGATTATGCACTTTGTTGTGCTCTCACTTCCAGTTTTAAGGAAGCTGCACCGTAACTGCACATGTGCACACCAAAGCGTTCCAATATTTTGAAAGCCAAATGCGAAGTCAATTTTGAACTTATGTCAACTCCCAACTCTTTATAGACCGGTAAATGCGGATTCAGGAAATGGAAAATCATAATCGTCTAACTGATGCTCTAGAACACCATAATAAAAAAAACTTCGGAAAAAAACGTGAACGTGGACGCGCACGTCAAAAAAAAATGTTCTGTTATCTAGTACTCTTCCCCTCTGAAAATTATCTGTGGTGCATACCAAGACAATCTGGCGAAGAAAGAGCATCGTTTTGTCACCGCATGCATATTATATGACGCAATTAAAAAGTACTGGGGTGACCAGGATTTGCCCTTGCGTCTAGAGCTATTCCCCTTCTCCGAACAGCAGAGGCGTAAGGCAAAATGATGACGTCACTGCAGCTCCAGCAACTACAAGGACCTTTATCTGACATTTAGCTTTCAATAATAATTAAGGTTTTTGGTCATCCAAATTCAAAAGTAAATTTTGACCGTATGAGCCAAGTAAGGTATTCTGCATTTTTATTGCCTCAGCATGATTTTCTTAGACACAAAAAGATTCATACAGACGTGTTACCACCCGTCCGCAGATACTAGCTAGACAGTTTGGCCGTGCGGACAGAACGTATTTGAAGTAAGCTAATAAATGGCCGCCATGCCAGGGGCGCAGTGGGTGTAAGAATTTGGACTTTGCATAACGTAACCCTGTTGGTTGTCTGGGGCAGGCAGAGCCATTGTATCACGTTGACAAACACTTGAAAGACCATTTTATTGGAATAAGAGGGTATTGTATAATTTAACATGGTCTATGGGACGATACAACTTCCCTTTAACCTATGATCGCATTGGGTTTGAAGACAGGAACAGCCGTGAATCAACGAACACCACAAGATTACCGCCACCTGTTGTCAAAGTCTCTCATATAAACAAATACATTCATTTTATCACTGGGCACGACATATCCACAACAGGAGTATTATACAAGGACAGAACATGTCAAATTTCAGTTTGTCTGAGCTGCAATGACGACACTTAGCAGCACGCAAAATAGAGGATTTTTCTCCTTTTTTTTTTCCTGAAATCAATATACCTAGATGTGACTTAGAACCTTCACAGTACTGTATCAAAACATGTCTCCATTTCTTTACAATGTTCCATCCTATTTCTTTCTTACACACCCACAGACCTGATCTTCTTACTTCCTTTTGGAGCTGAAATTCGTCTTGTGTTTTCTTGAGACCTTGATGTTTATCAAAACCTAGGATCAACTCTTTTATTGAGAGATACATTGAGATTTGGACCCGTAGATTATATTGTGGTGGTGATTCTTCACCTGGTTATGATTGGTGTGATTCTTGTACTTGGTCATCTGAAGTACCTACAATATTTGGGCAAAAATGGCTGTGTCGATATTAAGTACTCGTATACTAAGTAGACTTCGTTGTACGGATGAATTTCACATACTCAAATCATGATTAGTCTTTTCCGATAGACACAGATAATAGGTACACCTCAATAATAAGAAATGTATATTTAAGACGCACCAAGCTCATACTTATTATTTAGGTCTTACTGTACATTCATGAACTGGAATCAAAGAGTAATTCAGAAAGAGCAGTGACTTACAACTTCATGTTAGATGGAGGTGATGTACGACTTCCACAGGAACACGAAAATGACTAAGGAAGTGAACAGATAAAGATGGAGGATGAAGAGACAGATTTCAAGAAAAATGAGGGCGAGGGGAGCGGTAGCAGGAGGGATGAGATGAAGGTAGATGTATATTTTTCTGACTTTTACAGATTATCCCTCTTTGTACATAAAGCCGACCTTTCATAGCTTTGCGCTTGTCTTAACTGGACTGTATTTTTTTAATAGTATATTTTAATCAAACAGGCACTTTGGCTGCTCTTGTACATCACAGTGAAACATCTGTTTTTTTTTCTTTTTGCATACTTTTATGCATAGAACACCTCATTAACAGAAATATCTCTGCACACGTGCATCTTTAGGCAAATGTGCTTCTACAATCACCAGAACTTTATTTTACCTGCATTACTGTTTGTTTGTAACCTCTTTTAACTAACTGAAAAAGTATAATATAACATAGAGAAGGAAACACAAACAATACCAGAGGGACTACACATAAAGACCAAATACAATATGAAAAGCATCAAGCTGAGAGAACAATAAAATAGGAAAGTGTAGTGGATAATCAGGGAAGTGAAAATGATCTACATTCTACTGTGTCAGTTAAAGCTGAAATCCAATAATTCAAAGACATAGATCTGAGCAGATGCATGGTTTGCCTACATTTCCTCTATCTTGTCTTTGCGTTTTACAACAGGGAAACATCCATAGGGTCACTCACAAATAGGACAGACGCTCACAAGTCCAAAATTCATGAATTTTAAATTTTATTTATTTTATCATTTGTTTGCAAAACATCTATATGATAATGATATAATGATAAAATGGGATAACTTCAATGAATTTTTGTATACATTCAAGGATGACCTCATAAATGCTTCTTATCTATAACAGCAGGATGTCAGTTTCAAACACAGTGGCACATCAGTCCCCCACAACTCTGATCAACTAAGCTGCCAGACCCTGAGCCTGTGCGCTCAAACCAAGAGCAATATTTTGGTGGCTTCATGTACTCTGATCTTAGAAACACACTGTCACTTTAGGTATCCTGAAAATCTGTCCATAAATTATGAACAAGACATGTTCCAAAGCAAGATGTTTCTGGTGACACTTAGTTGCTATAACCACAAATTTCACTCTGCAGGTTAAAAATATAAATCTGTCACAGTAACTTTTCTAGTTCCATTATACACTGGCTGTCATACATAACTGCCCACTAGCCCATCTTTTGCCCTTATTTTGGTGTAAAGTTTTGAAGAAATGGCACAGTCACTACAGAAACACAGGCAATACTCAATATTAGTGTCTTGTAAAATGGTGGTGGTGGATACTTTTATTCCTGGCAAATAAAGCTTACCCTCTTTATTTTTTGTAAAATTAAAGTTTGTGTGGAAATTTCAAAAAGAAACTTGCGGGAGTTATATATGACAGCTGATTTATTATTATTATTAAGTGTGGTTCATGTTGATTTTCAAGACTGATGGGATGTGACACTGTTTGTGAAACATAAGCCTATGGACATTCATACATACACTATTATTCTGAGAGAAATCCGTTCTTTCCATTCATACCACATGTCTCCCATACATACATTCATCAATGTACAGAATCCAATACTTTCAGATATTCATTCAGTTACTTTAGCAAAATATGGCTGATTTATAAGATTTCATATAGACTGTACACATTCACTGCTTTTCTCTGGTGTTTCCACTTGTTCTGTGAATAACCAGAATAAAGGCAGGTTGTTCTCTCAGGATATTGCTTGCGCTATGGGTCACTCATTCAGCTACCTTGTAGCTTGATGTCAATCTTGGTGGTAAAAAACAAAGCAACAATTTTCAATTTCTGTATGCACATGCCAGATCAGCATCAGGATAACAGAGAGTGAAGTGAGTAACCACGAGTGCAAGCAAAACCCTGCTACAATGACCTGCCTTTAATCCACATACCAATAACATTACACGTAGCCAACTAAGTGGACTGTATTGACAGTGTTGCACTAATGCTGCAAGCCAAACTCTTACAGAATTTGGATCATATTTCTAACGTCTTACAACAATAGGATTTATCCGTAGCTCTGAACATAACTGTTTGTCCCAATAAAATTCTTGCTAATTTATGTTTCTGTATAAAAGGCTTTCACAAAAATACTTATAAAGGGTTGAGTACTTGTATGTGGATAATGAATATGCCAGGCAGATGAAACCAATATGGGCCCTTTTGTCATGAGATTAAATACGCAGACAGCGCCACTTTCCAAAGCAGATGGCTTGACTATCTCAGACTACTGTCTACAGAGATGGAACACTCTCTGGTGAGTTCCAGGACAAACGTGCCTAGTGCTCTGACAATAGTAAACTTACAAACTAAAGGCACCAATGATCAACAAGTAGTTGCCTTCACCAGAATTGTACAGATTGTACATTTAGAAATACTGATTTTAATCAACACCTGACCTTTTTAAAAAAAACAAATTTGATAAAATTGAACATCTTTTTTGATACCTTTTTTTTACATATACTGTATATTAACAGACATATTTTCTTAATCTAAATTCTGAATTTCCCTACTACATAAATTTTCATCTCCGTGAATTTTACACAGAATGTTAATAATTTCCGCTAAGTTTAAAGCGGGTTATTCACAAAAATTATATACATCTTTTCTAAACTCTGTATGTAAGGGGTAGCTGCCATCTTTTGCTCTTCAATGCCTGGTTGCATAGCAAAAGTGTCATGTCTCAGTTTATGGTTGTGTCTGGACACAGCCTCTCAAAATCCAAACAACGGAACATGCAATTGTAATTACATGTTGCACACAAATAATGCTAGATCAGTCAACATCTAGAGCTTTCAAACCTCCATCCATTTTCTTCACAGCATACAAAAGTTTGATCCAGTCTGTCATTATATAATACAAAATATAAACAAGCTCATTACCTCAATGTAAAAAGTCTGTAACCAACAAAGTTCAAGTTTTAACACACAGTGTGGCAAAAATTGGCCACAGCTTTAAGATCTTGATACAATATGCCTGTGTGACATCAATTCAATCCAAGTAAACAAATCTGACCATAAAAAAATGTGGATACAGGATTAATACACTGACATGCTGAGCTGTGCTAAAGAATTTGATCTGACAAGTGATCTGCAACAAGTGATTACTTCATTTTAATGGCAATATATAAAAACACACATTGCATGGACTTGGTGAAAAGACACTTTAAATCCTGAATACTAGAAAAAAACATCACTTCTGCATATTACCCCATATTTTATAGTGCATGCAGGAAACACACATGCAAGATGTGGGCATCCTTTGCATTCTTCATATGATGCCAGAATATTTACCAACAGATTCTAATTTAAATCATCTCTTGAAAACCACTTATCTTGGATATCTTATATGGAGACAAAAAGAAGCTCATGTTACAGATGGTTAAGCTGTCTTTGATAATGATTCTCCTATTAAGGCAGGTGGCTCTGCTGATGCCACTATAACTAGACACAGAGATTAATAATTACTGTGGGAGGGTCAGAGATCTGAAAAATAAATTCTGAAGCTCTCGCTGTAGCCTCCCAATCCCCAGCAGGGATTTAAATTACTGCTTCTTCATCCTTTATGGCCTATGCACATAATTAATGAAAATGCAAGTTGACAAAAAGCTTAACTGCTACCTTGCCTATTGAAATCCTTAACGGTTGACACACAGCTTACACAATCAGCAGATTCATCTTATCTGACGAGATAGCAAAAATATTTCTGTATTCATTTGCACAGATTTTCCATTGTGTGAATATCAGAACATCATTTACTGCCTGTGTACAATTTCTCAAACTTTTGTGTCTCCCTCATAACCCTAATACTGCAAATTCAAGTGATGTACACTGTTACTGCTGATATGCTGAGGATGACAAGTTAGATATGTCTGTTCCATAAAAACCAGAAGAATATGACTTGCACACATTCAAAGTGAGAAATGTTTATTACTAAAAAAAAGTTCACTTTTGAAACTACTGTGCTAATCACATGAATTTCAAGCACAACCTAAAGGTTGATTCTAACATTAGCATATAGCCAAATCTACCAGCCCAAACAGCAATACAGTCACCCAAACTAATGATTGCACATGAATCCAGATACCAAAGTCTTCATTACACCAGAAATATCTGGTCAAAACTGTATACATGTGTATTTTCCTGACAAATCACCACCCAGAACTACAGTTCTTTGACAATCCCCAGCTTGTTATCAGCCAAGTGACAATTACAAGTGACAACAGATTCTTGGTTAAAAACTGGCATTACAAACTATTTTTGTCTGTTTTGTCCCCCTTTGACAATTTTGAAAGTTGCACGACTATTAGATGCCAGATCTCATGACAGAACACTCATCTTTCACCATCTTGTTTCTTTTTTTTTGCGTAGTTTCAGTGCTTCAAACAACCTGCATAAATTTTTACACAACCTCTGCTTTGATAGTCTTTCAAGAACTTCTAATTATCCTCCCAAAAACTTGAAGCAATACAAATACCCTAAGAAACAATGATTCGGTTTGTACTGTTACACTGAGAATTTTATTAATTCAGCTGTTAGCAGTACTTTGACGTCTGTTAATAAACATGCAGAGTATCAGCATATTTTTTATTCTTGGTCACCTTGACTTTTGGGAGGCAAATGATGGTGTTGGTTAGTCAAAATTTTGGTGACAAAAACAAACTGAGGAGCCTAGAAGATAATTGAATTCCATCAAAATACTTTTATCTGAAATGAAGGGTGCCTGCCATATACTGGCTTGACAGTTCACTTGCTCAATAAAGCAACGTCTAGAGCACCGTCCCCCAATCTGGGTTGTGGTAGGATTTCTTGAAGACCACCATCTGCCCAAATTTTCAGAAAACTATACTGTTTATGTACATAAATTAGTTTGTGATACATAAAACAAGAAGTACATTATTATATACATTTCTTTACAGAAGCAAACAGCTGAGTCAACACGTTTAATAGATCTGAAAAATGCATTGCAGCTGTGGGCAGCGTTCCCCAGGAGAACAAGGATAACAAAACATGGAATTACCTTTAAATGATATAATAAGAAAATTGGGATTGGCTTCAATGACAAACTAGACTCTTCCATAATGTTCACAATCACATGCACAATAGCATCACTGTTTGTTTGACATTATCTGTCTTCACTAACTGTACTTCAGGATGTGTCAACCTGATGACTTCTGACTGTGGAAAGCACACCAACATACCAGGCACACAAATTACATTTTAAATGGCATCAAGCGTACACATATCATAGAAGTATCACCCAGTATTGTGGATACTAAGAGTTTTGCTGATATAAACTGTCTTATCATGGACAACTGCCTTTCCAGCAGCTCAAGACAGAAACATGGACAACTACCTTTCTAGCAGCTCAAGACAGAAACACACAATACTACTGGTAAAGCATCTGTGAGATGCTGTCTGTGTTCATATCCTAAGCAGTCTGTAAAGTCCAAGTTTCATCATTCCAAATTGTCAAAATGTCATGTAAGGCAGCTAAAGTATGCAAGTGAGCTGTGTATGCACAACTTGTGTCTCTAAATGATCAAGAATCTAATTCCTTTCTCCTGCAATGTGGGGCTCCTATATTCTCATCATGTTCAATGTATTCCAGTCAGCTGTTAAGTCCTTCCTCTCTGCCTCTATAAAATTTCAACATCAGAAAACTTCAGCTGATTTCTATTGGATCATTCCAGCTGCCTTGATCATAGCCCTGGCTCAATCACGAGACAATTCAACAGCCAATAAAGAAACTAATGTGGAAGGACCTTTCTACTAACTATAAGACACCTCAGAACATTACAAATATATCAATAATGAGAAATCCAATGTTATGGACGGTTTGTATTTGTAGTTCCTTTCAGGATGGAAGTAGAAAATAGTTTGTATAGGTAATAGATACATGTAAGCTAAGGCAGAACATGCAATACTGATGCCATGCTCAGTAAACTGATAAAGAAAACACCAGAAACATGGCAAAAATCATTCTAGAAAACCTATGAAACCATGAAAATCTATCTTTTAATTCACAACGCTTCATTTGTCTTGCAGCCAGTCAAAGTGAGGCATATGTCAATATACAAGAACTGAGACTTTAAGCTCTGACGGTGGCCATCTGGTTGTAATTATTGTATTTGTTGCTCAGATCAAAAGTAAAATCATTTTGATATTGATTTCATGAGGGAATGGTATTTAATATGAATAAACCTGAGTTTTGTGAGACGAAAACTTTATAGTGAATTGTCATTTTCTCTGCTATTTCTTTCCAAACCCTGTCATTTGGAATGACCATTCCTCTGGCCAGTGTAATGCTAGGTCAAAAACTTTTTCATCAAATGAAGTTATATGTCTTGGGGCTTTCATATCATATCAATAATTTGATGTGGTCAAAACTCCACCTACACCTCATTTTGACTGTTGCAAAATAATTTTTATACTTGGAAATGTAAAGCTTGCCAAGTTTCACAACATATGAAAAAATGAAACACTAAAAGTAAAATCTTCACATGAGAAACAGTGTGTTCCAGACCAAAACAAGAGCATTGTCATTTTACAAAGAAACTAAAAAGCTCATACAAAAACATGGCAGCTGCTTTAGATTTTCAATAAAATCAGTCATACATCAGAAGATTACGACTGACCCCTTTCATCTTCATGTATAAGGCAATTTCTGGCAATAACAAATAGTCCTTTGCTGTCATAACATGTGAACAGTCTTGTAATGCATAAACTTTACTTGCAGGAGACAACTTGGCCTGGGGGCACTTCAATACAAAAAGAACAAATGGATGACAAAAGAACATTACAGACACCACTGGCTCAACTAGCTGTCTCCTGAGTGTTTAAACAGAACTGAGACACAGCAAATGGTCAGTCACTCAAAAATATTTACAGTGTTTGTTCACAGATACACAAGGTCTGCTTTCATTTTACACATAAAAGGTCCTTGTGGTGAAACAGAACTGACTGCCCACAATGCAGACACCAAAAACAGAGCTGCAGTCTTGATATCATTTTCAAATCATATTCTTATAATGATACTCCAGGCAAACTTTTCAAAAAAAAAAAAAACTCGTTTGGTATCCACATCTTTCAATATCTAAGAAAGGGTTCTCAAACAGGCAAAGAGTCAGAGACACAAAACAATGGTGAGCTGAGCTATCAGGAAAGAAAAATCTTCGAACGTTTTATTTTTCATGCATAATTAGATGCAATGCCCATGGCTTCACATCCTGTGTTGAGTTAAGATTGAAGTTGTCATCTAAAAAACTGCATATAATGACCTGTCATCAGTGCTTAAAAAACACTGAAAATAATGAGCTCCAAGCCTGTTGTGTCTGACGGTATATTCTAAAATCTTGACATTTTGAACAAATATGAAATTGATGCCTCTCATCAGTTTAAGTCACATGGCCACTTTGATCTCACAAAGCACAAGAGAAGACATGGATAAACACTAAAAGAGTATCAGTATATTATCAGAAACAACAAAGCTGTGCAAAAGAGAAAGCAGTGACATCTTGCCTTCCATGTATAAACAGACAGGCACTGACAGTTCCACCGACATTACCCTGACTCTATACATTCTCTCTACAGAAAAGTAGTAATACATGTATTTTAATAAAAACAAAGAACAGTAGACTCACTCAGGACAAGGCTGCCTTCTCTGCAAGTATAGTTATCTCTCCCCTCAGGATTATTCCTCATATGTCCTCATTAGTAACTCTTATTTAAAAGACAGACTTCGTTTGGCCATGCTCACATCTTTCAACAATTTCATGACGGTTTTCTTTAAACTTTAACATTAAGTCCGTGATAAAAATACTGGATAGTTGCAAGAAGCAGTTAAACAATGGACCTTCCCGATCAGAAAAAAAAACAACCCCAAATTGTTTAAAGTGATTAAAAAAAGCTTAGAATGTTACATAATCTTATTGCCACTTAATCCCAAATACCTGAAAATTCCACCTGCATGGCTATCTCTAAAAATGACTTTACCAGTGAATGGAGAGATATTAAAAAAATCAAAATGTTTTAACCAGCCAGAAGTCACTGGCCACTAAGGAAGGACAGCTAGGCCTGAGGAGCGATTTGACATTGGCAAAAAGACACATGTAATACAGTTAACTGACCTGCACACACATTAACTTAGAGCCAGTACTGGGGACAAAGCTAGCTGGTTCCTCAATGATACAGACTGACACAAGAGTGTCAGAATGTCAAAATTCTTGCACTCTTGGTATCCAAATTTTCATCTGACATCCACAAATAGCAGTGGTAATTCTAGTGTGATAAGTGTGCAATTCTATCTATCTACAGAGAATAGTCTAAAAGAACAAGGTATGTCATGACAAATGCAGAGTGTCCTCTGAAGTGATGTAAATTATATAGGACCTGCCCCAGTTGCAAACATCTTGGTAAGGAGGCATTCCAGAAATAGATCTGAGTGATAATTTAAGGCTGCAACTAAAACCAGCATTTCCTTGGGCATTAAAGAAACTCCTTTGCCCAAGGGATGGAATATAACTGATAAAAACATGAAGAGATTAACCATTCTATACCTGCACACCTCCATCCTATACATGATCTCACGATCTCCATAATATCATGTGAAGCAACATCATGAGAGCTGTATTTTATTTAGATCAAATAGCTGACCATTTAGTCATCGAGCACCTTCCAAGATCTCATATATTTTCATCATTATGATAAAAGAGATACATCTTACTTCATTTCTCCTACATTAGCCACCAGACTGGCCTAGCAGCACAACTGATTATTGTAATAATTTGACGTTATTATTGTCACAACTGCTGATTCTCATAACTTTTGACCTTGATAGCTACATGAGCACATACACCCCCACCAAGAAATACCAGGAAACCAGGACACATAAGATTTTAATTTAAAGGAAACAGCTTGACTGTACTCAGTACTGGCTAAGACTACAAACAGGAGCATATGTACATATCTGTATACAAAAGAGTGTTCAACAGTGCCTGAATATTTTGCCTGATGGAAACCTAACACTGCCTAAATTCTAACTACATCAGCCTCGTCTAAAACCTGATAGACTCTTTCTCAAAAACCAAGAAATGTGAAGGATGAGCTATACCTCTGCTTCTAAGTGCTTGTAAAGTTCTTTATCTCAAAGAAGAAATAAGTTCCTTTGCAATGTATATTTTGAAAACCTGAACTTCCTTTTGACCTCTATGATCTAGTACTCTGGAACTTCACATCATTACTATCATTGTTTTGAGCCAGATAATTCAATTTTCTCATTACAACAGTACCATCCACATAAATACCTTCTCTGCTTATCAGTGGGTACCAAATCACAGATATTGAACTGAGGAAATGTAAATGAAATTGCACATATATTTTATTACACTAAAACTACTGCCCTGCCATTAGAAGGTTGCTGTTTTATCAAAATATTTTTTATTAGCAGAGATCTTAGAAGATGTGTACTATATCCTGTTCCATATCTTCATACTGATAGAGGTAAGTGGAGAAAAAAAACACAACAATCAAACATTAATCAGAGCAATACTACAGTCACAATCAGGTCCCCATCAGGCAATAAAAAGAGCAAGTTACAAAAATACAGCTGATTTAAGACAAAGGCCACTGTGCTGAGAGGAAATGAAACATCTGACAACGAAGATGACGAGGTCAAACAACCACTTCGTATATAACCTTTTTGGGCTTGCCACCACCCCCAGAAGGGTCTCCTCCATTGTAGCCTCCATCTTGACCCATGATGTCTCCACCACCTCCTCTGTCCTGCAGATCAATATATTTGTCCTTTGTTGGACTTCTTGGTACTCCACCAGCACCTGGGGTTTCTGAGAAATATAGAAGAAATGACATTATGAAGGGTCATTCATCAGGATGAAAGATTACTATGTGGAAAGAAAGCCTATAAGTACAAAAGAACTGAAATTTCTATATATGAAAGGAATTACCCTGGCAACAGATTTGGGGAATGACTTGGGTTAGACAATACTTCATACATTCAGTATTTATGAATCCCACTATTTTATGACTCCTTGTCCCGATTCTGCAGGAACAAAAGTTTAATATCAAATAGACTCTTTCTCAAAAATCATCTTCATGTCAGAGCTTAACAGTTTAATTCCTGGTCTGGCAACATAAGCCTTAGTTTGACTGGCTGCAAGATGTACATGCCATGTCTTTGTTGCCAGCTCATAATAAAAGAAAGAATGTTTCGATTGAAGATGCTTTTCAGTCCATGAGAAACATACAACTGCATCAAGCTTACCTCTGTTGGGGTATCCATCCATTCTGTTATCTGTAAAGATGAATGGAAAATAAAAGAAAATATTAGATCAAAAGCTTAACAAAACTGAAGATCTGCTTTGATTTACATAAATGTGTGACAAGTATGATGATGTAATAATGCTCACAGGATGGTGACACAAGCAAGACATAATTACATCCATGTGTTATGATTATTTAACACTTGTAAATATAAATGTGGAGAATAATAATTTGTCAAGCAAAAAAGAAACCTAAATATACTAGATTCTTTTGCACTAACATCTGTAGCTCCCAAAGCTCAAAATGTTACTAATAACATCAGGAATGTACTAACAGCAGAATGCTTGCCATATCTGCACAGTGCATGGTTAATGCACAGAGCTTGCATTTGCTACTGTTTGAAAGTTTCTGGATCTCTATTACAGTGCATTCAATAAAGCCTTGAATCAATTCCATTAACAGAAAATGCCCATAATTTCCAATCCCACAAGCGCCACTGAGCATTTTCAATGAATGCTATGTATGAGCTCAATTTTACAACATGATGAAACCTGCCATATGATGTTAAAACTGATTTATAATCTGTAGGCATACTACTTTGTGATGATGGACAGAATTTAAATTTCATTGTGCCTTATGATTAAACCTTGTCATATGCAAAACTACAAGCATGTGCACTGAAGCATTGAAAAAAAATACAGTTTATCCTGATTTTGTTTTCTTTTAGATAAGATGGGACAGATAACATGGGACATATGTCCCAGATGAGCTGTTCAGATGAACACAAAAAATACCTTTTCCTGTTTTCTGCCTAGATTTTGAGTAAGAAATATTTTCCAGTTTTCAGTTATGTATTAAACCATATTCATCACTTCCTCTTCCTAACTGTTGCAGCCATACAATCACTAACTCAGTTCACATTACTAATGTGGCCTTCATTCAGCAAAATCAGTGCTCATGTTTCAGTGTATTGGGGGTTTCAAAATTGAACAGAGATGTCCAGTTTACGCATTTCAATTTTTGATATCAGCGCCATCTGAAGTAAATTGGTCATTGTGCTTGGAAATACCTTGTTTTTGCCAAAATGTGTAAGGAAAATTATGTCATACACACACTCAAAAAATGGTAGGGCTGAGAAGAGCAGACACAAATAAGACTGGCAAGACTCTGAGCTATTTATGCATTTGTGACAAATTTTGAGTGGCATATTATGGTACATTGTACCGTGTAATTAGAATATTCAAAACAGAATTCTTTGCTTCAAACTTTATTAATGGAAACAACTGAAACTGACTTTTAAAAATGGTGAAATCCCTATCCCAGTGGGAAATAATTGTTGAAAGTAATGGTGGAAAAGGACAGACAGGCTGAAGCTGCAGATGTCCATTGCCCCTAAATGAGGCAAGCAACCACACTGCTTTACAAAACGCAAATAAGACCTATCAAGAAACCCTGAAATAATCCAACACTTCACCTTTTCTTAAAGCTATAAAGGATGTCGCTGTATTCCACCAATGTGTGCTATCATCAAGACTTTTCAAGCCAAAAATGTTACAATATGGATTAAATCATGCAAAGTTATACACTCAATACTGCATGCATCATCTCCAGGAGCAAAAGGCAACAGCTCAATTAAAAATAAAAAGGTAAAAGCAAAGCAGCTGGGTAGGCATGGGTTGGGCAGCAGGAAGAGCAATTGAATTAAGAACAATCAAATGTAGAGATGTCAGTAGAGATGTCAGCTAAAAAATTGTAAAATATTCAGCATTATGGAAATGTACAGAAATAAGACAAAATGTGGTGACCTGGATCTCTTGTCTATTAAAATACTTATAAACAGCATTATTATTATTATTATATATTGCTGTGCAGTATTTTCCTCAGACTGTGTAATTGTGTGATTCGCCTCCTTAAACCTCAAAAGCCCCTCAAAAAATATACTCATGTATGTCAGTCTCTCATTTTCTGCATCCCTAAATTTGTATTACTTAAGGGAAACTGAATATTCCTTAAAAAAATTAACAAATTCTCTTTCAAATTTATGACAAGGGAGAAAGGGAGATGACTCCCCAACTCATATGGTCAGGAGCATCTGAAACTCACAGATCACACTGGCATTTCAAAATGCTTATGGGTAATGATACATATCTAGGTGTAAAATAAAAAAAACAACAACCAACACTAATGTTTGCAGATTCTATTTCTTGCCTGGGAAATTACTCTTAAGAGTTGTTGCACACAATTTCTAAGTTTACAGTTAAAAGTTGTATACAAAGAAGCATGCAGAGAGATTACACGAAACGTGCAAGCATGTTATACAATCAAGAGAAAACAAGCCAACAATATGCTGGAATACTGAGAAAAAAACCAATGCCTCTTACACCCTCCAGGTTTGCGCATCCCTATGAACTCATTTTTTTTTTGAAGACTTTTATACAGCCATGCAGATTCACATCACTTATTCAACAGGTATACTGCGCTGTACTGAGAAACATGAGTTCATTGGCAGCTGGGAAGGCACCTTCATTATAAAAGTTACTTGATGCCATAAACAGGACAACGTGACAAGATCAAGAAAAAGGATGACCTAACACTCCCTCTTCATCAAATGCCTGTTCCTATCCACTTTTCCGATTTTTCTTTTTAAAAATTTGTTCTACAGTGTTTTTGTTTTTTTTTAATCTGAGCAGACTGAAGAAAGAGTATTAAGGAAAATGTTGTAGATTCATATGTGACACAAATATTTCTGGACTAGTCTGGACCAAGCAAAAAAAAAAGCAAATACCAAACAAGAAAAATGCAAATGCTGTCTCCAACCCAGAATAAAAAACACCTGAAGCCCCAAGGCCCTGGAAGCTTTCGCCTTCTATTCCATAACTTCCCATATAGCTGCAGAACAATGATTTTTTTAAAAATGTGCTCAGAGCACCTTTCCAAGCAGAGCATGGGAAAAGCTTAAATATCTAAGCTGGCAAATTAAGTGGTGGACAAGGTAGAATACCAGGGTTTGCCTCTAAGGAAGCTGCATTTCTAAAACTGATGAAGCAAAAATTGTGGCAATTACATACACTCACTCCACTGGTTTAGCTTATTGTCATATTCATGTCTATCGTATTGTGATACAGCGCCATGATTCCCACTACGGACCCCTGGGCTGATAGGTGGCCTCTGCAGGTTCACATTCTTGGGTCCCCGGGGGGACTGTGGGAGGTGATATGTGCCAGCAAAGGGGGGCTGAAGTTCCAGTGGCCCATCTGTATGTGTCAATATGCAAGGTAGATGAACTAGGCATGGATGAATGGATGAATGGGTGGATGAGTATCTGAACAGATGCGTGGATTTGGATAGACGAACAAACAGACAGACAAAATGTGGACATCTCAAGAAGACTTCAGGAATTCTAAAGATATGTGGATACATGTAGACCTGGAGTAGTCATAATTTGAGACTGGGTCAAGAAACCAAACCATGATAATCCCAGTGATCCTTGGCAAGTGACAATGCCAGGACATGAAAAAATTCGTTTGCAGACTAGTCAAGGAGTGGCCATCTAAGGAAATCTGGAGATTATCCTCTTTCAGACTCCAGAAAGCAAAATGTCTATAAGATAATATCCTGGCAAATCCTCTGTTTCTGCATCATAGTTATCTCTGGGTTATTTCACTGATCAATAATTGCTATTACAAGAGGGCTTGGATGTAGCCATTATCCCACCATTCACCCCCATCCTGGTGGGAAAAAAAACACACACAAGGCAAATCGTTGCACAAGAAAAAGGAAGTGACAACAATATATTAGTGAAAGACCATGGTGGGCAATTACATCACCTTGATTAACTTCACCAAAAGCACACAGAAACAACAAAACACATTTTTGGCTGATCTAGCACACGGTGAGCATATTGGGCACCATTTCTAATAAGGGATAACAAATTCAGAATGGTGGAGATCATTGTGCAGTGTACTGGCTGACTGGCACTGCGTGCCATGGATTGTAGGACAAAATTTCTGGAAAATTCAAATGGAAATGACAGACACATTTTTGAATCTTAGTGCTTTCAGTAGCCCATTTTAATCCCATGTATACCGACAGGATGTTCACTGCTAAACTTTTAGTTTAATAAAAGGCGTTCACTTCCATACCCACCAAAACCTTTGACTTTCGGTTTGAAAGTGGATTAAATTTTCAACCACCAGGCTGGGTAACCATAAGGATAGTCTCCTTCCAAAAAAAAAAAAGAAAAACCAACCGTTAGAATCAGGCTCTTCTAGTCAACTGATATACTTTACTGTTGTCCTCTAGTAACCCTAACAAAGTATTGTCTGACTTTTTATTTTTCCATTTGGATTAAGGTAACCCTTACACAGTGTTAAAAAAAACAGTGAATGTATGTAGACCCTCTACAGTGCTGAATCCACCCATAAATCACATGTGATACATGTTATTTTCAGAAATTTACTTGATACAATATATAGTCGATTCCGCTTAATCGCTTTTTCCGCCTAATCGCCTTGTTTCCCAAGGAACCAAATTTTTTCTAGATAAAAGTAACTGGATAATCGCCTCTCACTCCTGACAATTGACCACTCTTCAGCGCCCATGAATTCATTGATCAGCGGTTGAAAGATTACAGCTGACAAACAAATATGTACACAGACAGTTGAGCTACACTATGGATGGCTGACTGGTTGACTGAGTGACAGCTGCCACGCCGAAATAGGTGTGATAAGCCTTTCCTTCCCACCTTCTCCTCGTCCCATGCTATGCATCACTGTCGCCTGTTTGATAATGCTAATGTGCCGAAAGCTGTATAGTCTCCTCCCCCCACGCCTTACGTCTCAGCCAGGCAGAGAATGTAAACATTGTATTGCTCCTGTCTGGTGGAATTCAGCTAGATCAGAGAACGTGTCATGTGGATGAATGGTCGATCCTGACCATGTCATCCTACTCCTTACTGTCTGCTGGGCTACTGTGAGGTGGCCAATGAGAGAGACCGCAGAGATCAAACATTTTGTGTGCTACAACACCGTCAAATTTGAGTCTGTCCTGAGTCTGGCGACGAGAGAGCATCAATGCACAACATCAAAGAAATTACCAAAAATATGGCCGAAATTACCCTCTCCACTTAATCGCCCATTTTTTCCATGATTCCGAGGAAGGGCGATTAAGTAGAGTCGACTGTATCTGCAAAGTTACATGTTCCCCAGTAAACTCTGTTCCCTTCCTGTTCACAACTGAAAGAGATTCGTTTTGATATTTTCTTTGCAATTTTGTACTTCTGACAATGACATAGTGTTAGGTAAAATTTCAGCAGTCACATGTGACATCTGACATTCTGCACTTTCAACTCCTCATCTACATAAATTTCCTTATAAGCAAAATACTGAGCGAGTGTAATGTCTTTTGCAACACCAATTTCCACTGGAACAATGTGACAAAACACCTCAGGGGCTTCAGCTTTACCAATCATCAAAGCAGTTGGCAAAATCTTCATTGTATTTACATCCAAATACAGTAAAACAGTATATTTAGTTTCTATTTAATAGCAGTATACTAAATTCAACCACCACCAAGGTTAAACTTAGACCATTCCTCTGTTCACTGAAGTCACTAGGAGTACATCACAGTCAACGGAAAATAGTGCAGAATATTTTAGTATAGACCTACTACTGAAAAAAAGCCTATGTCACAACAACCACTTTTTCCATAATGAAAAATACTGATGACTGGACAATCACTGTAAGGATTAAAAATATCCTCTGGCTAAACTAACATATTTCATTTCAGCTGTGTATTATAATATAAAGTGTACGATAAACATACCTCAAGGTGGGTATTAATGCTGGAAGCACTAGCTGCAGACAGCAGGGGATCTTGTATGAAGGCTTTCTATCCCTTCTCTATTAACAATATGTAGACTCTCATGCTTACAACAATACCAGTGAGCATACAGAATGTTTGAATGTTCAGTGCTTCAAATCTATGTCCCATCAGTTCACATACAATTGTTTGATATAATATATGATATGACTTCCCTCTCCTTTCTTCCGAGCAAATATTTTTAAAAGGAAGTTAAATGCATGCTGATAAAATGCTGGACCCAATACCAGATCTGATACATGCAAAAAAAGACAGGGGAATAACTGCCTCATGCCAGACATTAGATATATATACGAGCTATACATCATTTCAGATTTGTAGGTAAGGCAAACCAAGCAATACTAGAAAAAAAAAAAAAATCTATGGTGAGGTAATCTTGTCATATCACTTCCCCCTAAACTTAGTGTGATGATATATATTTCACACATCAATAGCAAGAATATGAAAACTACCTCAACCTCCTCAGGCCCCCCCCCCCC
>JAWQUT010000055.1:1364358-1375733 GCA_033807755.1 Ellobium chinense
AAAAAAAAAAAAACAACAAAAAACAAACCAACAACACACAAACAAAAAACAACATGTAATATTTTAATAAGTTGAATCTACAAAATGCTTAACACGCTCTTCCCTCTTTCTGAAGGCTTTCTCTAGTTGTCAATTTTCGGCCAGATTGTCAAGTGTGAGGCATTTTGACCACGACAAACATCTCGCTATCGATTCGGACCAGTTACAAACATATATGTATTTACACCCGTCTTATACAAGACCTCCGCTTTTGTGAACCCTCTCGGGTAGAAATGGAAGGTGTTCGTAATGAGACTATAAAATTCATGTTTGTTTGAATCTAGCAACCGGCATTTTTGGTAATATCAATTATAGCATGTTAGACATCGTTATGAGGATTTGGCATTTCTCTTTACAATTTTGAGAGAAGGTCCCCTACGTTCCAGCGAGTAACATCTTAGGTCTGGTTCTGTGAACGAACTGGTTAGTTGAGTATCTTTCCCAATAAAAAGTTGTTTTTGTTTTTACCATCGTCACAAATGTGTTTTATTCACCGCCCTTATCACTGTCCTCTTTTTTGGTTTTTCGAACACAGCTATAACTCGTTCTGAGGATAAGCCCGTGAAATTGTGCAGAGTTCCTCTATAATCTGACTAAATATTATTCGTAAGCTTTTCTCTCAATTTCTTGAAAACTTTTTTTTTCTCTTTAAAATTATTTTCAAAGTCCAATTAATTTTGGTGTATTTGAGATTTCTCGGATAGGAAGTGATCTTTAAATTTCCAAAATCATTATTTTCCAGAGTTCAGGAAAGTACAGTACATGTAATAGGTTACTTTATGGATTTGGAGCTACTCTTGTCTTCCTTTCCCGGCTAGCTTTAATCTGATCTTGAGGCCTTGCTGATATTCGTGATAGCTATTTCATACTATTTTCCTGTTCCCATAATTTCGGATTACTTCTACATGTACAGCATACGAAACATTTTTGGTTAACTGGTGGGCAGCCTTTTTTTCCTAAAAAGGAAGCTGTAGTTAACAGCTTCAGTTGCTAAAAATCCTGCCCCTCCTTTTTTGCTACTGTAATAACCCTTCATTATTTTTCCACATATTCACAAACTGTTCAAACAACACAACGATCACTTGCCGGCAAAACAAAAGTGGCGTCACCACGAATCTGACACAGCTGCCTGTTTACAGCTGTTTCTCGGTAGTCCCACCAGCAATTCTAAGCCTTTTCGAAGTATCCCTGATGTTAGTAGATTTGCTTGGAAGTCTCCATTGGGATAACCGCTCTAGGTAACCCCAATTATATCAATACCATCAAATAAATTAACAATTCGTGGAGACATGAGAGCTAAGGTAGTTCAGTTCAGAAACTGCGTCATTTCCCTTCCCAGGGGCACAAAGGCACTGAGAGTCATCATAGGCGGCTGGAAAACAGTAATCACGACACTGACATTTTGGAGCGGTCCAGAATCAATGACTGACAGAGGCAAAGATAGGCAGGAAGTTTACGTGAGAGCAGAGAGAAACGGTGCCATCAATGGGCGGCTGCTGAAAGATTGCTTCGTCAAACTTGAAGAGTCGCGTAAATGTGTTGGGTGAGGAAGACGAGACCCCCCCCCCCCCCANAAAAAAAAAGGGGGGGGCACCATGGCTAAACCTTCATTTCAATTAGCATACCCCTACATGGATATCCTCTATCTATGGCTCCAGACTCTGGTCACGGCTTTGTTATCACCCACATTAAAGACTGGACTTTTGTTTTCCTTATAAAGCGGTAAGAGCCAAGATTATCTGTACTTCGATTCCATTGGTGTCTGACATGTAATTATAGCTTCTATCCCCCCCCCCCCNCCCCCCCTTCCCGTTTTTTTTTTTCCCTTCTTGTGTGAGAAAACCCAGACAGCGGTTAGAAGTTGTTTCCACCTGGCAGCAGATACTGTTCCAAATTTGGACATCTAATTCTAATCAACATCGAGATTCTGCAAATATTCAGACGTAGCGAATTTTTGTGTTTTACTCACAATCAATAGGCAGCGACAAATCGATAATAATTTCGTGAAATATTATAACAACGGCAATATCTCAAATGTCGTGTACCTGACAGTACTCTGAATCAAGAACCTGGATCAGAAAGTTTATAACCTGTAGGTCTAGTCCATATCAACCTCATTTCAAAACAGACTAGATGAAAGAATCTACAAATCTTTCATGGAACATATACCTTTAGCGACTCAGAATAAACATGCTACTGATTACCTTGAATTCCGATTTATTAAATGTAATAACAGCCTAATCCTACATATTAACACGTATATATATCCTCACACCGACACAGACGAGGACAATATCATAACGACAAGCACAAATGTCCATCCTGAACTCACCTTGTATCCCCGAGAACTATAATACCAGACTAGTTTCCCTCATGGCAGAACAAACTCATGAACCAATCAATGTCAGGCATTTGTATGACGACTTGCTAGACTAAGCCCTCCTAGACCCATATAGAGCTACAACATACACATGAAAGCAAAATCACATCGGGTGGTACCGACCTGCGACAGGTGAGAGTTGCCATGACAACAGCAAACGCAAGCAGCCCGTGCTGACATAAAGATCGAATTGCTGGTCGTGAATAGTTAATGCGACACTGTTTTGTCACGAATTGTCGTCGCTCACGAACAGCTATTGATTTGTCACTGTCGATTACATTTCTGTTTCGTACGTTAGTTATTGTGTTTAATGGGCGGCTGCTGAGAGGAGGCTCCGTCAAACCCGATGAATCAGGACAACGATGCTGAGTAATGTCCGTAAACATAATACAGTATAGACTAGACCCAATGCCAATGCCAAGTCCAAGGCGAAGTACATACTACAAGACCAACAACTGTACAATGTACAATGGTGGAAGGCAGTTAAACCTAAACCGGTTAACTCGAAAAACCGCTTTATCCGAAAGATTTTCAAAGCTCTACCGAATTTCTTATAATATGTCCTTTGTAAGTTTAGTCTACTCCACTTTATCTGAAAAGAAAATGTTTGGATACCTTCTTTCGGAGACGACAGCCGAGAAGAAAAAAGAAGTGACTTTTTAGCAGACACTCAAAAGTGGCGAAACTGCACTCAGTGACAAAGTCTGTTAATGCTGTTTACTGAATGCAAATCGTCCTTTTTGTGACAACCAGTGGTAGGCCTAAGGCAACTGATATATTGAATGTCTCTCCGCCAAATGACACTAAAAAGCACGTCCCCTACACGTATTCATGGCTTCCTACTGTAACTTACATGTACAGAACACATACTCTCCGTTTTTCTTGACACCAATAAAATTGTAGAGGTGCGTGCATCGTTAATCTCTACACCCAGTATTAGAACACTGCACTCTGGCCATCGTATAAAAGGTACGACTCTTTTCCTATTCTGTAGTCTTGCCATTGTAGAAACACGCACTCCTCTTAATCTGAAATACGATTAATCCGAAAATGTGCCCACTTCAGTACTTTCACCTTGAAACCTGGGGGCAGGCGATGAGAGGTGTGCTCTGGGGGTATCCCCGACTCAGTTGCTGATGTGCACAGAAAGTGATATAAAGCACAGATTGACGTGTCTGCTTTGATCAGCTCCCCCTCCTCCAAGCCCCCTCCCGAATTAGTTGACAACATGATGACAACTCATCACCTCAGAAGGAAATGGAAACCGAGCCTTGACAAAAGACCATTCACAGCTATTTTGAGCACTGTCCACTCTTTTGTCTTTAAAAGGATGTTATCCCTTGGCAAAAACCAAAACTTCATGAACAAAGAATCAATGATGTAACAAAATAACTGCATTATTTAACAATTATAAGAATGATGCAACTGTTCCTGGTATGCATTCGACACTTTACAAAGGAGGAAGAGTTTTCAGTGTGGCTTCTGGGCCATGCAAGTAGAACCGCACTCTATCAGAATGCCCCTTGTCAGATAGCGAGGACAGCATTTTTGACAAGACGATTTCTCTTGTGGCGATTGATGAACTGATTTAATTCAAAGACAGCAGAACAAAGTACACTGGCATGATACAATCCCTCCCGATCCCCTGTCTATATTTGTAAGTCTTACCCGTCTGTGGTTAGCACTAAGTTTTCGCTACAAGAATGTAACAAAGATAAAACACCCAATAAAATCTTTGCCAAAGAAAACATTATTACAGTTTATACGAAGAAAAAATTAGCAACGAAAATAATAGAATCATGGTGCCAACTTTATACTTCATCCATAAATGAGCATAACTTATGCGGAATTTCTTTTGCAGTTGAAATGAGACGTTAGAAAACTAAGCGCAGTTTAAACAGAGGCAAAACAGAGGCTTCCGATCTATTATGGCCAACTTACAGGCATACATTTATAATATCAAAATATTTCGCACATAAAATTACATTAACCTTGCACAGTTAAAGACTTCAAGATTCAAAGCATATTTAACCGTGTCTGATACAGTGATAGAGAATACAGTGAATTGATAAATTTATCTTTCAGGGTCTAAAGGAAAAAATCATTTTAATGTTCAGAGTTTTTGTCTCAAGAGTGCGTACAGGGCAGGACCCCTTCTCAATTTTTCTTTTGTCCAACAGCCTCACTGATCCGCTACGAAATGCGCGGGGCTCGGCCTGCCGGCTTTTTTCCGACGGACTTCTCGATTGTTGGCGCTCTTATCTAGTACATACATTCTTTCACTGCAAAAACGTTGCTTCACATCATTTGCAAAACAATCCCAATGATTAGGTACCCTTTCGACAACTTTAAAGAGAACTGAAACAACCTAATGACAGCTTGTACATTGAGATTCATCAAAACACATATATATCAGTCACTTGTTATTCCAGTTGCAGCGCCAATCCCAACGGTTCCCAATCTCTATGTGAGCATGATCAGTGCACACCGTGACATCTGCGCAGCCAAAGTGTTTATGTCAGCATGGCCACCACTTACCATATCATGTGCTGTTCATATGCGGCAAATAGTTTTGCACATACTGCGCCACATTCCTTTTTTTTTTTTGGCACACCAAGTCTACTGGACACACCCACACATTATCATACAGCCAGCACCATCGTCATCCTCATCTCACATTACAACAGTTTTTCTGCTGGTGGCACATATAGCCTCTGATATCATTCAGAATTCTTAGTAAGCACCGTAAGGCGCAAGCTCCCTGGTTAACTGTGATCTACTTTTTTTTTCCCTCCCATGCACCGTCCTATGGCCATTGAAAATTTTCAACGGCTGTACTGAGAACAGACACATAAAGATTATGTTGTTTGCACCCAAAAACTGCTTATAAGTAAAGACGTTTTTTTTTTTAAAAAATCTCTCTTCAAAAATTCCCATGCTTGTCTTCAGATGTAGAAACTGAACACCTGTTTGTGAATGCAAAGAAATGTGAGCACTTATTCACGCTGCGGTTTAAACCAAGTGCGGTTTAAACCATCTATAAGTCCTGTAATCTTGAAAACTAAATGCTGTTTACTTTGTTTACTGTGAAAAGACACCAACATGGCCACAGTGGAGACAACAGAGTGTGAATTTGCACTTCAGAATTATTAATGAAACCTGAGCTCTGGCCATACACTCATGTATGAAGACAACCATTTTAATGTTTTCTTGTGAACAGGCTACTAGTGTGGCAGTCACTCATACAGGAGCAGTCATACAACAATAAAGAGAATATCACAAACAAACAGTCTCTTTCTTTAAGTTGTCATCAGTTTGTCTGAAAAGAGATTTATGTTCTCAGTCAATGACATTCTGAAATTTCTTCAAGTGGCCTCAAGCAAACTTTATTGTCTTTGAATTTTGAGAAAACTTCATTTTATGAAATGTTCTTAAGCAATGATATACTGAAATAGTGAAAACTTATTATAACCTTTCCACCTCTTATATTTTAAGTGAGATCATAGACTGGAATGGCAGGTCCTCACATATCACATACCCTCAAGAAATATAAAATAATGTCATCCACGCCAAGTTTAATTAAGATCACATGCATATATTTACCTCCCATTTTTCAATTTGAGCTGTATTAACGAGTGGTTTTGCCTCTTGTCCTGTGTGCGCTCAAAATGCACACATACACTCTTTTCCTTCAGTTGTCTGTCTGTGCCAGAGTTAAATTCACAGTCCACAATTTGCTTCTATCAGTATAAGTCTTCACAAAAGTAGTTATCCAGACTCAGAGATGTGATATCCTTCCTTCTAAATGAATTCACGTAAACATCCTTTACAAAGTTTTCTCCCTCTGTATCCGTCAATATACAATCTAGCATTAAAAATGATTTGTTAATTTGTGATATGTAACTTCTTATTTCGCTTACAAGTGAATGACTACATCTACACATCAAATTTTACATGGGAAGCAATATAATAATACTCTACTTAAACACACTTCTGATAATTAGCTAATAATAGAAGAAAATTGCAAGTACAGTGGAATCCATTTACAATGGGCACTCCTGTAAATAGAGGTTACCTTGTTTAATTGGGAAAAATTGTGTTTCCCTCTCTTCTTTCTTATTAAAGAAAAGCTGAATCATCTTACATATCAGGTTAAATCATTCAACATCCTATCCAATAAAACAAGTCTTTCAAGTGTCGGTCAACATGATATAACGCTCTGCCTGCCCCAGACAACCCACAGGATCTGAATTCTTACACCAACTGCACGCATGGTGGCCATAAGCTTACATCAAATATGTTCAAGCAACACAGCCAAGCTGTCTAGCCTCTGCTCCGTGGACGGGCGATAACATGTCAGTATGAATCTTTTAATTCCACTGTAAGCAGCAGATGTGTCAAACAAAAGTCTTGCAGAGGCAAAAAAAAAAAAAAAAGATTTTACCTGGCTTACCAGTTGAATTTTAATTTTGAATCTGAATGCCCAGAACCTTGACTGAAAGCTGAATAATACACTGTTAGATAGAGGTGTCTGTAGCTACTGGAACGCAAGTGATATTATCATTTTTGCCACAAGCCGCTGCTGTTTGGGGAAGGCGAATAATTCTAAACTTAAGGGCAGAATCCCGGTTATTCTGGCTCTCCTTATTGTGTCATATTACACACATGCACACTGAGTGACTGAGAGTTCTATGCTCTTTCTTTCCGAAATTTGCTTGGTGGGCACTATAGATAAGTTTTGAGAAAAGAAAAAGTACTGGAAAATGGAAAATTATTTTGATATGCACATCCACCTTCAAGTTGTTAAAGTTATGATTTCCTTTTCATAATGGGACTGGAAGAGCAAAAAATCTGACCCAACTTGGCTGTCTAGAGTTAACTGAAAATTGCCAACTTGAAGTTACATAACTTTAAAAAACATGACACCAGGCTAGTCCATCAGTTTCGCTGGGCAGAGAACAGGCACCCTTCAAAAGTAAAGTGTTTTGTTTTAAAAATGTATTGTACAGTATTCAGATTTGTTCACGGTGCCAAGTAGTTCAATATATATGAACAGCAGAGTTGTAAAATACCGATGGAAGAGGTACAGCACTGGTCAGCATGATTATATCATCTTGAGAACAGGATGTCGCAAACAACAGACCTACTGTTTTACTGTTTTAGAAAAACAAAATCACTTACTTATGTCTGACTGATCTGAAGTTGTCTTGCGATAAACTACAATAATAGCCATTGTGTATCTATATAGTGCTAAAAATTTGTCATGATCTTCCCAAGGCTTACCAAAATCGAAGTTTTTAAGTCTTTGCTTCATTCTCAGGAAGTACAGTTTTTCTTACTTTTGAGATATTTTGCCCTGGCCCTGAGGTGGAGGTATTTCGTTATAACTAGAATATGACAGGGATCGAAGTTACTCAATTACTGGCACACTTCTTTACACCATCTTTTTCTGTGAAGTGCAGTGCTCCCTCCCTTCTCACCTCCACTGGAATGCAGGACCCTCTGGGGCTCACCACTAAACCTTTTTTTGGTTATAATGGGTTTATTTCCCTGTTATGCACAGCCAACTTTATCCCTCCCAGACACCCACAGGTATCCTGTGGGCTCACCACAGAGATCTACCATCCAAGATTGTTCTGTTCACCTGTTGAGCAGTGTCTCTCTAAACTGGGAAGCCATATCCTTAGGTTAACAATTCATAACAATTTCAACATTTTTTTTTAAACCAAAGCATGAAAACTGTTTGCTGATTGTGAGTTTGGCTGCACATCTCTCCCTTCCCCTCCACCCCCTTTTAAGGCAGCATCGGCCACCTTCACAGCTATTGAAAAAAAAAAACCCTTTACAGACTATATTATCCAGCTACATCTTTCACAACAAATTAGAGTTGTCTTTTTTTTTTTTGAATGGACTGCCAGTGAAAAGAACTCTGCTATTCACATTTCTAGGCATGACTACCTGTGAAGAAGAATTGTGTTTAATAAGATTAGAAAACTTCAGAATACCATCCCAGTAGTCAAAAATAATATTTGTTGGCTGGGCCTAGGCAGAACTGGGCATAGCCGCATTTTTAACCTGTTCAGGTCAGGTAAAATTGAACTTAATAATCATTGTTTTGGAGGAAATATACTAAAACTGGACTTCACACTCCTGTGAGTGCTTGAACTGAACATTTTTGTTTAGTTTTAACAGTGACTCATTTGGAATGATATTCCATGAAGACATTTACTAAATTAGACCTAGCTCTAAACTTGATCGAGCTACCACAGCTATCAACCAGATCATATATTGAGAGTAAGAGTGTAGTATCCAAGCTGCATCTGTCAGGGTATCCACGGTAAAGATAATTTCCTCTTATACTATACTATCTACTTTGAGAAGGACCAGGAAGGAAGGGCCCACCTGTTTTTAGTAGCAGACATTGCTAAGGTATGCTTAGTTAGGGCTGCTGTAACTCTATTTTTTATCAGTCCTTGCCTAGAGTAGAACTCTAGATTACTAGGAAAGAAAAGGCAAGCTTATGAGTAACAGGAGAGTTCCTATATTTGTCTAAATCTACACAGAAATAAAGATCTCAAAATTTGTTTCAGGATGCTTTCTTTTCCTCGACTCTTCCAGCTACACTCTAGGGACAAGACTGCTCTTGCATATAATCAGTACAATTCATTCAGTCATGCAGCCATCAAACTAATCCTGATCTTATATCTATTACCATTATCCCAGCCTTCTTCTCTCCCACCATTTGCTGTCTTTTAATTTCTACTGTATATAATATGAAGTATGGAAGCATGATACAGTATCATGCATGGTCAAACAAAGTGTCCCTCACAGTCATACAGCCTTCTCTCATGATAGCACTGATGGCTCTGGGACTAGTCTAGGCTAAACGAACTGTATCATTACCGCAGCAGTGCTGTTCTGAGTGAGAGAGCCCATAATACTAGACACGGAATCTAATCAAGATATGGATGATCTTGCAAGCGTGTTGTATGGAACTGGCATGAATCAGCCACAGACTTGTACAGAATTGGCCTAAATCAGCCACAGACTACACAGTACACTTACACAAGACTAGACTAGACTAGTCCTTAAGGCTTAATAAAATAATCATTTCACACGACGAAAGAAAGAAATTGAAATGCAGATCTAGTCTAGACTATCTCTCATAGACTCACAGAATGCTTGGTTTAGTGTGAAGAAGTTATGAGTTGAATTAATGAAGCAAATCACACTTCAGACAGTACCTAGAGATATGTGACTAGTCTAGCACGGACTCAGTCTACCAAAGAAAAGTATTTCATGTGTGCTTTCTATAAGTACTATAACTCTCTTTAGAGTAGTCTCACAGTGCTTGGTTTAGTGTGAAGAAGTTAGACTAGACTAGTAGGAGTTGATTTAATGAAGCAAATCACACTTCAGACAGTACTTAGATCTAGATATGTTGTCATGTTGTCATCTAGCACGGACTCGGTCTACCATAAACAAAAGTATTTCATGTGTGCTTTCGTTTTCCCTAATCTTGCGCCCTTTCACACTCTAGACTGCTAAGACTAAGAGTAAGACTAAGACAGTCGAACTGTCTAGATCTAGACTAGATAGGTGAGGTCTAAGTCACAATATTCAATAATATAGTCTAGTCCACATGTCTTACCCATTAAAATTACTTCATAAATATGCACACTGGATCCTAGTAAAACAACACAACAGGAAACAAAACTTTTCGGCTTCTTCCTCAACGCAAGGCCAACATGGCGGAAGAAAGTTTACATTGGCTGAGAAACGGAGTAACAGGGACTGGAAAAGGTGGTTTGGACGGAGGGGATGAACCTTCTTATGATTAGCCTGGAAATAGCCCTCGATAAACAGACTATATCTAAATACAGACAGTTTCGCTAGGTTACAATTGCATTTTGTGCATAGCTATAGTGCCATGCCAGATCCCCAGCTCTCCAAGTGCTCAACTAATAAAACCCCGTAAGTCTTAGTAAAGATCATCCGCTCCCGCCGCCCCCCCTCCCCCCATCACAACCCCCATCCCCGAGTGCAATATAGGCTAGGCTATGTATGGGCTACAAAATCTTCCCGTTTCCGCTCCAGCGATCTGACCCTGCCATAATAGTAATAGCATTCTTTGTGGTAACGAACTGATGGGCTCCCCTCAGAAGGTCCGCCAAGGGGAAGTACGGAAGTGACGAGACGAAGCATTGGTGACTGGAAAAGTACGGTTTCTGACTTCAATGGATCATCAGTCAAGTCATCATTGGAACACCATGAAAGATTTTTTTTTCCATTAACAAAACCAGGCCTCACAAGCGTCCGATCTCCGGGGTCCGGTGACAAACAAGACACACGAACTCAGAACTAGGACAACACAGTAAATCAGTTGGAATAACACCCGCGATCCGGGTGGATTAAGCTAGCGGGACGCTAAAATATCAGCCTAAGCTAACACACTGTGTTGTGGCCTACTGGCGATAGACCTAATTTCAGTTGACAACCTGTTTTTTTTTTTTTAACATTTCAACAGTACACAAATGTAAGGGCCCGTTTATGGGGTAAAATATTCAAATATCACTAGAAGATAAACAGTAATACCAAATTTTTGGACTCAAATCCTTTTTCAAGTAGTCTAGTAACAATATATTGAACTAAACTCTATTGAACTGTAATTACAGGGTAATGAAAATTTAATTCAGACTTTAATCCAACTATTATATTTGTCTCAATAAATTGTAATCCTGAATGGGTTCCCAACATTTATTTATTATTTTATCTTCCCGTTTTCCAGTTACATTTATTTTTATTATACATCTTTCAATATCTGTAGACCATTTTATCAATATCTGTAAACCATTTTATCAATACTGTAGACCATTCTATCCTTCCTCCCATCCCCCTCTCACCCCCCCCCCCAAAACTGAAAAATCAAAAGGCTATTAGATCAGAAAAATCTATA
>JAWQUT010000055.1:1376496-1392845 GCA_033807755.1 Ellobium chinense
GAGAGGCGGGGGCACGAACATTCTTTTGTGTTCGATTAATAACCGTAATTATGGGGGCCTCAGAGCGAGACTTCTTTAGCCTATGACCTCGTTGTACCATGAGACAAGCATGTTTTGCTCATCGCTTTCCTCTCTCTCTCTCTCTCTCTCTCGCTCTCTCTCTCTCCCTCTTTCTTTACAGCTGTCGCTCTGGGCAAATTTACGAATACTCTAAAATGTATAACTTCAATGACAAAGCCCTCGGGCGAACTGACTTGCTGGAATGGAGAGTTGAGGTCGTATCGCATGTCTTTCATTACTCTCTCCTTCTACTTATTCAAGATTCATATCTTTTACCATGTCAGGTTCAGCAGCAAATTCAACAATTTTATGAATAATAAGTCGCCCTGCACTGTGGTGGTGGAAACAATGAAAGGCATAGGGAGGGCAACAAGACCCACACAGCTGTAGGACAGCTGTTGTAAGTACTGTACATGTATGATAATGGCATTGACATCAGTCTGTTGGAAGACAAGGCTGAGGAAGCCTTACAATGACCGAATAAGGAACAAACAGATGCAGTAAACAATGACAAGGGAGGAACAGATCAAAAACTTAAAACAGGAAGTGTAAAAGAAATTTTGAGATCTGCTTTGTGGATATTAGGCATAAACTAAGAAAGTCACAGTTCTGGGCTTGACAATACTTAGGGCATTATAAAGTATTAAATTGTTTCATTTTGTTCACCTATTAAAATTTTATTAACTCTTTATATATTAACTTAACCCTTTTAATTTGACCAGCATATAGACCAAAACGAAAACTCCCATGTTTATAGATTGATGAGGTAAATGGCATATGGCAATATCTTCTTTTGATTTCAGGAACACATATAACTGAATGAAAACACCAACTAATTAAAAAAAAAAGTCCAACAAATAGTAAATATCCCACATTGACCATCTATCAAAATTGTGAAAACAGCCCAATCAGCAGCATGCAACAACTATGTCCAATATGCAAAAATGCCCATCCAGCAACAAGTTTAACAGCTCAAAACCATAAGTTGACATATTGGCAATACAAATAAATTCTACTCACGTATTTCTGTAGCCATGGGTGTCCCACATACATCTGTCCTATGGCTTAGACAGACAGACACATTGATGGCACTAACTCCACTACGGGCTATCTCTAATGTATCTCCCATCACCTGAGAATATGCCATGGTTAAAACAAGTTAAGGAAGCTGTGCAAAGAAACAGAAGAAAAACAGAATTAGGCTAATATGCTAAGTTCTCTACTTTATAAAAGGATATTCTGGACAAGTACTCTGAAATATGTTCCTCACTGGATAGTGAAAGAGGATTACTGAAGCAATAGAAATTCTGTTATTTGAGATACAATGGGAAGAATACGTCAAGTAAATGCAAACATACAACAATTGCACACACTTCCCACTCACAAACCACATGTATTAAGCATCAATATTAGAGTCTAGAGGACAAACTAAACATAGATAATATATCTGCTCACTGTGATGAGTTTGACTCTAGACTGTATTGTGGATCAGTTTGTCTTGAGAGCCAAATTTAATGTAGACTATCTTCAGATTTCAGTGGTAATTCTGTGCCTATACATATGAACAGCAGGATCCACACTGAGGATAGTGACATTACAGTAACTTGGAAATCTCAACAGAGTTGCATATATTATATGTAGTATCATTACTGATCCACTAATCTTCCAACGCCCATTCCATACTTCAAATCAAATATCTCCAAAAATGACAACTGAATGAGTGTATCTTGAAAACCTTGACAATAAAGTCTGCAGTAGCAAGAATGATAGCAATAACATCTCACCTTCATACATCCATTGATGGGGCTCCACTCTCCACCTTCACTTCGCACCTCCACTCTCAGGCAGTAGTCATTGCCATTAGGTGAAGGGGCCACAACCACTAACTTTCTCTGTCTGGCATCAAACACTGGAATACTGGGGAGGCTGGGGATTTGTATGTCTAAAAAAACAGAGAGTGAGACAATTGGGGATTAGGGGATATTCAGGAATCATTCAAAGTATTCGCATGTTAAATTGATGGAAGATGATAACAATGATGACAGTCATTACATTATTGATGTTGTCCTGAGAAGAAACATATATATATAGATTATTCATCGATTATAAATAAACATATATTTACACCTTTTATATGTATTTTAATTTTTAGATATTTATAATTTCTAAATTCATCCCATTTTTCCATACTTGAGTTTTTGGTTTTTTGGTTTCTTTAGTAAACTGTATTACAGCTACTTGTATAAAATGATACTGATGATATTGATGATAGATTTGTACAGGGTGAACAAGACAAATGCATGTACAGATGGTTCTGATGAGGCAATCATAAATGCAGGAATTCACTGTCATATCTCCCCTGACCTCAAAGAACCAGTAATATATCACGTAGCCTCAGCTATGGAGCAGAGATCATTGTCATTCAAAATGTCATCACATATATGTGACGTCTGCATGAATATGGAACATGTGTGCAAGAGGATACTGTAGTTTCTCAAACTCACTGTCTGCACCCGAGGATACAAAAAAAGTGAAACATCAACACCCAGATATTTCCACAAACTGATCACCATATATGGGATAAATATCAGCATGCAGTGGATTCCTGGATACTTATAAATAGCCCAAAATGAGAAAGCAGATTGACTGGCTAAGAAAGATGCCTGTAACTCCCAACCTCTTGTACAACTATATAGCAAGTAGTGAAGAACAACTACAAATGGATGGAGAACACATGGTGACTCTACAAATACCCCCCAAAGCCAAACCCCAAAGTTACTTTACATAAGCTTATGCAAGCGGAGCAAAGCTATATCTTCTGCCTTAGAACTGGACATTTTGTCCATAATAACCACCTTAACTGCATAACTCCTCATTATGCTCCAGACTGTAGACATTGCACCACACTTTTTTGGAAATTCTGGATCATCATATTTTCAGGTATTATGCCTATTGCAATTAAATTGTGTACCAGCAGAGTCTACCACATACTGGTATAAAGGGTCTTTACAAGAGTGATGACAAGAATCAAACGCACGTCAGACTAATAACAACTATTGTGGACAGTATCAAGCGCAGCCGCAATCATTAACTCCAAAAACTGTACAAGCAAGCATTGTTTTTCAAAAATCTTCACAGAAAACTGACCTGGGTACAAGTGAAAGGCAGAATCAGACATGCAGGCAAGGATAGCAATGGCTGGATAGAGGAGTACTGGAGCACTTGGGGCAAACAAGCATGGCTGGCATAGGTTGGTCTATCAAAAACACTACTTGTTATAACATCAAAACTTTGGATACACCATTCTGGATACAACAATAGGACTATGTAGCATCAGAAATAACATCAATGAGAAAACAATATTATAACTGTAGCAGAGAAGAACAGTCTACTGTTGATTATATTCACATGAACTGCAATATGGTAGTACTGTATCAACTCACAATTTGTAGTAACGGAAAGTGGCTGAGAGGAAGGGCCATAACCCAGCTCATTGCCTGCTATGACCTGGAATGTGTAAGTGCTGGATGGACGGAGTTCTGAGGATAGACAAGAAATGAAAACATCAGGAACATGACATTGTTCATAAATATTTGTGTTGTGCACCAAAGTTATTGACTTGTTAGTTCATGTAAATAAATACTTTGATATCTTCCCTGGACAGTATTTGTTTGCTTCACTCTATTGCACAGCGTTTTTCTATTTGCATCCACTACGTGCGTCACTGTGAATGCTGCGGTTTGTGTGGGTGAGTAAAATACTGCAAAAATATTTTTAGCTTGGTTTAATACCTTCAGATAAAGTGACCTGATGCTTGTCTATAAAATATGAAATTGGTGCAGGAAGGTGGAAAAAAAATCTCTAGAAATACAGATCACATGCGCTACACAAGCACAAAAATAGCATTATTCAGTTTGCTTCGGTCATTTGCAATGACAAAATAAAGCAATGTGTCAACTGGTTGAATGACAATTCAGGGTCTAGCCTTAATGAAAATGAGATTATTTCATATCTGCCACTCTTCTATGATAACAAATGGTGCGATTGGGAAAACAATAATAATCATTATACATTCCCATTATGTATACGAAAAATATATATCACCCGTAATTCAAAAATTACTTTGAGGTGTCAAGACAATAATCAAGTAATAAGTTAAAACAAAATATGTGAATTGTTTAGGTATCAAATAACATCAAGATAATAAGTCCAGCATGATACCTAAATAATAACCCCATCCCTTGTGAACTTGTGTAGGTGTAGGTGTCAGCAAGTACCTAAATAATAAATACAGATGAGCTAACTTGAAAAAGCCATGGCTATAAAAAACACATATTTTCACACAGCGTATACTGTACATATCTGTATCCAAAAAATCCAACAATACAAATATTATATATTAACTGTTTACATACTTGTAACATTGAAAGATCTTGATGAACTTGGTATGACCTCAATTCTCTTGGACTCCTCCTCACCCCCTGATCTCTGAATATAAAATGCTTGATTGTAGCCACCATCAAATCCAGGAATCCACACCAGCATAACAGATTCCCAGGTCTTTGATACCGCTGTCAGATTTGTAGGCATTTCTGGTGGTGCTGAAGGACAGAAAAAAATATCAATTGAGAATTTCATGGAAAGTGAATACGGAAATCTTTTTATGTTTTTTTCATTATATTATTTGTGTATATGTCATTCAGATAAAACTGCTTAACAATTTTACTACACCTAATCTGCAGGTTACACAATAAACATGAAACTAATAATAAATGCGTATGATCATGATGAGCAAAAGGTGGTATTGATCATGTTCAAACACAGATTCTACTGTTTGTGTTCATAGGAGAAAAGTAATATGGCAAAACTGCAACAAATTCAAGCCACCATTATTCTACACATCTATTTGTGCTGGACACCAAAAACAAACTGAACATCATACATATAAATATTATACTTCAGAAAGAATCTGAAACAATAGATTGCTAGACACAGGACAGGGTCACTTACATTTCATAGACAGTGTAATATCCTGTGATGCATTGCCTAATGCGTTAATGACAACACATCTATACAGTCCATAGGACCGATCTGATACATTGGTCACTGTCAGCTTTGACTCCAGCCTCCCTATCCCTCCTAGTGATTCTTGTTTGATTATCACCCCTGGCTGCCCAGTGACAAGTTGCTGCCCTTGAAAGAGCCACTGGAAAGCAGGGTCAGGATAAGCTTGAGCTGTGCATGTGAGTTCAGCATTGTCCAGTCGTGAGACAGCTAGTCTAGTAGGTGTTGCCTCTAACACCGGGGGAACTGGAGACAAACAGGAGAAATCGGATTAATGTCATGAAATGACACAGAAAAGATGATGATGATGGGAGTATGGTCATTAAATGATTTAAAGTGTTTTATCCTGAACAAATGCAATTTATATAAGAATAAGAAATTTCAGTACATATTATCCTGTAAAGATATAAATACAATTTAACTGAACAATCAGATATATATGTATATTATTTTAATATTCCCTAAGCATATCCATTAGACACAGAAAGTTACTAAACAGATCATTATTGTGTATGACCTCTTGCTTTACAAAATGTGAACTTTTTGGCTTCACAGTAGGTACTATATCTCTAAAGTACATCAGTGCTAGCTTACAATTGATGAGCACTTGGGTGTGGGTAGCTGGTGAGTCTGTGTGTTTATCTGACTCTGCCTGGCAGGAGTAGTTGCCCATGTCTCGTATCTGTAATGAAGTTCTGAGGCCTGTCTGGGAGGATTTGTCTCTACCAGAACCTGTGGAAGAAAAGGTGAAGATAAAAATGATGGATGTGTTTATAGCGGTAGTGGTGATGATGCTGATACAGACCATAGGAATGATAATGAAAATAACAGAAATGCTAATAATGGTGCCAGCAACATCTTGTTATTATTGGTGGTGAGGAGACAGTTACTGCAATGGGAGAAGTCTTGTTAGTGATGATGATTAAGATAAGGAAATGGTAAATGACCTGCACAAAATAGGCATGTTTTAATACACTCAGCCACACTTGTCATGAAATTTACAAAACCCACTGAATTGTTTTGGTAGTAGCATATTTTGCATTGTCCTTGATAAAAAACCCAACAATAGATGTACAGGTTTGCCACTTCCTTGCACAACAAACAATTCCTGGCATGAGGAAGGAATCATTATGATATGCTGCGACTGGGTAACATACTGTTCTAGCCTTCAAATATATTAAGGGTAGCAGTCATATGTGCTGAGGCTGATATACTGCAAGTGAAAGAGAGATTATGGTTTAATCTGAACAAACTGGCTGATAAGGGACCTGGAAATGCTTTGTAATTGGGTTGATTTTGAAGTAACACGAGACACATGTCATCATAAGTAACACAAAATATAAAAGAAAATTCCAGGACAAACTTCAACACACATTTTACAGTAATCTTAAATTTGTACATTTCAGAATTTTGTAACATGTATTTGGGTGTAATCTCAATAAGAAACCTTTATATAAATAAAAAAAGCTAAGGTTCTATCCATTTATAATCTCATTAGCCAATACATTCACTAAAAATCTGTTTACCTTTAAATTCTAGTGTACTCTGTACCCTTATACTGTAAGCATCAACAGGGCTGGTTGTTGTGATAACTGTAAACAATTCTGCGCGCATATTGAGTGGCTGAGTCTCTCCATCTTGATACCAGGTCACACGTGGCTGTGGGTAGCCTTTGGCCTCACATGTGAGGGACAGGAGGTTTGGTTCTGACAGAAAGACACTGATTTCCGCCTCTGGATCTTTGGTGATGGTAGGTGGCTCTGAGTTTAGCGACAAGAAAAAGTTTTAAAGATAAATCATGGTGCAACTGATCAAATGTCTGAAATAGTGTATGGAATAGACAGAACACAAGCAAATCATATATTACCACCTAATATCAGGCTTCGCGATTATTGGTTTCAAAGAAGTAGATGAATTTGGTCAATGAAATGCACACTCTGATCTTACATTCTAATATAGGCCACAAAAAGAGACATATGACACACAAGCTTTTGTTGCCAACATGCAAAACAAATAATCATGGGTATCATAAAAAAACTGGACCTCATTGTACAGTGTCAGATCTCTTCTGTCAATAACCAGTTTTCCTTGGTGAACTTAAATATGACCTATAGAGTGTTTGAAAAGTCGGGACTCTGCATATTAACTATTCATCCTGATAAGATTGTATAATATTCAAATATCAGTTTAAGTGACAAAAATAGGCTAACAACCTATTTCTTTGCCATTTCACTGGTACTAGGCTGAAGCATAAGACCCTTCCCAGATGTTAAGGTGAGGGTTGTGGGGAAGGGTCAGGGTCAATGTTAAAGAGAGAATCTGTTTGGGAAAGTCCCTGGACAATATTTAGGGACTCTCAACAAAGTGCTTTCTTTTCCTTAACTCTGTCCTCAATCCTAACCCAAGCACACTCCTAGATTCCTAGGATTTTGCTGGTACCAACACATTTTAAACTCACCAAACACACGAACATCCACAAATGCAGGCTCTCCACTCCCCCGAATGTTGGATGGTGTGCAACTGTACTGACCATTGTCAGACAATTTGACTGAGGTCAAGGTCAGTGTCTGACTGTTTTGTGGCAATGTCTGTCCATCCTTCATCCATGTGTAAGTTGCCTCTGGATAACCTGAACATAGCAAGGAACATTGTAATGTGAATGCCTATTGATGTATTATTGGGTTTTCTCCTAGCTCATGCACTATAATAATGGTAAAATGAAACAAAGCAACAACTAGAACTGAACTTTCATGTCAAGTACCCACATATGTGACAAGGAAAAGTACCCATGACCATAACATGCATCAGGTAACTGCACATACAAAACACTTATTAGGTGCCAATTATCCATTGCCCCAGTGACACACATACTGACTTGTGCTCTGTTTAGCCACCTAGCAAACATAACACAAGAGGCAGTCTTGTATACAGCTAGGGCAGGACATATTTTGTCATGGATCACTGACTTACATTACTACTTCATCATTGTCATCAGTGCAGAAACTGCTGATGTGTGTAATGAGCAGCATGACAGAGCCATGTGATAAAGAAGTTTGTTTAGAGCTTTAAAGTTCCAAAATTGTGGACTATCACCTCTTCACAGGTCCAATTAAAATTTGGTTATAGGTGTTTCACAGAAAAACTGATCTACAACTTGGGCCTTGGGATGCAAACATTTTGTGCACACATTAAGAACAACGAAAACAACAACAGTTTGTCAAGAAAATGATAAATGAGTTTATTGAAACAATTTGTCCTGACATTCTCCCCTATAATCCATCCATAAATCAAATTTCAGACAGGCTGTGTAAATTTCATTAGTAAACCCAGCAGACGGTCTTTTTACTTGTAGGAATATAACTACATTCTCAAAACAACTAAACTTGCTATGAAACTGATATGATTTTGAAGAACCCAGTAACAGCATTACAACTGCACATAAATTGTCACTACAAAAATAACCATAATGCTATGGTCTCTATTTCATTACATATAATATTCATTACTGATATTTGTATCAATTTAGAGAAACATGATAAGAACCTCACCTGCAGGAGTAGCCAGACAAGTAATATCCAGTCTCTCACCCACATCTACATTGGGGACTGGGCCTATGGATGCTGTGCCTGGTTTATCTGGAGAACGGAAACAGGAAGAATACAGTATCATATATAAATAAATATGTCTTTCCATAGATTAAGAACTATACACTTCTTCAGCTACACCCTGGTGTCCCTCCCAAGCCCATGGAACTGAACTGGAAGGCTGAGTCTTTGCTACAGGAGATATAACAATGTAACAACAACAACAACAAAAACAATCACAACAACAACAGCAGCAGCAGCAGCACAGCAACATCAACAACAACCACAACAACAACAGCAATATATACAACAATCTTTTATAACAACAACAACAACAACAGTGACTACAACAATCTTTAATAAAAGTCAGTTATGAGAGAATGCAAGCAAACAGACCATTCAAATGGTCAGTCATCATTACAATTCACCAAGTAACTGACCAGCTACTTATCCAGCCAAGCAGTCAGTCAGCTTCCTACCCTTCTTTCTCACTTTCACTTGAAGAAGCACTTTATAGTACCAGGGGCATCCTAACGGATGCTTGATTCTCTACACAACAACATCAAACTGAGCAAAGGTTAAGGTCATGCAGAGTGAGAAGACTCTCTTGCCAGGTAACCAATCCATTTATTCAACAATCTACTGATGACACAGCAGTCTATCCATCCACCAACCAAAACACTTACCACAAAAAAATACTTACATTGAACATAAACATAAGTAAACGCCTCGGATGACACAAACTCCACACTCTCCCCTGACACTCTCAGCTGACTCTGTGCTCTACATGAGTAGTTTCCAGCTTCCATCCTGCTGATAGCACCAATTCTCAGGTTACCAGAGTTAACCATAGTCTGTGTTGACCCACTGGGCAAGATTTTTGACCACTGGATCTCGTAAGGACTTGGGTTGGCATCAATATCACACCTAACATTCAGATCTTCACCTTCATTGATGGTGATGGTAGATGGTACACTGATGATGGGGGAATCTGATACAAAGAAAGCCAAAGTGTGCCATGAAGTCATAGTATAGACAGATGTTGCGTATATGTTTCAGTTAATAGATCATTTATTAACAGTAGTCAGGTTTCAGTTCCAGAGTTTCCCAAACTAGCATGACAAAGTTTTGCAAGGGAAGTTTAGGGAGAGAAAGTCAAGGGAGAAGTAGGGGTGGAGTTCAAGAGACTAATTAGGGGTGGAGTTCAAGAGACTGGTACAGTAATATTATGCAGTCCATTATATGTTGAAAACCATAATAATAATAAGCACTGCAATATAAGCTGCCAAATAATATTAGAAAATGGAATGTTCCATAAAAGTGTTAACAATGGCAATGAAAATCCTAGTGACATTCTTTCTTTCTGGCTCCATTCACTCTGAGAATCAATGTATTTCACAGACATGCATCACTGGTGAATATGTCTTAACAGATTACAGTGAAGACACTGACCAATGCCACACTCAGTTTTACAGATTCATGTTTCTTTCCTTTGCTGACAAGGGAGAACACTTGTACATTTCAAAGAATGATCTCTAGACCAACAGTTCTGCCTGTATAAATATACACAAAAACTTACATTGCACATTGACCTCAAGTGAACCTGTGCGTTCCCCAATAATATTTTTTGCCATACATGTATAGGTCCCATGATCATCTTTACTGACAGGTGACAGTGTTCTCCTGGGATTGGTTCCTGTAATTGGAGGGAAAAAAGTCACTGTGGCATATTGACGAAATTGTGCTGAGTTACAAGAAGCATCTTACCTGACAAAAATATTCTACACATCTGCACCAGAGCTGAAAATCAGATGTGGATCAAACTAGAAAGCTTTTGTTATCAGAGAGTCAGCACTTGCAGACCTCCCAAACTCATGGAACTATTCAAGACATCCACATTACATTACATGAACACATAAGACTGCACTGGAATATATTTCATAAAAGGAAAGCTGCTTTACTCTACAAATTAAAATAAATGTGAAGTGACCATATAAATCTAGTCATTTTATTCATATGTTTAGGTGCTTTTGAAGACCTCATACTTACACTCATTCAGTGAAAAGCAAAGTCACATACCTGCCAAACTGATTCCATCCTTTGACCAAGTGACAGCATTTACTTGAGGGTTGGCATCCACATCACAGACTATCTCTGCACTGTCTCCCATTCTCACTGTGTACACAGGGGAGTAGGGTCGAAATGCAATAGATGGAGAGTCTGTGAAGGAGGGTGAGAAAACAACAGTCATTAACCCTTTGTCTTCATTTAACTGTCCCTTAGATGGAAAGTATGGGAGAGAAACTATTAAATCATGAAACATTCCTTATTCTGCTTCGCAGGTTAAACTGTTAAACACTATAACATCATGCGATCATTCTTAAAAGTCTCTAACTGCCATTTCCAAAATATAAAAGACAAGCCTGGAATGCTCTGATGGTCAGTCTATCTCTTCCCAGGCATCCTGATTATTTCTTTATCCACACACATAACCACACTCCTGAATCTGGAATGGAGTCTTACACTCTACAAGACAATCACTCCTGCTAAACCACAGTTCTACAAAAGCATAGAAAAAACTGAGTTTAAGCAAAGGCTGTGATAAAAAAACCCCAAAAAAACAAGCTATTTCTTTCTCAACTTTATTGTCATCTCAATTTATAAATGTTCCGTGTCCATTTGGCAAAATCCCGGAACTTTCCTGTGGTGTACTTGTATCAGATTAAGAGTCAAGTTTGGGAAGAGAAAGTATTCTTGGGAGAGTTCTTGGACAATATCCAGGGACCCTCTCTCTTCTGTAATCTAGTTCCTAACCTTAACCTATCAAAAGCCTAGATTCAAGCACACTCTGTGAGTGTCCCAAGATTTTGCAAAGAGGACATAAATTCCTTGCAAACCGAGGTGATGTTTTATAGCACAATAAACAGGTTCAATATTTCCAAAGCCATAAAAGCTATCATTCATGGAAAATAAGTGACTGAATGGCATTGTCTGTATTTTACTGCAGGTTCTGGTTTTGAAATTTTGTGGAGCAAATATCTGTCCATGCTGCACTTCCCTACAGGAATACCAATGTAAATGTTTAAACTTCAGCATCTTTTTTTTTTTCTTGTGAATCTGAATGAAATCAAATATTCACACTATATAGATCTAAGCACATTGTTGCTAAACTTTCCATCTTGTTTGTTCCTTTCCACCTTTGAATAGTTACATAAACAAGTCTTGAAAGCCTTGCTAGCAGTGCTACCATGGATAAGGCATTTTTTTCTAAACTATATATCCAACAGAGCCCATTGTTAGGGTCAGCTGGAGTTTGGCATTGTTAGACAAATGTAGTTTCGAGTTTATAGCTAAGCTGGTTTTTTATATAGCACAACTAAGCCAAATAATTAATGGTTTTCTTTATTAAAACAAACAAAAAAAATCTCCATAAAGTCACTGCTTTGCTAAGACAGCTTTTATCAATTTTCTAGTATTTCTATTAAGGGAATGTATTTGTTAATTATCAAAGTTTTAAGAGGGTCAGGAGTTTCTAATGCACTACATGTATACCTTTCACGTAACTTATTAGAGAGAGTGATGCAAACATCACATACAGATTACAGCATAATCCATAAGACTATATGAGTTTCAGTACTCATAAGCAGGAAGTGACTTAACCCCCAACTTTGTATCAACTTCCCCTCCCACTCTTTAGAAGAAAAAATCCTGCATGAACAAGCACAGATTGAGAAACTAAAAATACATACATCTGACACTGAGCACCACATAGTCCATTAGTTTGTTATTAACATTCAGTTCATTGTACAGGAGACAGGAGTAGTTGGCCTGATGATCTGTCTTGTCCAGTGTCACAGTGATGGTGCTGCTGGATGTTCCTCCAACTACAGCTGCCTCAACAACATCAGGAATTTCTACAAAAACACAAAAAGACACAAAAGACTGAAACTTCACTCCTTGCAACATCGCTAGCAAATGTCGTGTATGCTTAGAATAATCAGTGGTCAAAGAAATTCAGTGAGGCAAATAAACATGTTCTAATCCCCTCATTTGGAGGTTTTCCAAATGACTAAGTGCCATTTTCATAAAATGGTGACAATGCTGGTTCTCTTGTCTAGTGCCTTCACCTCTTTATAGTGCTTTGTATTTAACTATCCCATACCTGGGATGGGACAGTGCAACATTCAGGTTTCATTCTAGCTTAGTAATACACCCATATTAAGCTAGCCCACCTGTACTGATGTTTCCATTCTTGAGCCATGTTATCCTAGGGTTGGGGTTTCCCCCAGTAGATGAGCAGGTGAATTTGACCACATCCCCTTCAGTGTACACTGGGCCTACATCATCTCGGGTTATACTGGGAGGACCAGGATATACTGTAGATGGGAATGGTGAAGGAAGAATGAAGAAGGAATAGAAACATTAATATTTTATAAGTTAATTAGAGCACTGCTCTAGCTATTCATGCCTTGACACTAAATTCTTGTGGTTTCAAGCAACTTAGAGAAAGGAAGTGAGGAAACAGCTGACAAGCTGGGTCAGGAAAAGGTTGGTGAAGGTATGAAGATGCCCGCAGCACCTGGCATAAAAATATGCAATTTTAAATAGTTCCTAAAAAATTCAGAAAACTGGCCATGGGGAAGAGGGGAAAAGGATTTGATTTTAATTTCAAAGACATAGATAGGTGCAAATATATTTGTAGGCTCAGAATAGGTGAGGTTTAGCCATATAAGTATAAACTTTGTGGTTGTTGCTAGGTGGGTAAAGTTACTCTGTTTACTGAGTGAAAAGGCCTAAAATACTAGGTACCCTGCTTCACTGCCTAAGTTCTCATAATCTGGTTTAGGGGTATTTTTCTTTCTGTCAAAATTTGGAGGAAAAGCTAAACAACATTCTCGGAAAGTATTTTGGCTTGGGACCCCTGGATAAATTAAGGAGAGGTGTAAAACCTTATATAGCCAACAGTGAAAACATCACTGGCATCTTCATACATGTAGGGATTTGAGACGGAGGTATGGAAACAGCATCAGTAGTAGTTCGGGTGCATAATTCACAGATTTGTTCTTACACTAGGTCTAGATCTACATCATAAATCTGTCTACATGACGTTGAGCAATATACTTCATGATTCTAACACAGTGGTCTTCATCTCCCTGAGCAGCAAGAAACAGCCAGTCACACTATAGTTTCAGAATTTCAGAAAGAACATAAAGCTGATTACCTCTTATGATACCAACAGTATGACAAACTTAATTTGTCTACCAGCTCAAGCAAAATAAGGCTCTGGCGGTAATACTTGCTGACTGATGTAGGAATTGTAAGGGGTGAGTTAATTTTTCAGTCAGTGAGTACTTTCAAACTTAAAAAAGAATGCTGCAGGTATAGTAATAGTATGATATGGATTGTAATGTGTGCAAAATAATGCCACAGGATACTTTAAAAAAAAATGTACATTACTAACAAAGAGTTACAAGGGTATCATGCATGAATTCTTTTGAATGGGGAGATGGAATGATAGATCTAATGGGAATTAGATCATTGTTGACCACTGCAATCATTTGCAAATCTAATCTATGAAATTTCTGTAATATTAAATCTCGCCATGGACCTCTTTCACAGAAAAGCTCACAAGAAAATATGTCAATCTGTCAATGAATCTATCAATGCATTTTAATGAAACTCACTGTCATAAGACATTATCTCAAATCCTTTAAGTGTTTTGGACATTAAAATTTGTACTTATTTTTTGCTGTAGGATGAACTAACTTTTTATTTAACAGGGTGATATATTTTAAACTGAGATATCGAGAAAACTTTGCCACTTAGGTGTAATTCAATGTATTGTTAAAACAATGTACAGAAAAATAATTCCATATTTCATGCCATGATCAGCCACTTAAACGTTTGTTGGCTCAAACTAGGGGTAGTTTTACTTTATAGGGTGTTTTTCCTTTTGCTTTATGATATTTAGGACTTAACAAAGGGCAGTCATGGTCGCTTTAGACAGTGGTAACAAGACTGGACTTGGTCAAAATTAGATATTTCAAAACTATGATTTTACCACAGGTCAGAGCCTTGTACAGTCATATAATAAAAATGTTCTCTCAAACCTTGACTTCCCATAACTGGACTGATTCTTCCCTTTAAGATATTTTCTCTTGTTACTTCATACAAACTTACACAGGACAGTGAGGGTGGCTGTCTGAATGCCAGCATCTTTAGTGCGACAGGCATAAACTCCATTGTCTTCTTTTGTTACATTTACAATAACCAAGTCATATTCATTGATGACAGAGAACCGTGGGTCAGCCTCAAATCGATCGTCTTTCACAAACAGGATGGTTGTGTCACCTGTGAAGGAATAACAATAGTGTTTAAAGGAAAACGCCTGGTCTTTTTAATTGTTTATCTTTTAAGTCCGATGAATTAAAATAATGCAAAAAGTGAAGTGTTATTCTTATGTTTTCTGACTTAAATTTTCGTTTCCATTTACACAAATGAGCACAGCCAAATGAACGGATTAATATGAAATACAAAGGCCCTAGACAGAGGCTACTTATGTAGTTGATTTGTCGTGAAGTTTTCAGTCCCTTCATGGAGACACTATAAAGTAAACCAAATGGTTGGTTATTTTCCAGATGTCAGAGTCATGTATGGCGGACTACACTAATCGGAGACTGATCAACAGCCCTTAATCTAAAAAAAAATATATGTATTTATTTCAAATTATGTTTCATTATACAATAAGTTAAGGATAAGAATGAAGCAAGGTGCACAATGAGAATTCTTGGATGATACAACGTCTAGTCTTTCACAGTCAGCAAACCAATCTTGGACAAACTTGGAATTCAGGAACCTTACATCAAGGGAGGCAAGTTAGTAGCTCTATTGGTTACATTATTCCAGGGGTTGCGTCCCATTATTATGTTACTTCACACTAGACACACCAGTTATTGTGCCCTTTGCAAACCAACAGAAATGCTGAGAAACTATCCATGAGGACACTGCAATATTAACAACTAAACAAAGCTAAACAATATTTGCATTTCACAACTAACCTCCATCGTCCTTGACCCAAATAATATTGGGCTCGGTTGCGCTGAGCCTGCAGACAAAGGTGACCTTCTCTCCCTCCTTGACGCTGACAGACTGTGGTCTCTCTAGCCATTCCACCGCTTGGCACACGGCGCCTGAGAAAGACGAGGAGGTGATCATAATTATTATTGTGGCTTATGATGGTAATGATGGTGAATACATATACAATTGTTAAAAAGATATTACATAATTCGAAGTTCAGTAAGTTTCAGAGTTAAAAATGGGGCAGCAATTTAAGCTAACCGACAAAATATAATTTCTAATAACTACAATTTTCATTGATGTACATGCTATACTTTTGTCACAGCAAAATATATATAAATATAATATATATAAAATGTAAAAAAGTGACGTGCCAGGGCCGAGCAAGCTACTAACAGATATATGTTTATATTTTATTTTTAAAGTTGTGACATAACCATACCACATTTATATTTGAAATTTGCTAAATTAGCAGACAGTAAACTTCTGCTAATGTATGTGAAATTTCAGCGGCATGATTTTCAGTGTGTGTGTGTGTGTGTGTGTGTGTGAGTGTGTGTGTGT
>JAWQUT010000055.1:1412653-1427773 GCA_033807755.1 Ellobium chinense
TTTTTTTTGGGGGGGGGGGAACAAAGATTCTACGTTTTGTCTAATCTGTGTGACTCTGATTAAAAATGAATAAATAGAAGCGGTATGAAAAACTGGGGTGATAAAGAGTGAAGATCGCGCAGAGTGCGAGATGTAGGGGAGTGAGAGAAGGAAAATGAGAAAGCAGCAAAAGAATAGCATAGTAAGTAGATGACAAAAGTGATAACGAGAACACGACAGATTACATCTAAGATGAAACTGATTCGGGAGTAAAAAGTCAAGTCTAAACTAAATACGCCAAGACATTAGCCAAACGCGTCAGGCGTTTATTTTCACTGATCTGGAAGCAGGAACTTAAATGTCACTGATATCTACTTAGCTGAGCGAGTGTGCAAGAGGGACAGAGAGCGAGATGGAGAGAGAAGAAACTAAAGCTGGAGAGGGCACCTAAAGCTTTCAATGATAGGAGCCAGAGGGAGAGAGAGAGAGAGAGAGAGAGAGAGAGAGAGAGAGAGAGAGAGAGAGAGAGAANGAGAGAGAGAGAGAGAGAGAGAGAGAGAGGTCAGGTAGTTATTGCGCCAATCTTAAGATACGGCAGCGTTAAGGTGGTACATGTACATGCAACTCACTAAAATGGAAGTTGGTGGGGAAGGGGAGCGAAGGGAGACACAGGAGTNTAAAGCTTTCAATGATAGGAGCCAGAGAGAGAGAGAGAGAGAGAGAGAGAGAGAGAGAGAGAGGAGAGAGAGAGAGAGAGAGAGAGAGAGAGAGAGGTGTCAGGTAGTTATTGCGACAATCTTAAGATACGGCAGCGTTAAGGTGGTACATGTACATGCAACTCACTAAAATGGAAGTTGGTGGGGAAGGGGAGCGAAGGGAGACACAGGAGTGAGTATAGTGCCTGATGAGGAGTTGCTCAGTGATGATATAACAGTCGTGGGTGGTAACGGGGGTTTTGCGGGGGCACCCTGAGAGGGCACAGTAGTTCGGCAGGGGACATGGGCACAGACCCCTTGGCTTCTTGTTTATTAAACTTACAGGGTCAGGAGTGAGAATGAGAAGAAACAGAGAGCAGGGGCCAAATGTTCCATGAGTTGCTAATAGTAGATAAGCAGACATCCGGGGGTCAGACATTTATTTCACAGTCGGATGGGTTGCAAACGTTAAAGTCATTGGTATCTTTTTAGCTGACAGACAAGACGTATCGTAGCAGTACATGGCTACACATATCATCAACAGTAACTACAGGAAGAGAAGTGGGCGAGTGTACAAGACATCTCTGCAACTATGCATGCTAAATTCTTAAGGAAAGGATTAATAAATATGTCATAAACTGACAGAATGAAATAAATAAATAAATAAATAAATAAAGAGAGAAAAAAAGAAAGAAAGAAAGAAAGAAAAAAAAGAAAGGAAAGTGTCTTGAATCCATCGTTAGAGGCCAGCCTATAATGATTACATTTTAGTTCAACTTTGAGGCAGGTAGAGAGGCAGACTAACCCAGTGACACAGGCAGGGTGACGGACCATTTGGTCCAAGTTCAGCAAATCTACAGTTCAGTGACATTCAGCGAGTCAGCCAATAGTGTATAATTCAGTCCCAGAGATCACCACGAAAATAAAAAAGATAGAGGAAAATAGGAAAGCATCAGAGAAGCAGCCAGTGCAAAGACGAAGAAGTTGGGGAAAGAGAGAGAAAGTCATAAAAGAGTGTTGGGAGATAATTAAAGAGATTGTGAGTGAGAGATAGGAGATCATAAATTTTCCAGCACTCAGTGAGGCCGTATCTCCATCGGTCCCTCCCAGCTGTGGTGTTTATCTCTGCCTGTTAAAACCAGCAAGGAAATCAAGGACGCTCTCGCAGCAGGAAGTCTTCAACAGCCAAAAAACATGGCCGGGAAACTAAGAACTCACAGCGTTCAGATCTCAATCGCAAGTTTTCGGGTGATATTTGAGGAGGAAGAAATCCGAGGCTGCCGTTGAAAGTGCATTATTTTTTGAAATTTATTTTATCTCGATTTCATATCTTCTGTTTTTTTGTTTTCTTCCTTTTCCTCTCCAAGTCTTCTTAGTAATTCTCTTCTAATCTTCTCTTCCACGCTCTCAAATCTTCTTTCCAACATAATTTATTCCACCCTCCTTTTCTTCTGTTTCTTTTTAGCTGTCTACTTTTTATTCGAATGTCGTTTACTGTGGATTAAGGTTGCGGAATAAGTGGGTTGGGCAAAAGGAGGGGGGAAGGTTATGTCGACTTTGTGGGGAAGGGAGAATGATGTGAATAAATATAGTTGTTGTTTAGGTGTGAGTACACGTACTACTCTCTCATCTGTATGGCCTCTTCTGTCTGTACCTGACACTGAAATATATTCACCCACATGGAAATCTTATTATTAATTCTTTTTTAGACATCCCCACCATTCTCAAATACTTTGGCGTTCAAGCACACTCTCACACTCTCTCTCACTCTCTCCCCCCCCCTCTCTCTCTCTCTCTCTCTCTCTCTCTCTCTCTCAGCTTAATGGCAAGCACTTATAACATCAGTGATGAAAATCTCGCCTCCAAAGACTTTGGATTATATGATATCAGCGATACGAGGTGTAATTCTTACTCATTTACATCGACACTATTACACATCTCACCGTCTTAGAAGGGAAAGATTACATCATGCACATTTGTGCAGGGTTTTCTAATAATAATACTATTAAGCCATATGCACAAGAGCACTTTTAGATCCTGGGAAAAGCAACGCGATCAGATCTAGGAGTCAGTGCCAGAAGAAAGTATAGGATAGCCACCGATCATATCGCACTGGAAGAACAAGCACGATAACTCTTCGTTCGGTCTCTGGTTGGAGCTGAGCATGTATGGCTTTCCTGTGTGCAGACAGACTAGTTCATTACCCATGAAGGCCTAAGTTAGTGATCAGCCTCTATGCCATTAGAATGGACCATTTGTTTTCATGTTTTCTATCACTATACGCTGAACGACAGTGCTAGTCCTTTGTTTAGTCACAGAAAACATTATGTAGGTAGAAAACATACAGAAAACATTACAGTCACCTCGTTCTGTTTTCAAAGGATTAGAGGGATGTGATGACATGAAGAGAGATACAAGATGACAACCATGTGAGGTCAATGTGTATCAACAACAGTACAAACACAACATGCAAGAAGACGTCTGGTCCATCTACTGAAAGATTCTAATCTTCTTGGTCAGCACATTGGAGAAAATAAAATACACTAAACTTGAATGTAAAAAATAAACTGAATAAAATGGCATGAAAACATTAATTCACCCTGGGAAGTAACAAAACAAAATCGGAATGGAAGATATAGAGAGTGAGCGAAGAAGGCAAATTCAAAACGACATGAGAGAGGGAAGGCCCTCAATTTTTGTCTGTGTGATTCTTTGTTCTCTGATGCTGCTGATGACAAAATGGCTGGCAGACTAGATCAACATTATTGTCTGGATGACATATTGTGCATGTTTTAATACCTTTTAGTTCGTAAACCTGAAATCCCACACTGGAATCTCATGAAGGAAAAATTCTGGCCTGAAATCTGAGGTGAAGATATTGTATAACATTATCACAGTCATATTCTGCAACAACTTCACCAAATGGCAATTTGTCAGAGAGCTGTAATTCCTAAAGTCTTTCTCTGTAACTCGCAGAGACCTTCAGCTGTCTGCCTCTGTCTGTCTCTCTCTCTCTCTCTCTCTCTCTCTCTCTCTCACACACACACACACACACACACACACACACACACACACACACACACACACACACACACACACACACACACACACAACCCATGGAATAAATTTCATGAGGAGCAGATAACTCGGTCTGTGAAGTGTTTCATAGATTTACAAGCCCTCAAGCGATGCTCGTCATAGATTTCCTACCTTGATATCAAAGCGGTTAGAAGTTTTCATGAGTTTGAATAAAAGAACATATAAGCTTTCGTAATAAATCATGTAGCCAGGGCAAAAAAAAAAAAGGTTCAGCGAGATTCATGAGAGATTGGGACTGAGTTTTTTGTTTACTTTATGCTCTGGGGCTTTCGAGAAAGAGGCATTACTGTGTTGCAACATTTTGCAGGCGGGGGTACATAAACTACATCGTGATATGGTGAAACGTAGAGTATCGCTGTACACGTAGATCTACATGTTTTAAACATCATGCAGCAGCCTCTTGGGAAATATAGAACAGATACCATTAGCAGACTATTACAGCACTGTAAGTTATGGGCCTTTACATTCGATCTTACTTATTTGGTTGAAACTACGTTTTCATGACCATGGGTGTTACTGTCGGTAGTAGCCAAATGCACTACTTGCTTGGACCATCCAGAAAAAGAGGTAACCTACACTTACTGAGACACAAAAATAACTTAAGTGATATACTGGGCTGCTTATTTGGCATATATCATTTGGGCCTTGGGGGCCGCTCAAAAATCTTACATCAGCCCATAAAGCAAAACATATCAAACCATTATTACAGGTATGTGATTTGAAAACATACCATCAGCGATAACATCAGTGCAAAGAGCTTAACGAATCACACATTGTGCACAAATCAGAAGTCAGTGAAATGAATTAACAGACAGTGAAACAGACATCGTGATGTGGGACGATTACAGGAGGGAGGAAACCTCATGATCTCATCTCGAACAAAGTCCACTCGAAATGCTACGTACACGTTGTAATTAATATAATGCCTGGGCTTGGAATCCAGTTTTCGGTCACTAACGAGATCGCCCGCCTGTAACACATAGAACTATTGACTAGCCCACCGGAATTTGACTTGACAAGGTTCTACGGCAGAATAAACTAATGAATGGGGACTGACAGGATGAATGTAAGAAAGAGTGAGAGGGATGTTGAGTTCTTAAAGACAAAGACAGAAGGACATTCCAATGGCAGAGAGAAAAGAGTTTTATGCGCTGATTGATTTTATCATTCATCACTGTCATTGACGGGGCTCGAAGAAAATCTGGAGGGTCAAGAGGTCAAGATCAACTAGCGCACCCTCACTACTTCACACACACGTTGGCCCACATGACATACAGTTCCCCCCACCCCCTACACACAGATACACATATACACACGAACACCACTCGTATGCAACATGCATAGAAAAGTTTTCCAGGACAGCAATGAAAAGAAAAGCTGGCAGTTAACACAGATGAAAGAAAAGGAAGAAGATGATGAGATGGGAAATGGCAAGACATAAGATCACAGCTGCATACATAATGAGGCATTCTCTGAACAAGACCCCATCTCCGACTCCCTCTCCCTATCTATGTCCACGAGACAGTTTTCAAACTCTTGAACAGTCTGTACTAATAATTTAATCATAAAGTGTTGAAAAAAAGCATTACATGTCTATTACCAAAACTCTTATTGTCTATGGTAGCAATAAAGATTATCATACCAACATCCACGAAACACCAAACTTTAGAATCAAAATTACCAATAATGCTCGGTCAACAGCAAAATGGCAGCATAGCAACGACTACAATAACAACAACAACAACAACAGCAACACAACAACATAAACACAGCAACAAGACCAGCTAGCACATGTCCATAAAACAACGACAAGCAACCACCAGAGATAGTACAATAGTAGGCTGAGAAAAAATAGAGGATCACGCTTGCCGTGCTAACAAGACTTTAAAGGAACAAACCATTTTATATAATGACAACAACTTCACAGGCTCTTTACACTCTTTCTCGTTTCCACCTCTCGTTTCTTTTTTTTATATTTCGAACTTTCCCAATGAATGACACAAACACTCCAAAAGTTGAAGCCACCTGCCGAAATACCCCAAGTGTATAATTTGTGGCCTCGGTAATTTCCCCACCGCCCCAGTTCAGACCACTTCTCGCACTCTCTCTATCGCCTCATTTGTTTATTTCACGCCGAGTGTTTGTTTATTTTTTTCTTTCCGCCTTCTCAAGCATGCCTTCAACGCAAATTATTTCTCTCTCTAGTGCCTAGATATTTATGTCTGGTCCTGTCCGTCTTTTCCTTTGTTCAAGTCTCTTTTAGATCTTTTTATCCTATTTTCTTCTTTTTTTTCCCCGCCCTCCTTCATTTCTCATCTTCCCTTTTTCTACCGTTATATTTATTTTATGTATCCATAAAATGACTGAATTTATCTTTATCCTCTGTTCCACTCTCTTCGTCTCTGCCTTGTCCTATGTTTTATTTCTCGACCCCCTCTGATTTCTTTCCAAACGTCTACATTTCTCGTCTGTCTGACTCCCTTCTCTGAGTTTTCTCTACCAGTGCATCTTTCCTTCCTCAAACGTTCACCATGTTGAAAGCTCCTTCAGTTTCTCTCTCTCTCTCTCTCTCTCTCTCTCTCTCTCTCTCTCTCTCTCTCTCTCTCCTCCCCCCTTATAACGAATGAGGTAGGTAGGCCCATTATCGATGATCTTTAGAGATCAATGTGTTGAAATCACTGGATGTTTTACAACAAAGCAAGCAGATGACAAATACAGCAAGAATGAAAGAAAAAAGTAGCCAATTTAAACTGGAGTTGATTTACTGATGAATGTAGAACCCACACACATCCATATGAACAGACCCATAGCTGGAGGCCAATCACAGTTCCGAATATTCCCATAATAATATCCTTCGCATCGACAAACAATCCTCTTTAAGTTCATTCATTTCAATTTCTCCTTCCTTCACTCTTTTCTCTTCCGCGTCCAACCTGTCACAGTCTCTCTTTGTGGTCTGTCCAGACAACACAGGCGGCGTCTCACTGAGCAAATTATTATGCAAATAACCTCCGGCCTCATTTCCCTAATCCCGTTATTGTGGTACTGCCGATAACAAAACAGCTCTAGAGTTGGTGGCGTGAAAAAATGAAAATACATTCTGGCTGAATGCCGCTGTGCATTGTACAAGTTTAGCCATCACACCCAACATATGTGTATGACTTTAATTGTGATGTTTCTACAGCTGTCCTCATATTAGTCAAAATTTTCAAATATCCACTTATGTAAGTAATTCCGGCTTCCGTATCGTCGATAGTCGATATCGATACTGTGACGTCGCAGTGACCTCATGAAGAAGTCTAACTAATGAAAAATGGATAGGCCTGGGGCCGTATGCATAATCCATACGCGTTAACTACTGTGAACACTACTGATGTTTTGGGAGTTTCCCGTGGTTATCGCAGTGCGTTAACTAACGTAATGGTTATGCATACGGCCACTGTCTTTAGTGATCCGCAGATCAGTTTGATTTTCATGTAGTCTATTTATATTTAGTTTTGTTTCGTTTTGTTTTGTGTCTTCTTCCTATTTCTTTCAGTTTTCAAATTGATGACAATAGTATTACAAGAACGACAATCTGAATATTACAGTAAATATGTCATATTATGATAGCACTGTCGACAACATCGACTAATTCAGCTGTAGAAGTTAATATTCGCGCTAATAACCAGTAATAAGAGAATTCAACATCAATATTGAATAAGACACACCCTTAGCATGTCTCCTTCATGTAGAAAGCAGCCATTTTTTTTGTCTGATGTCCTTTGAAGACATCCAGACTTATAGTACCATGTACCACCTCCGCCCCCAGCCATCCAGCGAACCAGCCATCCAGCCAGCAGCTAGCCAACCAGCCAGCCAGCCAGCCAGCCAGCCAGCCAGCCAGCCAGACAGACAGACAGACAGACAGACAGACAGACAGACAGACAGACAGACAGACAGACAGACAGATATATTATATATATAATGTAATATGCATGTAAATTTCATTGTCGCGATGAATGTTTCATCCATACTATGGATTATCAGGCGTTTGGCATACTGTAAAAAACGGTAACTGTTACTTTAAAAGATCGTACATTCATAGTTCATAGCAATGCATCTCGTTTACCTTGTACTTGCTCTACACAATGTCAACTGTACCGTTTTGTTAACACATTAGTTACTCTGCGCGTGTGTAGTTCGGCAGGTGACTTTGGAAAGCTGATAGTGAGGATAGGGGGTCCAGTCAGGAAATTTAATCAGTATCTATCAAATTTCCTATAATCCAGGATCCCTAATTACCGTCTTTAACAACTTGGAATGCCACGTCTTGTAATTTTGCATTAGATCTAGTGCACTAAGTTTTTTCTAGTGATATTATAGTGAAGGATATGTGAAAAAGGAGAATAACCTCGCTAATGAAAAACCGCGTGCGAAAAACGATATCTTATTTTACTATTTCGGTAATTTGCCTCTTTACTTGGGCAAATGATAATATCTGATACTGATTGATGTAAATAATAAAAATAATAACAATAAAACAAACTCAAGTGACAATCAATTCATTAATTAACAGTCGAACTTTTCGGCACTTCCATTTTATCATATAAACAGGTGGCATAAAAGCATGTAATATTTTTTTGGTATGTCATATTATGTTATATAAATTTGACCTTTGACCTGCTTACGAATACTTTGATTGGAAGCCTTGGAAATCTCTAGGCGTTTGAATATGTGACGATGTTTCTTATGTAACTATTTTCATCGCCGTGGGGTTTCCCTCTGTCTAGATTAAAAAAAACACATTATTATTTCAGTCTGTCTTTCTTATCGCTTGTCATCATGCTCTTCACGTTTCAGTTTCATTTCAATTAAACAGTGGAATCAATTAATGTACTTGAATGAAATGTCTCAGTGTTTCTGTGGTCTAAAGTTTCATCGATGATTGTCAGCTATTTTGGATGTCGCGTAACCGTCTGGCTCATTAAGTTCAATTGTGATGGAAGTGTTTCAAACAGGGTGAGGGCCACTTCATGGTCCTTTTCGCGATTAAAAGTTAATTATATAATAAAAAGGATCTGAAACTCGTGTTTGTTTGTTTCGTTATACATTTATCGTATTCGCGAGCCTACTACGATAAAATGTATAACTCATTTCATAAATCTGATATCAAAGAAACACTCTTAACAGATCCTCTATAAAACAGGTAAGTTCCATACAATATGCACTTATAATTATGTTGTGCTCATGTAGCCTCTGCGCATGCTACCAAGTGGAAATGTTTATGAGTTTTTGTTCTTTCTTAGTTGTTGTCTGTTCATATTTTAACACTTCTAATATATCTGTCCCTCTATAATTGTAATAAACAGTGAAATGACATGTGCTAAGTATCAAACACAGTCTCAAAGGATTTAAACAGTTTTCAAGTCAAATCTAGTAAAAGTTGGCAATAGGATCTCTTGGGCTGATTTTTGCCTCGTGAAATGGTCAAACACAGGGGTCACAGCCTCGTTAAACACCAGGAACAAACAGCAACAAATCTCGCTGCCACCAAACAATCCGCGCCCCAACCCCCACTTTCAAATTTTCCCGTGTGTAAGTATTACATTAAATCTCCTGCTCAACTCCAGTTAGGACCTACATAGGGACTACAGACATCTTATAGTGTAAATTAATTCTTCGACTTTATTGCTATTACTCTTAATTCTCTCTCGCTCGTTTTGTGACAGTAGACTGTACTTTTTGAAGGAAAGGAACACACATTTTATGCCTTGCCTCTACCCAGGATAAAAATGAAAATGGACCATACAGATAAACTGAAAAGCACACACAACATATTAATAAAAGCACGGACAGAAAAGGGTTTTGTAAGGCTCGTGTTGGCCGCTTTAGAAGCCGGGAACAATGATGAACTGAGAATTTATGCAAAATCTACCACAACAATTCCAGTTCCGTCTTTACCCCCCCCCCTCCACCACNACGTTCTCTCCCCCCTCCCTTCCCCACTTTCTTCCAGCTCGAAAGATTGTGAAGCCACATATTACGATCAGCAACCTTTTAACGTTACAAAAGAAAATTAAAAACACAGTTGCTGTTCCATGAATACTGCGATCTCTAATTTCTATCCAGCCCTGTCTCTGCAGAAACGACATAATGTAATGATGTGTGAGAATGAAATGTACCGATCTTTGTTTTGGTAAAGCGCCTGGGACCCACGCGTTGGAGAGTGGGTGCTGTGGAACTGTAGTTAATATTGTTATTACTGTTATCATTATTCTTATCATCTTCATGAAATTACATATTTGGTTCTTTGAGCCAAAGAATCTCTTCTCTACAGCCATCACAAAAATGTCCAAAATGATCCAGTTTTTTGTTTTGTTTTCAAATAATTAACTGCCAGGTTCTCATTGACCTCGTCAAACCAGGAGGTGACAAGAGAGTGACAGTTTTGCGTGTGTGTCTCCCACTCGCTAATCCTGCACTCTCATCCCTCCTAAAACATGAGACATTTCGATAATTACTTGGATCATAATGCATCATCTGCATATTCATAAACAACAATGTCGTTCTTGAGAGCAGGACCAGGGCTGAGAGAGAGAGGAAGCAGTAAGCCTGTGAAATGAGATTGTTAATCGACCTTATCGGTCCGTTTATCCGTTTGACAATTACGTGTACATACATTCCCTCTCTCTCTTTCTCTCTCTCTCTCTCTCTCTCTCTCACACACACACACTCTCTCACACACACAAACACACACACACACACACACACACACACACACACANCACACACACACACACACACACACACACACACACACACACACACAAACACACACTAACACACACATGTGCACGCGCAAAGAGAGGGGGTCGGGGTGTGGAAGGACATTCGACCCGAGATATTCGCATACAGAAAGATTCTAATAGTATGAAATCCATTTTCAGCTCTTTGACGTCAATTGAAAATGTAAGTTTACAACCACATGTCTCTGCCCTATTTGTGTGTAAACTTAAAACAACCTTACAGTTTGAAGAAATTTACATCTGAAGCTCAGTTTTCATTTTGATGGAATGAAAGAGGGGATGCCATTCTGACCGTAGCTTTTCCACACTTTGTACCAGAAAGGTGAATGACGACCCTGGTTGGAAACTCGGTTTCCAAGTAATTTCTTCTGACCCTCTAACGTTCTCTTTCACGTTGTTTTCTTCTTTTTTCTCATTTTTTTTTTAACACAATCTCCTAGCTTTCCTCATATACATGCACATTCATCATACATGGATACACCGAAAGAACCTGTATTACGTCACATTTTCCACTAAAAAAAAGACATACGTGTCAATGAGAGATGAACCGATCAATGAATTCAACTAAGTTCTGTATTTGCTCTTTGTTTCCTTTATTTTAACAGGTTGACTCCTCTGCCTTCTGAGATGAATAGTGTGCAGCCCTGTGTTCGGTGTGATGAGATTGAATTAACCCAGTGGTGGTTCCAAGCCTCACTGAATGAATTACAGAAGAACTTCATGAGTTCATATTTCAGGAGACAAAACTAGCTCAGAAATTAGAATTCGCTTGGTATTAAAAGAATTATGAGGTAAATTCAATCAGAAATATTGACCAAGACATGCAGCTTTACAGCTAGGACGAGAGGAAATCGCGTGAGGTTTTCTACAATGAAGTTAACTCTGACATCAAAGTTGTCCGCCATCATACCAAAATACTGTCAGAGTGAATTCACTATAATATATTCTTCTCGATTTCCTAAGCGAACATACACATGCACCTGATTATTTTAAAACTCCTCATTTTTGTCCCACAAGTTTAGTCACCGTTAAAATGACCCCATTAGGAGCTAAAATCAGTTTCAATATCCCGAGAAACAAAAGTCACGGATATGGTTCCGGTAGGTTCAAAACTTCGCAGTCGGTTTCTCCAAAACTTCATATGGGTGGACTGATCCACTTAACATTTCTGGTATTCACATGTTGTTTCACCTTTGTCCTTCCCTTCTCCATTATCTCCAGGTAACTCTATTCTCTCTACTCAGAATCTACACCCTCACTCCACTCCCTCCTCCTTTCTACCTTCACTGTCTTCCTCACCAGTTCCGATGCCCTATCTACCTTTCCACAGGTACCCTTGCACCTCTACAACACTACAGTCTGCCACCTTTATAGAGTGGCACAATGAAAAGGGCACTCCACCACTAACGGGAACAAATTGCTTCTAATGCCCGATTGCCTGCCCTTGTCTCGCCTTTGAAGTGACGTCAGCTCTTCAAAGTCCTCTTAAAGGGGGAAGTCGTGTCGTGCTCTTAGCCGAAGGCGTATAATTTTCTCCCTCCTTGCCTCTTTCAAATGTCATATTCCGCCAGGGCATAATGAGGTTAGAATTGAAAGGAATTGGCAAAATGAAAATAGCTCAACTCATAAATTGGGATAATACCACAGGACGAGGAACACGATTTTTTTTTAAACAATAGCACTGCCTCTGGGAAGGGAAGGGAGCAGGCTGGGGAGTGGGTAGGGTGGGGAAGATGGAGGTGGAGTATGAAGCGTGTTTTATGACACATGTACACCAAGTCTGACGAGAAAGCAAAGAGAATCTGTGAATCTGTAATAATAATATATAATGTTCTGCGCTCCGGGTTATTAAAATGTTTCATTTGCGTTTCGGGGCGTTGACGCTATGTGCTTTTTGCACCACATTCAATAGAGGATGAAACTAAATTAAGATCTCTTTTGAAATGACGGCTTGTTTTGTAGGGTTGTAACTCAGTTCTCCCTGATGTCTATGTTACTGTTGTTGTTGATGTCGTATGGAGGAACTGCGAAAGGAAGGAGGTACCGGATGGTTGACTTTTATGATAGGACTTGCGCGTGGCCGTTTTGCTTGGAAGAATTTGTAGCTCTGGCGTCATGCAGGGAGCGTTTAGGCTTGTCGGTTTTAATGACGGGGTTATCATAGCATAGCCATCAAGAAGAAGATGCAGGAGGTGGGGCTGACATGCACTGAATACCCAGAGGATCATGTTTATGTAGGATAAATGTTAGTCTCAGTTTGTCGGCAACGCAGAGGGAAAAGAAGAAATGTTAATGCATAAACCGATAAAATGCAAACAGCAGATTACGGCTGAGTATAAAATATTCAACAGATATGAAATAAACAATATGTGAGGATATAATCAAATGAGAATATTGTGCAGACTCTACCAGGCAAGTGAAACAATGCATCAACTCCAAAAACAGTAAATACCGTCTTAGTGGCCTCACTCACCAACACTCTTTTGTGTTGAAATAATTATATCTTTCGATTGGCAGGGCCACCCTAACGCACCCATCTACCAATATCATCCGTCAGAAACAAAGCATTATGGATAATATTGGTTACTGATCCCCATGTCACGGGAATTACAGAAGGCAGCGGTAAGAAAACTTTAAAGACTGAATTTCAGTGTTGCTGCTCACTCTGTTCCTGGTAAAATGTTGTCTTGATCAAGCCTTACTACACCAGACTAATGCCACTATATGATAGGCTGCCATTTCAATCTTTTATCGCCAGTGTCATCTGCTACCGACAGAAACTCCCACCGTGTACCCGTTGCAACTTGTATTGTAGGCTAGGTGTTGCTGCTGGCTTCAAGAGTTGTGGTTCTTGGACGAGGAAGTAATTATGGCAGTAGTTGATACTTTTATTGTTCTTTTTATTAAAACAGAAATGGACTCGGCTATCACTTATGCTTCTCTCCTTTCTAATCCTCCCTGCATCATATGCAGTCTATGTTGCCGACAGAACACGCTATTCCACCAGCTTCTTCTTACCTAAACTTATTACAGTCGGACTCCAGGTAAAAGCTTAGAAGGCTGCTGTAAAGTAGAGGAATGAGGCAAGACAACAAACATTAAACAGCTACGAAACAACAACAATAAGTAGAACGTGACACCCCTCTGTCGTTTCCTGTTTGTTGTATTCCTTGACTTCCTTCACAAATCATTCCTACCGGGTGTCGAGACACAGCTGCTGCATGTTCCATAGACCTATCCCGATACCTCTCTGTAAACGCACATGCACCCAACAAACCAAACCTACAAACAGTGAACAACCTAACCAAGTGAAAGAATTACGTTACAAACCAAACACGCCATCATTTTCTGGAACTGAGCCCGACGTCGGTGGAGACGCCATCTTCGAAATCAGCCAGCTGCGCATCTCTGTAATAGCGCCATGCCGCGCGTAAGAAACTCACCGATTAGATGTCTGATATTTCGCACAGTTTTCTTTGAAACCCGACATTAAGTCCAAACATCGGCTGTTATCAGGGCCAAACTGGATGATCGTCTGTTATACTTTGAACGCAATATGTTTTCAAGTAACTTGGTTTCGTTCTCAGGATGTCACTCCTACATTTGCTCAATGCGCATGAGGTTGTTGGGTGTGTTAAAGACACGATGGGAAGGCTTGGCATGGAGTGACAGAAAGTCAGAAAGATAAGAATAGTAAGGTTCACGTCAGAGATCGAGAAAGACACGGAGGAAAATGTGTGACAGGAGAGTGGCAGTCATATAACGCCAGCATGCCTTGTATCACAGTGGCAGAGAGACACATGAAATATAAAAGTGGCTCTTCTGATAAAGTACATTCTCAAAATGTTAACCACATTCTATTCTCTCTCCCGCTCCTGTATAGGCCTACCCTGAAATAGGGTGCGGCGGCGGCCATTTAATCAATTGGCAGGAAGACACAAGACTAATAAGGTCACCTTGCTAACCATTATCTTTGATAAGTACATTTGAATCTCGATATTAATGACTTATTTACTAAGTATACCTTGTTATTAAATACGGATTCCACAAATGCGGATTAATTCTTATTCTACTTTTTCATTATTCAGATGGACTTCGATATTACGTATAACTCCATATAATCAGTATAATTTCCATGCACCAAGGCATACGTTATATCGAGGTTCTGTTGTATAACGAAACTCTCCATGTGCTTACTCTTACGATAAGACAGGTTGGAGAGGAGCTAAGTAGATGCGAGAGAGAAAGGAGGAAATGCTGAGGAAAAGATTATAGAACAAGGGACGAAATGAGACAGCAGGCATGCAGGCAGGCAGGCAGGCAAATAGGCAGGCAGGTGGGCAGGCAGGCAGGCAGGTAGGCAGACAGGCAGGCAGGCAGGCAGGCAGGCAGGCAGGCAGGCGTGAGAGTGGAAAAAATAATAATGTATACAATGTAATTAATTTTTGTACTGTGAGTGGCCACTGGCATTGAAATTGAAATATTAACACTTCCTTGTCAGCCTCCCTCCACTCGCTCTCATTCTGTTGTTCCTCCCTGGCAGTCCCGTAACCCCCCCC
>JAWQUT010000055.1:1427778-1465804 GCA_033807755.1 Ellobium chinense
CACGAACCTGTAATTTCTGATGCCCTCCTTTATTACATTCATTGATGGAATGACTTGGCCTACCGGTTGTCATGCAAGGATTTAGACATGTCAATTTCTTTCTTTCTTTCTTTCTTTCTTTCTTTCTTTCTTTCTTTCTTTCTTTCTAATCAAACTCTTTCTCGCCACTTTTTCGATTTCCCTATCTTTCAGTAAAATTCCCCAATTTCCAAATCCCGTTATCATTATGATGAATGATGAAATTATTGACCCTGTCCTCCTCATGGTCCCACACCCCAAAACCTCATCCACGACTTCAATTTCTACCTCCCTCTCATTTTCTCCCCTCTTCCTCACCCAATCCCCTCCCTTACTAAGAAAAAAAATTTGGCCTGGGTCTCCTTCCTTGCGTCTCCTCCCGGCCCCTCCTCTTGCCCACCCACCCCCCACCTCAGTTTGACAGACGGTTGTGGCGATAATGTCAGGGTAAAGGCCATCCCTTCTGGCTGTGCCGTTGCGTGATTTCAGGGTTTAGAAACGGAAGGGAGGCGAGGGGATAGGGAAAAAAATGACGTTGCAAAGGTTTTGGAAGGATGAAAGAACGAGTTAGCCCTTCCAGAATGAACAAAGGAAACAGAGAGAAAGACAAAAAAGTTGGCAAATATAAAAGATAAGACGGGAATATATGACGGGAGTAGGGGTAGGGGAACCATACAGAACTTCATGAGTGCCGATGGAAGGAAACACAAAAAAAATTAAAAAGTCGGGAAACAGGTAAAGGAGAAAGAAAGCAAAATATTTTAGGAAAATAAAAACGTTGGGGAAGAGTTATTAAGATAAGACAGAATCAAGCACACACACAAACACATACACACACACACACACACACCTGCGCACACACTGAGAGAGAGAGATAAAGCAAGAGAGAGAAAGCAAGAGAGAGAGAGCAAGAGAGAGAGAGAGAGAGCGAGAGAGAGAGAGAGCAAGAGGAGAGAAAAACGGGAGAGGTACGCAGAAAACACATGTAATAATATGCTGATGCTAAGTTTAATTTTGAGTAATGCGAAATGCCAGTGAGAAGAAAATATCCCCATGTCTGACAGCAACACGATAAACGGGTGAGTGCCAACAAGATAAGTGCTCTAATTCTGCATGTATACAAACACAGCTTTTAATCAGGGAAAAATGCCGACTGGCTGACTCACACAGAAATAGTAATTCGTAGTTGTCGGGACAGATTTCATGTCACATTAAGATCGCATATGATGAGTATAATGTTAACGCTTGTATTTCCCGAATGAAAACTCTGAAACAGAGAATCGTCATTCATCGCCACATGGGCAGCCGAGGCACACCAAGCAATATTAAAAAGTATCACAAGAGTAAGACATTAGTACGACATCCTAAGATCCACCACCCAGGGATGTTTTCGGTTATAGATAGCTACCGAATTGAGATGTTCCAACGTATACGATCGTTCTGTCCAGATGACAATATAATACTCAAAAAAACAACAACAACAAAAAAGGTCGTACTTGAAAAAAAAAACCGGGAAAAATTAAAGCTTGTTCTGGTTAGGATCAAAAGTTCTCGCCGGAGCAAACCCATCCAATGCTTTCTTTACCAGCTGGTTTGAATATAATTTAAAGCTTTATTATTGTCCTTGTATTGGTGGTAGTTTCTGAAAGTTTAGATGTGCATAGCAGGAAAGAGGAGCAGAAGTTGGTGTACAAATGAGTTGTTCAAAAGTAGCTGTATGTGTCTTTGGAGTGGTGGACGAGTAGAGATAAGGACTGGGTGAAATAGCAAGACTTCATGAGGAGCGCCGAGGCTCAACGGAAATGAGGAATTTCGCACTTACCGCAATATATCTCCAAAACTGATCTGAGATCCTAGTTCTCAACCGTTTTTAATTCCTAAGTTTAAAAAATGGGAGCTCTGAAGTTCTTAAGTTACCCCAAAAAATCTTTTCTTTGTTTTGATTGTCTGCGGCTTTCAGGTGCCTCCTTTCCCTGTCAGTAAATTTTTAGATGCCACAATAGAATGAATGTTGAAGACGAATTTCCTTAGTCCGTGAGTGTTTAGCAGTTGTGCTATTCAGACTTCAGTTTCAACGTCTGTTCTTTAGATGCAGGAGGAAGATGAAAGAAACGGGGAGTAGGAGCGAAGTCATACAATGGATACATTAAACGACAAGATAACTGTACCGTGACTGATGATATAAGTACACTATAAAGTTATTTGGATAGCAGCGTTGACAGGCAGAATAAGAATCTCAAAAACTATCAAACACCGCAACATTTTTATGTTGCTTGCTCTAGAAAGTATTCTCACTTTATCTGAGGGTTAATCTTTCTTATTTGAATGGAGGGCCTTAGACAAAGCCTTAAAAAGAGCTCGGAGAGTAAATTCTTGAACAAAACATTTATCCGGGTGCCAGAAGGATTGTTCTTGCGTAAGAGGTATAAAATGTCACGTCTTAATGCTTGCACTCTCATCCTTGCTACACTCGGGATAGTACAGATATACGTGCCTAGCGCCTGCACAACCCAACATTAAACCCCTCTCATCTGATCGTTACCGTTAGAAGGAAGCCCCGCCTAAGTGAGTGAACTAGCGATCTACAAAGTTTCTATGCACTATGAAATGTTTTACTAGTGGAATTGGGACTAAAATAAAACTCTCTAGTTCAAACCCATGTGTCCCATCATGCCTGTCTGTATATTTATATCCCAGGCGGGCATTTCATCTAAGTTCAATGAAGTTTTCTTTTATTTTTAATGTAAACCCAAAGACCAGCTATGATATATAAACGACTGACACAATATTAATAGACCATAGGACAGCACATAAATTTATAAACCATTATCACTATTTCACTTCACACAATCTTACAGTTCACAGCGTACATTTTGCAATTTACATAATACATTACAATCACTTACACTAGTTTATGCTTATTACTTACTTACTGCATGCACACATGCACGCACATACACACACACACACACACACAAAGACACACACAGATACACACACACACGCAAACGCACACGCACACACACACACGCACACGCACACGCACACACACAAAGACACACACAAACACACACAGATACACACACACACGCACACGCAAACGCACACGCACACACACACACGCACACGCACACACACACACACACACACACACACACACACACACACACACACACTCATTCATGCCTTAAGTGAGCCCATTATATTTTCAGAAAGCAGATTCCATTCATCATCACGTTGGTTGTGTTAAGATTGAAATAAAATAAATGGAAACGCCAGTCAGACCCGGTACTTGATACACCTTTTATTCGAACTAACCCGTGTCTCTTAGACACCACTATAGAAGGTTGACCATGATAAAATCTAAATGGGGTCTCCGGGAAGCAATGACGATGAATTTCAAGTGAACAGAACAAACAGAAAGCTGATAAAAAGTAGGTACAACAAAAGACATGCGATACCCTCACTCAACGCTCCTATCAAGCCCACGAGATCGCAGGCAAGGCGCTAGCTTATCGTATTCCTGAAAAGAACACTTTTCAAACTTGTGGGGTTGGCATTTCATACGTTTAAGATACAGCCGACTGCGCATAATAACAACTCTACGGAAACATGAACATTTTTTTTTACAAAGGATTACTGAGCAATAACGGTGCTGCTTGTTATGTAATTTTGATTGTACGGCTGAACGAATAGGTTCATAATGAGCTTGTATAATCAAATACGACGTTTGGTTAAAGATAACGAGATGGAGAGAGAGAGAGAGAGAGAGAGAGAGAGAGAGAGAGAGAGAGAGACGGGGCGAGAGACAGCTGACACTACAGGCCATTTCACGTATAATTAATATTACTTTTGGTTGACGAGTATGTGCTCTTCATTTGTATCCATCAAAGCTTTTGAAAAAATATCACGGTAATCTCACAGAGATCTTTACCGTGCAAGGAAAAATTTATTCTGCAAAGTTGTTAAAATGAACACACAGTAATTCCAGCAGTCATCGCAGGTAATTATGTAAACTGTGAAGCTTTCTTTAAACTGTCGGAGCGTGCAAACAAATGTAAAAATACGGACTAAATGTTTCTACCAATATAAAAACTTTGTAATGAACTCGCTAATGTCAGGTAAAGCAAACGAATGTATTTCAGCGTGCTGTCTGTCCAACAGAAAGACTGGTAGTACCTACTGGCAATTGCGTGTTTTGAATCGATAGTTATGTGTATTGTTTCCATCAGGTTATGTCACTTTTGCCCCTGGTGTCCGAAGGTACGTGAGAACATCCTCCAGAATCCTGTTCAAAATTTCAACAAAAAATGCACGACTCAATACGAATCATACACAAGATTATAGCCACAAGTCTGGATAACTATTTTGAACTCAGTCTGGCCAAATCTTGGTAATGTTCAACGAAGCTGCGTTTCGTCCATGTGAAAAAAAATATAGCCCTTGTAATATGTTTTTAAAGGGATATGTCTCACACGATCGGAAGATGAGGACGGAGGCGATGGAAGGCACGTTGTTTGTGTGCGATGAACAAAGTGAGCAGCATTAGTTTGCAGTTCCTAGGTTAAGATTTTTAAAATTTCATTATTTTCAGCATTTCTCCGTATACGTAATGAGCAGCTCTGGTCCATTCTGGGATGTATTGTTATTCTCATGGACTTTCCTTGTCAGCAATGAACTTCTCCGCATCCCCTCCAGACAAACCTTCACTCAGCTGTCCTACCACAGCCGGGGCATCACCATTCACCAAATACGACAAGAAATAAATTTAATAATCAGGGCTTAACACTGAGTTATTGTCATTACTGTGTTATGTTTGTTATGTTCGCATTTTCCATTTGCTTAGCTTTCTCCTTCCCTCCCCCCCCCCCCCCCCCCCCNCCTTTCAAAAAAAAAAAATCCTGATGACCCTAAAAATTCAGGGCCTATCTTGGATAAATTTCTACATGCACAAAAATTTCTTACGTGCATGCGTTTTTCTTTTCTTTCTTTCTTGAGTTTGACTTGGAGTGGGAGGGAAGACGCTTCTAATTATCCCGTCTTAAATCCATACCCCAATGGCCCTGCAGGTCAAAGAACAGGTGGCAACTGGCGGATGTAAGATGCTGTGAGGGTTCTCTCCCCTGTGTTCACTCTTGATAGCGACATACAAAGACCAGTGATGGGCCCGATGGGGTGATGTCGACTTGACTCTTTTAGATCTCATGAAAACCGGCGGACAACTGACACTTTTAAACAAATTGGAACAGGAAGTTCGCTAGCAGCCATTTTTTTTCAAACAACAGAGGAGTGAGGGAACACAGCCTGTTGTATGCCAGCTGTGTAATGAAATGGTGAATGTAGGTTAAGTGAACCAGAATCATGTTTCAGGAGCTGTGGCCATATTAAATTTTACACATTTTTACTTCACCTCTCAAATCTTGACTTTTCAAAGACAAGACCGTACTTCAGCACTGCCATTCATATTTAAAATTCAAACAATGGCCGCACAAAAGCAAGACACACATGAAACGATAATAATTCTAGATAAGGGGCGACGTGGAGTGGAAAAACGTGCTGGAGAATGGTATATCAGAAGTGCTTGTCACTTCACCTGTGGAGTCTACTTCGTGACACTTTTCACACCCTCAAAATGTTAATCTCAGATGAAATGTCATTTTCTCACAGCCACAAGTTCTCAGTAAATGCTTGTGACTAGGAAGCAAACACCGACCAGACCTGAAGTCAGCAGAATGACATTCAGTTGTGTCTGCTTCTCCGCCTTATCCTACAATCATTAAATCACACTTTACACCTCCACTCAAAATTGCACTGATAAAATAAAAAAACATCAGTTATTAACAATGGACTGATAACAACAACAAAATCGCGCATAATCTCTCTCAGTTTTCGTTCAATAGCAATTTTTCCAAGGCATCAATGGAAATTCAGTTTAGCGGAACTGACGGAATATATGGCAGTAATAACTCATGACCTTCCAGACATTTAGTGTCCATAAGACTGACAGTCTATTCACTAAAATATTTACAAGATCACACTTGGACACACGGCTTTTAATGCACCAAGCATATTATGCTAAGAGGTTTTCACTCTGTTTATGAACAGATGCTTGATGCATGAAAATTAACACCATAAACCCAAGATGCGCCCAACAGTTAATGAAGCTATAGGCCACTGAAGCGATGCCTGGATAATCAATATTTCACCGAAGATATGACTTTTCAAACCTGGATTTTTGATTCAAATGTCATAGGGAATGAAAGTTCCTGAAGTAATGTTTCAGAAATTTAATCCTGAAATAATCTCACATGCAGAATGCACCCAAAATGCTGATGATTAGATCTATGTATGTGAGTGACTTCCCCAGATATCTTAGCAGGCTATTTGATGTTCTAATTTGAAACATTTGGATTTACAATCAGCTAGACTTTAACGATCTCGGATTACTTTCAAAATATCCAGAAAAAATCTTATGGACAATTTGCAACCTTACCGTGGCTATTAGGAATCTCTGCAGCTGTTTTTTTCAAGATGTTTACGTACTTCTGATTTCTGATACACTCTGCAAATACTGAGAATACATCAAGTAACACTCACCAGACTGAGTACTGAAGATGAACGGAAGCATGAGGCTCAGCGAGTACTTACTGCGAATACTAAAATAATAATTTCCTACTCTCTCTCTCTCTCTCTCTCTCACTCTCTCTCTCTCTCTTTCCTCCGCTTTTCTTTCTCTTTTCCTGCTTCTATTCCGCTTGCCCTCGAAAACACTGAAATTTCTGACACTGAGAAAGGTGGGGAGGAAGGGGAGGGATTAAGGATATGATAAGCATGGATTACTTTGTAATGAAAGCAAAATTCATTCTTTAGACTGAGTAAATTAATGCGAATGAAAAAGCAGGAAGAAAATAATGATGAAATAGTAGTGGTTTTTGTGGTTCGAAATACATGTGCTGGGGTAGTTGTAGCATTCCTTGTTACCATTGTGAAGTAAGTAGTAAGAACAGCTGGCGATGGTGATGATGTTAAGGGTAGTGTTGGTAAAACTTCACGGATTTTGTTGTTGTTGCTGTTGCAAGTTTTTATTGAAATTTACTGCACCATGGACGTCTAATCTTTCTTTGACTGATCGGTGAACCCCAAACTATGCTTAACTCGATGTAACTGGTATCGATACGAAAGTTACTCCTCACATTCTCAATGTATCTCAGCTTACCCGCCTATAAATCCCTAAAGGCACAAAGGTAAACAACGATTAAAGGGAGATAAGAAGATGAGGCGACAGGCAGCCGGAACCTGTGTTAACTCTCCACATGACACGTGCAAATACATCCTGCAATCAACTTTCATCGCATCAGAGTTAACCACTTTTAATATCTTGGGCAAACATGAGCAGGGGGCTTCCTAGAGAACTCTTTCCTTCTTACAAACAAGATACTGTAGGCAGAGGGTTAAGGCAGAAGTCAGATACAGTAGCCAAGTCGTGACTAGGATTTGAGGTGACGTATCGAAGTGATACGAGGATAGTCGTCCACCATGAAGAGAAGAAAATGCGCCAACATTGTTGGAATCCAATTTCAAAACGCAAATAGGACTATCAAAGAGTAGGAGGAATTTNGGGGGGGGGGGGGTAGTTAAGATGATAGAAAGTGGGGACATGAGATGCTGGGGTAGCTGTGTAGAAAAAAGAAGAAAAAATGAGAGAGACGAAAAATAATTTTGAATACTAAAATATTCCCAGCTCTCTGAGCTAATAAGAATACCGGAATAATGATGGAGGATTGGAGATGAGTGGACATGAAATACATAAGAGTGGGCGAAAGGAACGAAGGAACGGAGGAAGCAAGGATGGATGGATGGATGGATGGATGGATGGATGGATGGATGGATGGATGGATGGATGGCCGAGAAAGAAATCAATAAAGATAACAGAACATCCAGGAGAACAGAAAGATCATATGAACAGCAAGACACGGAATACTTGTACATTAAAAACAATTAGATTCATCTTATTAGGAGTACTCTGTACTTTATCATTTTTTTTCTCTTACCTGATATGAGAAAAAGTAATCCAACAGTCTGCCATAGTAACATCACATATCCCATGATCCTGCATGTAATCCGGTTACTGGCGGAAGTAATCCACAAGAAATAATCACAGAGCTGGTATCCGTCAGGTTTATATTCCAAGGGTCATATAGTGTATATAAAATAGCAGATGATACAGAAGTGATGAATACTCCAACCATGAAATGATGACTGACGAATTATGGAAGTTTGTATGGCTATATTTGAGCATTCCTGTGGACGAAATACAAAGAGTGCTGTTAGATCAGTGTGGATGAAGAGCTATCATATCTGGATTAAGCATAGCCCCATCAAGATGGAAGTGCCAGTTTCTACAACTGAAATAGCTGACAAATTAGATATATCTCATGGACATCTGTGTGCACCATGCCAAAAAACCCACCACAGCAGCATTAATCCCACATAATTATCTCTCCTACTCTCCGTTAGGAAAAGTTTGTATTTCTTTGTTGTTGTTTTGTGATATGTAAGATACCACATCATGTTTCTAAATGTTCTTTTGATGTATTATCTTTTATTATTGAAAGCACCAATATTTGGAGAGAGATTTACCGAATTCAAACATTTCATTTTTATTAGACTAGACAAAATCGTGCGTAGTTTAAAAAAATTGAAGGGCAATGCCTCTGGCACAGTTACATTTTATTAACGACAATTTTAATATCTGCACAAAGATACAGAGAGCTGTCTATCATCCGTTGCTTCTAATTATTTGTTCTTGATGACAACATAAGTACTGGACAAGACCATTGTTGCTTTGTCAACGAGGTGTCACTACCATCATTGTCCTTTTCTTCACCACATATCAATAAAGTCTTATGAATACAACAAAACATTTCCGTAATACTAACCTCAGAAGTTTACTGTTTGCCTTTAACCCATGCCCTGGCCATGCACATGTATTGCATTCCTCCTTCCTCACAGACATTCAGGTGACCATGGCCTTGACCTAGATCTATGTCTTGGCCATGATGGCTAGTCTGTTTATATGTACCTCAGTTGAATCATCTCTGGTAAATTTGCTACGCTTGTTCCCTGATGTCAGTGATGGTTATTTGTCACACCTCTTGTCTTGTGTTCACAGATATCTGTTCTGGGAATAAGAAAGTTAAACGTCTTGGTAAATCTTTAAATGAAATAGATCTCATGAATTTAAGAAACAGCTGCTAAATTGATGCCATGGAGTTTAAACGTAATAACCTCAGCATGGTCTACTGACAGTTGTTCACACCTTTAGGTTCAGAGAGAGAGGAGGAAATGACTTGAAGCAAAAAATATGAAAAGTAAGAAAGAAGACAACAAGAAAAAAAGTGCGCAAACTAAAATAGAATAAAGGAAGAAAGAAGAAAAGAAAGAGATGAACTAAGGAACATAGAACAAAGAACATGTTTTCTGCGTTGCCGCAAAAATGAAGAAAAGGCAAAATGCGGAGACTCTGGAGTTAACATGGCAGACACAGTAATAAAGGGGGAGGGGCGAGCGACAGATGGATCTGATGAACAAATAACACAATGAGTCCATGCGGAACAACTTCAGTAGATCTAATACGAACGTGTGAGCGCGAGTGACATTATTATATTATATAAGCACAGTTACTAAATAATAATGTATTATATAAATCCCACTAGCTTCTCTGGCCCAATGTTATAACACCACTTCTATTGCAGGACAAGACCTTGTACATCATTCTGTAATATAATCACTAGGATGGATTACTGGACTATAACCAGATATCAAGGCGAATGCAGAACATTTCTAGCATGAAAGGAGCGAGACATTTTAACTTCATCCGTTGTCAGGGCGAAATAGGGGAAGCGGCACAAATCTGCCCACATATTAGTAATGGAATCTTTCACTCTCGGTGAGTAGACATTGAGCCTAAATCATCTCTGCCGAATTTTCTGCAGGTTGACAGTTCCGATCGGATTTTACGTACAGCAGTTTCGAGTTTATCGCATTCGAAAATAGCGTCCCACGCCTCCACATCCGTTCTAACAGGCCTACAGATTTTCAAGTAATACAATGATATTGCTAGGAGTGGAGATTTTTATAGATGATATATTTGAAAAGGGGTGGGAGGAAGGGGTGATAGGAAGTCTTGTTTCAAAGTTACGAGAAAAAAGAACGGAGAAATGACGCGAGAAGTGGCACAGGGAGAAGTCACTCGTTGAAGAAGAGAGTGGCAGCGAAAAACGAGAGAGAGAGAGAGAGAGAGAGAGAGAGAGAGAGAGAGAGAGAGAGAGAGAGAGAGAGAGAGAGAGAGANGAGAGAGACAGACAGACAGACAGACAGACAGACATACAGACAGACAAACAGATAGACAGACAGACTGACAGACTGACAGACCTAAAGAAGGATGACAATGAAAAAGAATGGAAACGACTGCCTGCCAGTGACTGACAGAGGACACTGTTCATGCTGTCCGACCTGGAGTCTGTCCTTGTCTTCATGAAAGGATGTCTATACCACATCTATTTATCTGAGACAGTTCCACACTTGTCTATGTAGTTTTAGACTCGTTTATGTAGATGGATGGACGGACAGACGTACAGACGGACGGGCGGGCAGACTGACTAACTGATGATTGACTAACTGGCTAATTGATTGACTATCTTATTGACTGACTTACTGATTGACCGGCAAGTATCAGGCAAATCCTCTCTGCTCATTAAATTCAGTTTCAAAACCATACACAAACTGTTTCTGTGAAACAACAACAACAACAACAACAACAACAACAACAACAACAACAACAACATCATCATCAACAACAATAACAAAGGCACAATCACTCAAATCGTCAAGCTGATCCCGAAGTACTGTTGAGTAGTACAAAAGGAGTGTAGGCTGTAAAGAGACAGAGGGCTACAAAGTCTTCTTGTTGTAGACGATCACAACGCTCAAGAAAATCGACCACAGCGCGATCGAGACAATCGAAAACATAAACAGACATCGTGCTTGACAGCTGGCGAGGTGAGAGAAAAAGTAAGGGAAAAATCGATAGCAGACATGATGTTGCTGGACACATAATGCTAATGGCTTTTGGGGTGTGGAGAGATACATGTACATAATACGGTCATACAGGAAAGCTTCAGGGAGACCACTTTGGAATTGATCTTTCCGAAAAAGGTAATAACAAATTTTGGCGAGGCTTAACTAGACCAGTTGACTTCTGAACAAGGCTAAGTCTGTTTTCTATTTACTTCGCGGCTCTTTTTTTTTTCCGGTCACAATGTTTGTTGACTAATAACTACATAATATAAGTATTACTCAAAAAAAAAAAAGTATTACTCATCACAACTGTGAACCTCACTCTAAGGCCTTGGCAAACACAATTTTGTTCGTCCTGCCTGACTGGCCGATTCGGAACTTTACATGGACTGTGATATAATCGTTAAATCAAATGCTTGTCGGATGAAAGCTTATTAAAGTTTAATATCTTGTATTTATTCAGGGTTCTTTTTTATTTCTTTCTTCATAATAGAACCTTGATATGATGTAAGCACTTGGTGCATAAATAAAGTATACTTATTACTGAGGTAAACACCGTCTATATAATAATGAAACTCCTTGATTAATGAAATGGTAGAATGAAACCATGCATGTGAATTGATATTCATAACAAGGCACACTTATTAATTGAGTACTTAATGTCAATGTTAGTAATGTCAAGGGTCAATTGCATTCAGTTGGATTTCTTTATTTTTTGCAAGTGAATGTTATTTCTATATTATATTATATTATATTATATTATATTATATTATATTATATTATATTATATTATATAATATAATGTCATGTCATGTCATATGATATTATATGATATTATATTATATTATATTATATTATATTATATTATATATTTAGGACATGTTATTTTGTCTAGAATAATACATAGTCTACAATATTTTTCAACACTATGGTCGGCCTCTTTACCTTAAAATAGCCTTTAGAATATTTCACGTTAACAAATTTGCAGTAACCTTACAAGTTTTTCTTCCATAAAGTCAGTAAATTATAAAGGGGGTCGCGATTGTATTGGACAGATTATCATTGTATGGAGATTCAATCTAGAGGAAATAGAACAGGTTGGTCTCTGAAACCAATCGCTGGGCGAAAAGTCGCAATATATAGGTGGTCGCCACATCAGGTTCGACTGTACCATACTACCCAAAAACACAAACAAGACCTTATATTTAGGCACACTGCAGTAACATCCAGTGCAACCATAAAGCTCATCTCTGTACTCCCTTCTGGCTCACAGGTACTACATAGGATCGTCCTAATTGGCTCTCGCATAACATTACAGATCCGATCAATCCGATCAAAAATTACGTCCAGGCAGGAGTCTCAATTAAACATCCTCCATGACAGAATGAGGTTGAGATGACAGCTCAATGATGCCCAATTATTTGGAACCAATTGACATGTACTGTGTTACAGAGAAATAGCTGTACCTACAGTATTATTTATTGCGCATTCATTTCATACGACTGCTTCCTATGATGGACATATACAGCATCGTTTTTGTCATTACTATCATAATAGAGTCTCTGTGACAAGTTGTTTTCCTGGGAACAGGATAGTGTTAAGAGGCCAAGGAGCCAAAACACTTGCTAGACGGGGATATCTTCCTCTTAAGATCTGCTGCATCGCTCTCTCAGTAAGAGATTTTCTTTCCCGCACAAAAGGATTTTGTTTGATCGAGCTTATCTCTTTAAATAATATTGCTAAACTGTTTGCAGTTCACTATCTCTTTGAACAGAATACCTAATATTAATTTAAGTCTTTGCAATGTCTTAAACCTGCCACTGATTTCTATACTATGCTACCGTTGCCTGTCACTTTTTTGGTATTTTTTTTTCAGATCATCTCCTACCTGAATGTATTGTACTGTATTACTGCAGCTTCAGTAAGGACATAGTCTTGCATACAGCTAAGCAACTTGGGGAAAAATGTCTCATCAAATGTGTGTGTGGAGGAGGGATGAGGGGATACGCCACTGTCCCTTCCACTGACCACAGCAAAAGAGTCCGCCAATTATAAATAATGAGGCAAATGTTTATGAGGACTGGCAGTTAATTATTGGTGACCACCAGCTGCACTGAACTACATGCCCTAATGTCCACGAGTGTCAGATAGCCCAGCGTTATACATTAGCCTGATGGACTGATGATCAAAAGACTCCTAACCAGTCTCACTTTTAACATTGGTGTAAGTTTTGGTTTTCACAAAAAGGGGATTAAGAACTTTATGCCGTGCTAAAATTTAAACGCTTTTTACGGTCGTCGATTTGCTGATATTTTCAAGAGACCTATTCAGCATATAGTCCCTTTTCATGAAAATCGTGAAGTTTGTTAAAAGGATAAAAATAATGTACATTTCAAGGCAGTGAGGAGCCTGGTAGAATTGGCACTAGTCGAGAGAGCAATTGTAGTTTCGACTAGTAGAAATCACAATTGCTGCCTCAACCAGTAGAGTTGACAAGTCTGCTAGTACAGAGACCCACTGCAATTCCTACTGATACAAATCCCAATCACGTTTTTGTTGGCAAGTTTACCAAAGTTAAGGAGTAAAATACTGTGGATTAGAATTAGGCGAAGAGCCACATATGGTCTATCTGCAGTTATTAAAAGCGACAACGGTAACAGAAACAAGACTTCAATCTAACTATGTTTAACTCATGTACAAGTTTTATTTCTGCTTCTTCTTCTCTTGTTTAGGGCCTAAACTCTCTTGCACTATATTTTGAGTGGCATTTCTCTGCATATACTCTTAGAGCGATTTTTGTTCTTTGCACAAGCTTATTGATTTCACAGCATCCCCAACCATATCGGCCTTGCAACTCATGCACAAGAGGTCTTTGAATTTATTGTCCTTAGACCTAACGCAGAAGATCATTTGCTCGACTTCCTTAGCCGAGAAGCCAGGGATTAAATACTTATGTCGTCTTTATATTTCTGAAAAAAAAACCAAAAAACACCTGAATCGGGCATCCAACCTGAGATCTCCGGATTAATGGCAGAGCAACGTATCACAGGGTCACTGAAGCCCACACGTCGATTTCAGTGTTGAAATTCTTTATCTTTGTTACTTGTGGTTATACAAAGAACAAGTGTTCAACATAAACATTATCCGTAAAATCCTGTTTTCTGTTCCCTTTCCAATTTTAACCCACTGTAACGGTTTTTGAGCACACAAGCTTTCTGTTTAAATCTGTTTTGTGTTCTCTCTCACCATAAACAAGACTGAGCAATATTTTCACAAAATCACTCTGCTCCTCTGTTTCCGTACTCTTGAATTTAACATGACTGACCAATACTTTCACCACTCCCTTATACTGTCACATTACGGACACACCATGAACACAAAGCACTTATATTATATTGTTTCTGAATTTTAGATTTCTCATCGTCATTCATATTTGTCTTAATTGTGGTCTTTACTAATAGTCTAGTAAACTCAATTCTTCATTAACATTTGTCTTATTTGCAGTCTCTACTATGAACTTGGCAATTCTATTAGTAGGATTGTAAATGGTCAAATATACAGTCGAAAGTTTGGCTGTGGAGAGTAGCCTATGTACTAGGAGGGATAAATTAGAATACATCAGACTAAAAAACGTTCGCAGTGGAAGACGACTGCCTTGCTCAAGGTATTCTACTGTTACCTTAGAAGAGCTCATCTTCCTCCTGCTCTCCTTTCCCCCCTCCCCCATCCCCAGGAAAAGAAGATTGTTTGTAAATCTAACATAATGCTCATCCAGCTGGTATTACTAGAAGGGATATAGCTGTAATCGTGTTGAAGCATCATAAAACCCTAGCTCACAAACAGTAGTTGTTACTGTAGCGCTAGTAATAGTGAGTAGTAAATGCCTGCGTGACCCTAAAGTAGAGTAACAGCTGGTTTGTCACACTTCTCCCATATAATATATAAAGTGCCGAATGCGTGAACAAAAACTTATCACCCAGCCAGTCAGCCAGTCAGCCAGCCAGCCAGCCAGCTGTCCGTCCATCCATCCATCCATCCATCCATCCATGCATCCATCCATCCATCCATCCATCCATCCATCCATCCATCCATCCATCCATTTATCAATCCATCCATCCATCCATCCATCCATCCATCCACTGTATTTGAGCATAATGATAATATGCGCAAAAATTAGGACACTCAGTGCAAGTTCGTACCCCTTCCTCCTGTTTTTATTAAACTCTGATGTAATGTGTAGATTAAATATGATTCACAAAAATTGCCTTAGGCTAGGAGACCATTATTGATTTGCTTTGACCGACAGCAAAAAACGTTTCTAAAATGACTACAGGAAGCTTGCTGTGTTCCGTAACGTGAGTGTATGGATTACTGGTAGAGTGGAGAACGTACATTAGGATGGGGATTATGTCTGATTAACGGAGAGACCCCATAAGTCAGGCATGAAATCAGCCAAGGTTTAAAATGCAATTAATTTTGAACCGAAAACCAAGTTGATCAGAGAACACTCTAATTCCGAGTGAGTGAAATATAAGCCAATCTAGGTGAAAGGAGAAAGAAGGAGATGCAAACAGATAAATGTGTGGTTATAGCAGTTCTCTCTGCTTGAGAATTAACATGAATATGGATAGGATTTTTAATGGATATATGTGGCAAAGGTAACTCAGTGCAGACTTTGTCAGCTGAGTATAATGTATGGACACAAACTAAGAGGACAACAGTACCATGGAGAAGAGTGTTGACACAATAGAATCAAAACCGACTCACGTTGAATAGTTTGTGTGATCTGACAGTCACTGATCATCACAACAGCCCCAGATCATCTGCTGTGGGAAAAGAAAGCAACAGAAATGGAGCGTGACCATCTGATTGTGTCCGCTCACTCCCCACTTCAGGCTTTATGCTGGTTCTTACCTGTGACACAGACAGTCTACAGATCATGAGCCAGCGTTAGGGGCACTGTATATGAATGCATGCTTTTGTACAGAAAAAAAATTAAAGAGCTGAAACAAGTGCAACAAGTGAATATCCTTTCCAATGACATCCAGCGACATGCTATCCACATACAGATTCTTTACACCATTGCATTACTTATTATCATTATCATACATTATCATTAGCATTATCATACTTCAAGGTGGATAATGCTGCTTTTAGTTGAATGGTCAGCTGGCACAATAACAAGGTGGTAAGCAGGTGAACGTGGCCATAGTAAAATGTGAACAAAACTAATTACTAACATCAAAATATGTAATTTGATAAGTTTATCAGGAAGTGATAACAACTCATAATAATACAGGGTGCTTAGTCCGCTAGAAAGATCATAATTATGGTCATTTTTGTACTGGCAATAAGTATCGCTGGTTCTTCGGGCTTTATCTCCGTTATTTGCTGGTCATGGACATTACTGCCAATTATGATGGTGTTGGTGCTCTTTCTAAACAAAGGGGGAAAAATCTTGTATGCGTGGCCGATGATAAGCAATAATTTTACTTTCACTATAACTGATGGAACGACCCAAGACTATTCCATCTCAAACACATACGACCCGAGACAAGTATTTTGTGCAGCTATCAGATTCCTATTGACATTTACATCTAACACCTCCACAGCCCCTCCTTTCTCTCTCTGTCTGTCTTTCTGTCTTACTCACTCATTCACTCACTCACTCACTCATTCACTCACTCACTCACTTCTCTCTCTCTCTCTCACACACACACACACACACACACACACACACACACACACACACAACACACACACACACACACACACACACACACACACACACACATCCTCTCCCTCCTCGTCAACAGACACTCCAAACACACCTTTAAGCCAACATTCTCTCCTTTTTTTTTAGCCTTTTGTTTTTCCTCACAAAACATCCATAATTCATTCAATCATGAGTCCTCCTCTGCCTTTCAAATAGAGATGAGACCGTGCTGTGATTTAATATCATGTATGAAGTGTCGCTCCCGACCTAAAGGTATAGAGTGTCTTCCTGGCATGTCTGTTAAACGATATCGTGTTAGATTGGAGAGTCAAGCTGGTGTCTGTTATAATCACGATGAAAGAGGTCATGGCTGGGTGATACAGGATACGATGTCTCTTAGTCCTTTGTTATGGCTTTATTGAAGAACACTGGTGATGAAGGCAACGGTAGTGATAGATCTAGTCCAGGTGGTTGAGATGAAGGTATTGGTGGTAATGATGATAGGAGTAGAGATGGTGGTGGTGGTGGTAGTGGTGGTGAGGTAGTGATAGTGGAAATGATGATCACAACCATTAACCCATCATTACTGCTACATCGTTATTTTATCTACCTCCACCACTATCAACACCACCAACATGATGTGATATCAGAGGTGGTGGTAAGGTGGTGATGATAGTGGAGATGGTGATGGTGATGATGACTGAGTAGCACATGGAGTGAAGTAATAATAATGCTGATGTTAGTCGTGCCGATGGTCTGGGGTAATGCCAGTGGCTGTAGTGATGTCGATAACGGTAATGGTGATGGTGATGAATGATAGTGATAGTATTGTTTTTATTAGCGGTGATGATAACGGTGGTGATAGTAATGGTGACGTTAGACCAAGAAGCTGTGGCTGAGATTTGAAGTGTACCGAGCTATCAGGCTAGAGAGAAGGTGAAGTCGAAGAACAGAACAGTGACCGTATGTAAAATTCTTATGTTAGTGAACACACTGCGGTAACCACAGGAAACTTCCAAAACATTAGTGGTGTTTATTGCAGTTAACGCAATACGTTATTTAACGCATGGGTTATGCATACGGCCACAGATCTTGATCTAGATTCGACAGACTTAAGGATGACGAGAACTTACTGTTTGCAGAGAGCTCACGGATCACAACACCGCATATTCTTATATGTTCTCCTTCTTCACTATTCATTTAGGCTAGTATTCCTTACCCACTAAGTATACATATTTTCCCACTCTCTTCTCTTCTTTACTTTGCTTTGCAAGTAGGTAGCTAAGGCCATACTATAAAATGCACTTAGTAACGACAGAATTCTTTTAACTTTTCTCACTGGTATGCTAGACAGTTACTTTGAACGTCGATCTTTTCACGCTTCAGTCCCATAACCAGCTTTGCCTTGTCCAGTAACATAGTTAACATCGTCTACAATGAATGCTCCAAAGAAATGTCTGATATCATGATCATATTGCAACTTCATTGGCAAACGACCCGTGGCCAGGAAGAAACCGTTTTTGAAAAGAACCCATTGAAAGCTAACTATTAGCACTACAGTCTAAACACAACCTACGGGGATTCCTCTGTCCCATTCTCCGCTCTATGACTTGTCTGTTCAGGAATCACACCCACACTGGCAGGTATTTTTTCTGTTATCAGCCAACCCTTCCATTATCATCTCTTTCCACAACAACTTTCCTGGGGCCGTCACGATTGTATTATTGATCAACAAAGCGAATGTCTCATAAATTTCAGGCAAAGTTCAAAACAGGCTAAAAAGCCTATGTCAACACACAGATAAGGGCCTTGTTCTGTAACTTTAGCGGCTTTAAGCGATTAAGGGGAGAGAAATCACATGATTTACAGATTGAGGGATTTAAGCAGAAGCCATAATTCTGACAGTCAACAGACGGGGACTCACAAGAGAGAGAAAGGGGGATAGGGTGGCCAAAACGAATAGAAAGAAGGAAAAAGAGACAGACAGCCAAGAAACAGAGGGAGAAGAACCGGGAGAAAAAGACGTATATTTCATTAAGAGATACCGTCTGTCTGTATGTCTCTCTCTCTCTCTTTATATATATATATATATATATATATATATATATATATATATATATATATATATATATATATATATATATATATATATATATATATGAACTTATAACGATGAAAACTTGACTACTATCTCTGATCTGAAACAAGATTCATCAAGTAAATAAAATATTCGCCCAAGTTGATTTCCAAATAATATTTCAGAACACCATGTCAAAGTGATGACCATGTGGTAATGTAATGTGGATGATGAAGATAACGAAGTTTACGAAACAGCGTCACTTGCAAAATAAGGAGAGTATGGTGGAGCTGACAGTTGCATTAACATTTAACTGCACATTGAACGCTGTCCCTTCCTTGCTTTTTCTTCCTTAACCCTACCCTTAATCCTACCCTTCTCCGCCTAAACAAAGTTCTAGGTGGAGAGTCCCTGTATAATGCCAATGAAATTTGTCGAATTTCCGAGTTCATCTATGAGAAAAATTATATGAAATGAGATTTGATCATAAATGCCAATGAGGCCAAGTTAACGGTATCTATGTGAGAGGTCAATTCGAAATCCTGACAACTATGCTAACAAAGTCATTTCAGTCTTACGATGGGCCAGAAAGTTGGAGCATTCACTTGCGCCTTTCTACATCTGGTCTCAGATTTACATCCTTGCGAAAGTTTCATAGCCGTATGGAATTAGGTCTTTAATCCTCGATTTCCACGCCAAGAGGTCGCATTTCATCCTCCGCCTCCCAGCAGGAGGCACTACTACGGGGGATAATCCTCAATACTCGTCCACTTACAATTTCAAGAGCGCTCACTCGCCATACTGACCATTCCTTGCATCTCATCCACCCCTACCTCCATGATAATCTCTTCCAGCTTTAATTCCTCCATAATTATGTTGCTGATGAACATATTAAGCTTGGTTATTTCTTATTAATGCGTCTGGTCTGTAACACTGGCAGCTGCCAAACACAGGTGGCTTTTGACGTTTTTTAAGCTTGTCCACTTGCGCGGCTGCCCTATTCAGAGATGCACGGGGAGAGGAGGGGAGCGGGGAGAGGATACTTTAGACTACTTTTTTCCGCGTTTTGTTTGCTTACTTGCTCACTGATCACTCATTTAATTCCAGACCGTGTTGCTGTGGATTCATCTGCTAGATAACTGATTACTTTTTCTGCGTTAAATCAAACGATAATAAGAATAGCACTTCTGCATCAGAGATATATAGTTCCGTTCTCACTTTGTGTAGTAAGCCTACTATTAAACTGTTTATTCTCTTGTGTGTTCATTACTAACACTGGCTGACTAACTGATTTGGCCTTTTTTAATGCCCCTTAAGGCAAGATGGTCGTATCCAAACTGCACAAACATCGACACATCAAATTTAAAGTAATTTCTTTATGTCCCTCCCCAAGCCGTACTCAGGTCTTTCCGTCTTTCTCTACCCCTTTTTCTCCCCCCACCCGTCCAGTCTGTTGTCCATTCAGCTAATCACGTGTACACATGTGGACATTACTGCTAATGCTCGGTCCCCCCGCCGTGTCCACCCAACGTTTTTGTCCTCAGCTAATCAGCTGCTATTCTTCTGTCCCTAGCGATAATGGCCGCCAGCACGTAACTCCAAATGACAGGGTACACACAAACTGATGACGTCACAATAGATGATTATCGAAGATCAGGAAGTCAATAGAATTTCGGCGTGTTGTACAAATTTTTGATAGAGGGAAGATTTGATTTTACACCGGACAGGTTGATTTATAATGGCATTAGTGGGGTTTGGGAATCGCGATCCACACAAAACGTGGGCACACGGTAATATGAAAGGATGCGGTGTAATGTATAATTTAATGATGGCAGGGGTTGGAGCAAAGGGAAGTAGGATGAAAAGGAGGAGAGGAGGAGATTTTACTTCGTTAAAGACCTGAGGAGTGATGATGATGACAAGGAAAAGGAGGACTGGCTGTAGACGAACAGAAGCAGCTGTGGTTTCTCCAACAACAAGAAACGGGTGATAATCGGGGAACTTCATCTGAGGCGAATGCGCAGTTAGTTCGTGGTGAAAAACGATCCTCATATTGTTGGTGCTCTAGAAATAAACTGCATCTCTATGAGAGTACTGAGCCCATACAAGACACAATCTACAGTATATATATACAGTATTTATATACTCACTCATTCACACTGACAAACCTATTCGACATATTTCCTTACTATCACAAGATAAATAGTTAAGTCCAAAACTGCAGCTTGGGACACTACATTTACCGATACTAAATAAACATTTGTGACATCCGACCCTATGGGAACCAATAAGTTACGCCAAACAACAGTAATAAAAAGACTAGCAAGCAACAAGAATAGCGGACTACGGTAATAGCATGGGAAGATGTGCTACTAAAATACTTAGTTTCCTAATTAAAGAAAAAAGGTTGTTGTCCCTCTCATCCCCTCCATGGGCCTACTTTAAAAAAAAATGCTGTCAATATTACATGCACTTACAAAAACGACCCAATGTGATTTTGCCCTAGGGCGTATTCAAACTTGCTGCAGATGCTAATATTTTTTTACAGTAAGGCAGAGACCTTCGCCGCGTAACTCATTCTCAACCAATAATGAAGTTACGCGCTTAAATCATGCACAGCATGCTGGGCATAGTGTCAACGAAAGTGTTGAACAAGTGACTTGTTTGTCCTAGTGTCTCTTTGACAAGCTGCCAAATTCAAAACTGCATTGCAAAATAATAACTGATGACCGAGGGATGGCATGGAAAATTTCGGCTGGCAGTTTGAATTTGTATATTATTAAATTGCGACAAGATTCTGCGAGTCTCAATATTTAGCATTATTAACTTGCAAGGGAAGGGTTTATGGTGGGATTCCATACTGGAATAATAAAATTGCCGGTCCTAGTAGTAATTTTCAATAATTATTATTCAACTATAAATGCCTAACAAGTTCCTTACATTCCTTTCGATAGGAATTGATTCCATATGCACTCAGAGAGGAGAGGACACAGGAAACAAATCACCACAAAATAACTCTTTGGGTAGTTCGAGGAAAATCCACAGGACACTTCGTAAACCTAAACGGCGTTTAGACACACCTTAGCCAGCAAGCCAGTATACTTCTTGTCAAACATTGGGTAATTTTCTCGTCATCTTTAACAAGGCGTACGACATTTTGACAGGGCTACCTGATTGATGAAGAAAAATGACCACAAAACGTGGATGAGGATGAAAAGTCTGAAATGGTAATCAGACAGGGCGGTGTTTCATGAAACTGATGTTAATTAGATGTTAGCTTTGGGTTTAGACATTACAGAGGGGATCTTCCTCTACAAGTCTGGCTAATAAATTTTAGCCTTATAGCAAACTCATACGATAGAATAAAAAACATGTACAGCTGGCAGCAATACCATAGTCATGGCACGGAAACATGCATTGTATTTGTTGCTTCAGCACAACTACATGAAACGATGAAATAATAATAAAAAAGAGACGCTATATAATAAAATAGTAAAATAAAAAATCCGCTCCCCTTTCCTGTCATTGTTCCATTAAAACTGATTCTTACATAGCACCGTCACTTTTTTTTTCATTTTGTACATGTTATATTTTGAGAAATCGCCGTTACATCGATCCAATGACTTTCATAAGCATCAAATCATTAACGATTAAGGGAGGTATAGACTATTATTATTTAAAGCTTGCCCTGAGTACCAAGAAAAGATGCATCATTCTTGGCGGGTTACTGATGCATCACAAAACTGTTTAATGCAGTCTAACTTGACTTATATTTTCAGAGTATTACAAGCACACGTGTAAATAATATCACGTCTAGATCCCGAGTAAAATATTTAGCTGTAAATATGAGCTTTATTTGTTGAAAACCAAAACATACTCAAAGATTGTGGACTTTTTATTCCAGTCTTGAGTTGTCCAGGAATAAACCAGGATTCAGTGCCTTGATCGGAGATGTTTTGTACAGACACAAGCGGTTCTCTAGAGGTTCGCATTGTGATTTCAAGGTTTGGGGGAATGAATGAGATGTAGAGAGTAACCGACCCCTTCGTGTCCAATAACAGTTTTAGTGTTTGGATAGTCAGATCTCTACAGGATGACGCTGACTATGGTCATCTACTCAAGATGATAATTTCGACATGGACAAGATCTTGTCTGTGCTACTTTCTAAATATACCTGCAAATAGATCTAGATCTTGTCTAAATTTAAAAGCCAACATTTTCGAAGTGAAACTGGCACACGATGGTACACTGTTTATTCTTTAAACACGAAGGTGAACTGGGAAACTCGACACACGTCTTCTTTTGTTCTTACGTTCTCTTTTAGTGCGTCTCCATCGCATACTGGTATCCGAGGAATAGGAAGAGGATACGGAAGAGGAGGATACGGAAGAGGAGGATATAATACGCGAAAGAATACAATGGAGAAAGAAAGGAATTTACGAGAAACGTAAACAGAACACAAGGCAATATTCAAAATGTGAATTTTAAGGTGCTAAAATTACACTCTAATGACCAATAAATAAAATTAGGTTGTTAAATTACCTCCAGTGTTTGATGAAGTCCTTATTAATCCCGATTCGCACAATTCGTTCCAAGCACGTCAGTTAAGTAAAATCCTTCCTTTATAGAATCTCAGTCAATGTTGATATGGGGTTGTCCAAACTTTACATTTCCTTATAAGTGTTCATCAATACACTCTTGTTTGATTCCTGCATCGTCTTGGAAGCTACGCCCCTAGAGATGCCAACAAAAAAAAACAACAACTCATTACTTACACTCCAAATTGCAGTGCACTTCCGATATCAGAGAGGTATGATAATCCAAAACCGTGCACACCATCCTATAAAATTTAAATACTATAAATAATAAAATTCAACGTCAGAAAGTAATGATGGAGGTTCCAGTAATGAAATATGACACAATAAACTGTCTGATCACATCGTCTGAGCGCCAGTAGGTCTATCTCGTGTCAATAGACCAAATGCCGTTTTATGATTCTTTGCGTTTTGGTCGTGATCTCCTGAACCAAAACTAACACAGATAGACTAGCCTACACGTGAGGCGCGCGAGCTACCAGCTTGACTGTTAGACTTCACGATCGCCCTGTCGGCCGCTGTGCGTTACGGCTATGGTACGGCTACCGTATCGTTGCGTTCAGCAGGTCCCAGGTCCTAAGCCATAGGGTGGACGCCGCGATGTTTGGGAATAGACGACGGGCCCCGAGCGGCCGCGAGTTTTCTGGCCTCCTGGTCAAGCGAGGCCGTTGTACTGTTGTAGTCGAGGGAAGGTGTTAGCCAGTGTTGGTCTTTCAGATTTGAGTTCCAGAAGTCAATGGGGAAATGAATGGGTCGTTGTCAGCAAGCAGATAAGTGCCCTAGGTAAATTATTGACGTAACACGAGGACACGAACAACGCTCAACACCCCGGGGGTTCACTGTACTGCAGTGCTCTTTCATTATGATATCAAATATGATGTCTTCACTTCTTCACAGTAAAACGATTGTGCAGTCTTGCCACAGACTTCTGATGCTTACTGTTACTTTTTTTTCCCACCTTGAAAAAAACAAAACCAAAGCCATCAGTAGATATGCAATCTTGTTGTTTCCTTTCCGTCGTAATTAATAGATGTATTTGATTTCGTGACTGCATGAAAGAGCCACACTTTGTCAGACATTAGCATGACAGATAATGATCATCTAGAAACAAACTCCAAAAAGTGCGAGTGCTCCAGCCGAAGAAATGGAAAAGGGGAAATGGGTCTTAGCCAGTGCCAAAACGCTGAACGTAACCTTTCCTGCCAATTAATGATTTGTTTATTTTCTAGAAATGAGATCAGTCAAATCAATGTAAGCATTCTCGAAGAGAGAAAAAAAGATCTTGTGGACACTAGAATCTCATAGGCTGTGTTGACATCTTTCAGACAAATTCATGACACTTGCAACATTATCAAATGGAGCCTGAAACAACTGAGAACTGTTCCACGACTGATTCCTCACGGCAAAGTCTGATCATTGTATACGTGTACGGTAGTCACATCCCTTGTTCAACTTAGTTCTCTTTTGAAACATAAAAGACTATTTTTTTATCATGGCACAAAACTAAAAAATATATATATATATATTAACACGTTGCTGACACGTTCTGTGTTTACATCTGCACAGGAAGACAAAACAAACGCGATGTGTGTGAAGATGTTTTACGGAAATTGTGTGAACACAAAATTATTATTTTAACAATTATATTGACTCTCCTGACCGCCCACTGACCTAACAAAATAATAATATAATCAAACAGTTATACCTATAGGCTTCCACAAAAGCAAACTCTATCAAAGGGCAGTACATAAGTTTGAAGATCAAGATGGTTCCGAATAAATAAATAAATAAATAAATAAATAAATAAATAAATAAATAAATAAATAGCCAGCGTGAAAGATGAATCCACCAATGCATACCTATCCACTATAATAAAAAGCATGTCGAAGCAATGTATCTAGAAAATCAGATCATATCCATTACCTTCATCCACAATAGCACCACATTCTTCAACAACAACAGTTATCGATCTCATAAGACAAATCAAACAATCACGAGATCAGATGGCAGTAGAGACAAGGCACAGGAGCGCAGTCTCCTACCTCACGCGATGTTGTTGTGGCAGACTGGCGGACTGAGAAGTCTCAGCAGGCGAGAACAAAACTTGGGAAGCGCAATTTGAAAGGCAAGAGGAGAGCCAGGCTTGCGACTGAAATGTCTGAACTCGGCATACGAACTTGGGTTTTACGCCATTGGTTTGTTTCATGAATAGACTAGTAGAAAAATGAAAACTAAAAAATCGGCACGCGTAGTGAAAAAAAAATTGAAAAGAGCTGCGCTCTCAGGTGAGACGATGAAATTCAAACATTTCAAAAACTATTGAAGTAACAACATGTTTGGCCTTTTTTAACGTTGTAAATTAATTTTGAGTTTCAGTTGAATGTTGCTAGGAGGGACGGAATAAAATGGAAAGGGAGGTTTAGGGGGGGGGGGGGGGGNGGGGGGGGGGGGGGCGGTGGAGAGAATGGAGAAAACTAACATAATGATGTGAGAAGCAGCGGCCATCAGAACGATGACTCTAGCGTGACAGAAGGCATACGGCAAGAACGGGACAACCGTTTAGATGAAAGCGTGCAGGGTTTTGTCCGTCGGCGGGTGCACAGTCAGGAGATTCAATGCGCGGACGTTTTCATAGCGCAGGGGGCGGGTTTGTTCATGGGCCAGTGATCAGGAAGGGCGTGCGGGATGAAAGGGGAGAAGGCATGGGGTCTGGCTCTAATGTGAGGATATGCTGGTCTATTAGAAATACATCACTCTCATGGCCATAGTGGCGACTGGAAGTTTTGAAAGTCTCTCATAATCTCTCTGTGTTTTATTCTTAATTACGATTTCTGTTTCAATTTCGAATAAAGAGCGGCATTCCAAAACTGGGCAAGTCGAATTTCGACACTTTTGATATGAGTGGAAAGTTAATGATGTGTGGATCACCCCCCTCCTCCCCCCNTTTAAAAATCCAGTTTTGATTTACCTCAAAGTGTCAATTTTTAAAATCAAGAAATCGTCCGTGTTTGCACACAGGTCACATTCCATGAATTCCGTCTATGAAATGCAGATCTGGTGTTATTATTGTACTCGGCAAGATTGCACATGATCTAGACTTTTACTATTCCATTTTGTGCGGAATACGACGTTTTAAGTCAACAGGGATGAAATAAAGAAATGTCCTTTCTATTTTTATTTCCCACAAAAAGAGAACTAATTTAGCCTCCCCAATTTTGAGATACCACTTTTCAGTATTTTCAGGTGGAAAGTTGTCCTGAGACTCACACTGTCGACATGGTGGCAAGGCCTCAAGGCCTCAGCTCCTTGCACAAGACAACTCAGTGGCAGAGGTTGAAAATACAAAAAAAAAAAAAATGTACCGGAATAAAAGCTGGTCTAAAACTGAAAACTGATTCTTAGTAAGGTATGAAACTATGCAGAGCATGACTTTCAATACTTTTTCGATTTCCCAATTTTTTTCCTCATTTTGATGGCCATTATTTCTAGATTATTTGCGGTTTACTTGATGGCGTACAGTAAAACCAACCCAATAGATATATGCTTGTCTATGTTGTTTTGTATAAACGTTCTCTGCATCCTAAGGATGTGGCCAAGGAAAGAATCTATCCCAAATGACTGAGAGGCATGTCTACCTCAAAGCAGACCCTCCGCCCTATCCGATCTTACCGCATGTTGTCTTTTGAAGCTGTGTACATCACAGCCAACTTGCACCTAGCACATCAGTGGGGTTATCTCCTCCTGAATGAACCTCCCGGCACATTAAAACACAGTTTCATCTTAATTAGGTTTCTTTCTCAAGTCTTGTTATCTGGGGGTTGAAAGATTATGAGGTACGAAAACTTCTCAAACATCTAGCTTTGAAAGAAGACTACATTCCGCTTTATCAAGGTCTTTTCATTTATCTGATGATGCTGTTTCCTCTTCATTTTCTTACACCCATGGTTTTTATTTCATCTTCTATTTCATATGCATCAGTCGTTTTCTTTCTTTCTTTCTTTCTTTCTTTCTTTCTTTCTTTCTTTCTTTCTTTCTTTTCTTCGCCATCTCTCATCCGGTTTTTCTCTCCCTCATCCACCCCCTTTTTTGTGTGTTTTTTGAATGATCGTCAATGCTCTCTTCTTCTCTTATCCTCCTCCTCTCTTTGTTTGCATCGTGGTTCTTTCCTTCTCTTTCTCTCCTAGACTGTATTAAAGGAAGACCTTAAAATTTCGCGGCTGATTTCATTTTCCCGTCTATTTTGACACATCACAGGGAGGGTAGTTTAAATTGTTTTGCAATAAAATGCAAACACACGGACAGGGGATGGGAAACACAGACGTCTACGGCAAATTACAGATACAGACATCAGACCGAGGGGAGAAGATGGTGAACTGACGGTGATTTACGTTTCTGGGATATTACAAATTCTCGGCTGTAGTAAACCTGGTTGGTAATAACTAGCAGCGAAAGATTTTGTGTCTACTTGGATTGGTAGTGGGGGTGGTGGGGAGGCAAAGAGAGGGGGTGAGGAACAGAGGGACAGAAAATGTGCAGATGCACTGCTAAGAAAATTTTGACACTTTCCAAAATTTGGAAATGGAATGTTTGGCTACATAACGAATACGAATAGAAATACATATATTATGGTAAAGAGAAAAAACACAGAANAGGGGGAGAGAGAGAAGAGAAGAGAAAAGAAAGAAAGAAATGAAAGGTAATTTCCCGGAACGCTTCAAACGATATGATTGGGTATGATATACTTTGATGAGTTAATTATGATGAAATAATGAATTTTTGATGAATGAATTATGGTACTGTACTATAGTAGAAATAACAGAGGTGAAAAGAGAGAAAAATAACGTGGACGAACCGGGATTAGAAAGTCCCAGTGTGTCCAATGTTTGTAATCAGTATCAGTTAGGACTGAATAGTCAAACAAGAACTGAAAATCCATTTTGATCACTCTCATTCTTGAGTACTTTTCTACCATTAAGTAAATTTATTGTTCTGGAAAAGAAAATAAATAAAGCCCTTTAAGCTGTTGGGAAATACATTTCTTCATTCATACAAAACATGACCCGTTGACTTCTTCAAAAGTTATGACATAAAGGACAAGTGAGCTCACTATATATATTGTACTTACGTTAGTTTTGAGAAGTCTCCCTACATTATTTCCAGAGTGCCACAATGGATGTGTGCGGTGTTGGAAAAATGCTCTTCAATTTAGTACAGTATCTCAACCCCACTGCCGAACTCTTCAATTTCCTGAAAATAAGAACAATAGCTACATTATTTTAATGGACGCACCAGATAATCGTCAGAAACAGAGAGTCTGTCGTAAATGTTTGTGGTGTCATTCTGAAACGAAAATGAAACGATTTGTTTGAAGATGTTTATTCTTCCTTCTAAGTTTTTGCACAGGTTCATCGCAAAGTCAACAAACATACATTCCAAGAGAAACAAATAAACTGGTAGAGACTGTCGCGAAATGCAGTGCATGCACTTAACCAGAGAAAGCAGTTTTGCGTGTGTGTGTTGGACAGAGCTGAAAGTAGGATAATCTTCCCGGGTTTTGAGTTGGCTCTGTGTCTCTTACCTTCGATATCAACCCGAGATGGGGCGAAAGCCAAAGTTTGAAATACTTATCCCGGTTTTGGTGCACAAAAACAACAAACGTTCTCTGCGACTGTAATTCTTAGATGGATGTTTGGTAAACATGAAGGTGAGGAAAGAAGGAACCGGAGATGGAGAGTTCATGAGGGTCATCTGGTTTTGTCGTATGGTATACGCTTGAAGGGCAATAAAGAAGAGCAGAGTAGGGAAAGGGAAAGGGAAGGAGAGATGGATCTGAAATTGATGGGAAAGAGATTGTGCGAAAGAAAACGGACTGAATACAGTACAGTAGAAATAGGACGGAAAAAAAAGATAACAGTTTATTGAAAATGGGGTGGGCTGATTTTTTTTGGGGGGGAGGGGGTGAGGGTGAGGAATTGGGGAAGGAGGGTGGAGGCGGTAGAGAACGGATGGATGAGTAGAGCTGAACAATTAGAAAGGAGAAAAATGAGATAAGTATTCAGTAGGTTTGTGGGCCTAAGAAGAAAAAAAACTACTGAACAAATCAACAGTAATACTGTAGTCTACATACGCTAAAAGTCTCGTATTCAAACAAAGGCTGCTCACCTCAACAGTGCAAATTACTGAGTATCATTAGAAGCTCTTCATGAAAGCTTACCATGGCTGTCATATAACAGACAATGATCACTTAGCTTTCACTGGCTGTAGCGAAATTCGCACTGTGCGGATAACTGCCGCTGCGCTGGACTGACAGTGCAGATGTACATCTATATCATAATATTAGATCTCTAGCTATTTATCTTCTTTGTCAGCATCATGCTTTGTCAAGATTAAAAGTAACATTGAATAGAAAACGACTCCAAAGAAATTAACGTCACATAGTCTTGTCTAGTAGTCATCAGCTTGTCGCCGTCCTGGTATGTTTAGTGTTTAACCAGTGTAAATATGTAACAACAGCTTTCAGCAAACATAACATACAAACGGTGACATGCTTCGGGCCGGACCACGAAAATCACCATTTGTACATTTTGCCTAAAGTCAGAAAAACAGTTTCCACAGCGCTGAGTTGTTGTAGCTGTGTTGATTTCCACAAGTTCTTTTCCCTTTTTTTCCCAGTTTCATTTTTCATGCTGGTATAGGAAAGAAATAAGTGAGGTAGGTAGGTAGGTAGGTAGGTAGGTAGGTAGGTAGGTAGGTAGGTGTTTGTGTGTATATGTGTGTGTGTTTTGTGTGTGTGTGTGTGTGTGTGTGTGTGTGTGTGTGTGTGTGTGTGTGTGAGAGAGAGAGAGAGAGAGAGAGAGAGAGAGAGAGTAGAGGAGGAGAAGGGCTCGGGAATAGAAGGCGCTGTGTAGGAATATATTATTATTTTGTCTGTCTTTTTTATGAGTTAAATTAGCTCTTGCTTTTTTTTTTTTGCTTGTCCTTTAGCGTTGTTAAGTACTTTTTAGTTCTTTTAATCATAGCCTAGCCTCTAACAGTTTCATCAAGCTATACAGTTCATTGCTCAAACTCATTTCAAGTGACTTATTCTTTTTACATTGGATAAAATGTTGGAACGGAAAACATTTCTCACTTGAAGCTGGGCGAGCTGGAAATAAAAATTTCCAACGACTGTATGCTGAATGTGACCATCAGAATACTCAGACCTACAGTGTTGTGCAAAGTTGACGGCACTCGGGCGGACAATGTTCTAAAGATAATGCAGGCATGAGAGAGACAGAATGAGGATATGGAATATTATGATAAAAACCCGTTACGTCTGCTTCGGTATCACAGAGCTTTATGTTGGCTTCTGTCATCAAGTTTTCTGCTAGAAACCACTGGAATCAGCAAGACTTTTGTATAAAGCCACGATACCAGAGATCGGGGGCTAGAGTCTTTCTTTCTTTCTTTCTTTCTTTCTTTGTCTTTCCAACATTACTGCCCTAGACCACCTTGATTGAGCACCAAAATCTATTTTGCCTGACTCCGTCCATCTATCGTTGTTGAGATGCTGAGCATCAGCTGTGTCACAGTGTTTTGTCTTTAGTTAACATCGCTCAGGGCGGGTGTCCTATTCGACAAAATTCTGGCTTCTATCTTTTTACTCCCTTTACCCAAGAGATATCCCCGTTCACATAGCCGCCCTGTGCGTGCATTATTTCCCGCTCTCCTCTCACCCAAACAGCCAATCGACCCCAGCGCCTGGTAAACCTGTGCGGAGCTCACACTGCAGCTAAGCCACGCCTTCCTAGTTACAGCAGCCAATCCTGACGACAAATTTACGTTTTTAATTCTGAAAACCCTTAATCCATTTTAAATCGATTTCGCTGTTCTAATGCACTGAGCCTATACACTCAGCAAAGTTATGTAGTCGATTTCAACACTCAGCAACATTACAGAATCTTTTCTAGAGTAATAGGCTTTAGAAATCGCTGATTCATGGGTTGGGGAGGGGGAAGGGTGTGTGAAAACAAGATTCCTTAAGATGATGCCTTTGGTAGTGAAAATACCATGGGGCAAACTGAAGTTTCGTATGAATGTGTGCGTGTGGTGGTGGTGGGTACTTTCAGTTTATATTATAGCTCACAATTTCAGACATATCAGTAGTAAAATTTAATGAATTCAGGATGCTGCCTTATATATTTGTTCACATCACAACGGAGATACCTATACCAACCATGAGATTTCATCCTCGGTGTGCTTTCCTGAGCTTTTGTGTGGGTAGGATGTGATCTAGCCATTTTTCACAAACGGCTGACTGACAACAAAGAACCTGATGTATTTACAACTGATCCCGTAGCCAACCACACCCATAACAAACACACTCACTGTAGTAGATTTGTTGTGCCGCTCCTGCTTTCACCATTGTCTTCATTTTGCAGTGTAAGCAACTCAACTGTTTCTTGGATCAATTTGAAGAGGAAAAAAAACCTCAAGTAAAGTAAATATTGCTTACAGCCAAACTTTAATGCTAGGCTCGTAGTTTATGCAACGGGTTTAGAAAGTTTTTTTATCGATTGCCTGAAATCAGATGACTCAGTTCCGATCGTATCAAACTATCGGAAAAGAGAAGAGAATTCGTCAGTAATGTGTATATGAACTGCCAAAAATTGAGGTCAAGGAGTTACCTCACTTGATGACGTTTACTTACGGTAATTTTCATCGGAATATTTACGAGCATTAAACATAATTACGCTGTATTTCACATCACGAACGCAGTATCAACATGGACGGAGACGCGCAATAGACTTGATATGCTGGAGATTAAAAGTAAAAGTGAGGAGGTAGATTTGGGAGAGGGGTTTGTTCATGCCACACTGCTATTAGATGTTACCAGTGTTAACGACAACCTGACATGGTGATCAGGAAGCCCCAAATACCCAACATTACTGGGTTTGAGACTGAAGAGACTGGCCTGAGTTTGAATAGAAAGAAAACAGAAACAAAGGTTGTAACCAGAAAGTCTTGGAAGTCCAGACCACAAAATTACAATTAACAACAAAGTGAACAGATTCAAATACCCAGGCACATGGATAGTAAGTAGCAGACGGAAAATGTCACTCCAAAATGAAATGGAGAATAGGTCAAGCAAAAAGCAAAACAAAATAAAACTTCAAGAAAGTGAAAAACATCTTTGCGAATAAGACATGGTCACTAAAAGAACAAAAAGAATATTATTACATGGTTGTAAAGCATGAACCATTAGTGAGTAAATACATATACTGTATTATAGTGGAAGGCATAGTAATATGGTTCTAAGAGAATGCTCAATTATCATGGACAGAACAGAAGACAATGAGAAGTTTGGAATGAAGTAAATCATAAAATAAAATTATTACATCAGTGAGGAGAAGATAATCAAAATTCATAATTTAGGACAAGTGATAAGAAGCCAGTGGCTATAGAACGTTTGGTAACATCTGAAAAACTAACCTTTAAATGAAAGCAGAGGAAGACAATTTTAGAAAATGATGGATAAAGCTGTATAAGGGCACAAAGCAATAATGAAATAGTAAGGTGGACAGCAGGAAGACATGACTGTGTATTGTCCTCAAGTGTTGTTTTGTTCAGATTACTGAAGAGATTTCGCCCCTGACAGTCGTGAGTGACAAATTTGAAACGCACAATCGATTACTGAGCGCAGCTCCACGGAATTTCAGAGGAACAGAAAAACAATGATTTGAAAATCAGACTCTGACAGCCCGTGTGTCACTGACAAGAACGACAACAACATGGGCGATCGCCAGGTATCCATATGACCTGCTGTTCTATGCAATACAAACACGAAATTTGGTTGAGTGATAAATTGATGCACTTCTTAACAGAATTATAGCTACAGCAGAGACAAGACTTTAATCCCCGTGGGGCCATTGGCATGAGATGCCTTTGAAACACCACAACAGTATGCAAAGAGAAAAGAAACCCGCCGCTAACAGGAATCGAACCCGCGACCTTTCGCACTAAGAGATTAATGGTCTATCTCTTGGCTACGTGACAGTTTGGTGTTACATTTGGACCCCGCTTCATGGGACCCTCGGTCCAAATATATTATTGTATATATTATTCCGGTCAAAACACTGTATTACAGGTTTTCATGCAACCCCCACCCCACCCCCTCCCTCAACTTGTACAAGGTATAGATTGAAAGAACTTTTTCTTTCTATTTCTTTTTCTTGTGTCAATAACTTGAGCAAACGAAAGAGCAACCTTTAAAGTTTATATGCCGGCTAAAAATAAAATGTGTTTTCCATCCAGCAATGACAACAACTGTTGTAATCGAAACCAAACATTCAGAATGAGGATGTCAATTCCTATCTGAATGAGCACACTTTCCAGCTTGATGTGTTACTTGAACAACTCTTCCACAGTATCTGGAGCTGGATTCTGGTAAATCCTTCCTTTAAGGTATCTCCACAGATAAGAGTCACAAGAATTCATATCTGGGGTCTTTGGAAGAGGGGGGAGAGGGAAGGGAGCGGGGGAGGGGAGAGGGGGACCGGGTAGGTCAGGCTTAATCGTCCTTGCAGCGGCATGCGGGAGAGGAATCTCAGAAGTGTGAAACAACATTAAAGTTTGCTGTGTGCGGTATTGCTCCATCCTGCATGAACCGCCTGCGACAAGTGTCTATCTGGGTTCTGTCCAGTGCTGGCAAGTCGTGGTACTCAATAATGTTGAGATGTCGCGTTGCTTTAATTGTCATTGTTTCACTGTTCTCATAAAAAAACAAAAACCGACGATCCACCTGCAGCCTATAGCACATCAAACAGTCACATTGGTAATATGGTAATAGAAAATGGTCGAATTTCAGATTTTTAGGGTTGCTCTGAAGTCCAGAATAGCATATTCTCTTTATTGATGTATCCTGAAAGTTCAGTGCGCGCCTATCTGAGAACAGTATGATCTTTGCAAGTGTTTCAATCTGTCGCCATCCTCTTCAACAGCTTGGCAAATTCCATCCTTGTGTTCGACCGTCTGACTGGTTGAATTTAAATCTTATATAGAAACAGTTGCAGATACTTCTTTAAAAATGATGTTGTGCCCTAATACATGAGAAATTTGGTTCAAGGGATCGGTGCCAAACCGATTTTCTTGGATTGACTTCGATGGATGTCCAAAGACGTCCACACTTTCATCTATTATCGTATGATTATCTCTGTTCTTCTCACTTTCACATCAGGGACGCGGTCTCATAGAGGGAAAGTCTAGCAAAGTGTTTCGTTTCTCCAAACAAAATTAAAAAAAAAAACGATTCTGAATAAATGCTGTGGGAAATATTTTTGCGCATAAAGACCAAAAAAAAAAATAATTTTTTCCTGCTTGTATAGACTAGGGATATACTGTTCGTTAGGATGATCCACCACATAGCAGAGCTGCTTTAAATTTTGAAATTTATTTTCTTATTTCACTGCTCACAACTCACAACTATTCTAACAGATTTAATGTTTATAGATATCAGTATGAGTATTATGACTACTGGACACTACAGGTTTAAGCCTAGTGGTAAAGATAGGTATGGAGGATGGGCAAACGGCCGGAAGAAAAGGATCGGAAGACGGGAGATTACAGTAGAAGAGTGGTTAAAAGTTGAAAGAAAAGAAGATGCAGAGGAGGAGAGAAGAAATAAAGAACTAGTGGGGAAGGAGAGGATGGCGAATACCAGCAGCAAAGACAGACGCATCAATAGGGTGGACGTAAAACGTGTGGAATAGTACCATAACTGATTACATACACATTTTCCTATTGGTATAGGGATATTACACTGAACTTTAGGATGGGGTGGGATGGGATGGGATGAAGATGAATGGAACGGACGAGATGAGATGAGATGAGATGAGATGGAATCAGAATATGAGATCGGATGGAATATGGAAAGTATGTGATCGGATGGAATGGCGTGAAAAGTGTGAGATGGGGATGGGGATGGAGATCTTTGAGGGAGGTGAGGTGAGGTGGGCTGGGCTGGGCTGGGCTGGGCTGGGCTGGGCTAGGCTGGGCTGGATTGGGAAAGGGTGGGAAAGAAAAGGAAGAAGGATAAGATGATAATGATAAAACTGGAAGGTGGAACTGAGTGAAGTAGATAGGAACTGGGGTAGAAAGAGGAGATGAGAAAGACGAAGGGTCATTCGCACAGACTGACAGACGGTGAGTTTGACAGGCAGCATGGCAGTTAGGGAAGTAGTGTCGACAAACTTTCATCCCCAGGACCGGAAATGTAGCCCATCTACCCCATCACAAACACCTAACTTCAGAGGGAGCGAGTAGACACCCAGCCCATCAAGCCCAAACTACCCTTATAAGTGGTATCCTGCCAGGCCGTCCTCACTCCGCCGTATGAGGGCTTGGATACAACAGGCTGAACAGGTCTGGAACACTCTCCAGGTGGTCCCTGTGTTTGCACTCAGTACAATGGTGATGCCAAACTCCAAATGAGAGTTGCTTAGACTGATAGCGGCAGTAATGTTCTCAACCCGCGGCAGAACATCTGACTATAAGCAAACGGCCCCATGAAATGATGCGTATTAGATCTATGCATGTGGTTGAAAATGATCTAGCTCTTGGGTTTTTTTTCAGTTTTTTTTTTTTTTGGTGGCCACAGACCAGACTTGATCACATAGTTACAGATCACACAATTTAATCTGATATAATGGGAAATAACAAATCAGTAACAAATCAGTTTTGTTACTTAACAAATCAGTATCGGCCAATCACTATGACATTTTACTCCAAGAGACCGTAGCGACTTTTGCATGTTTAGGCAACATTCTAAGCATGTGTTTCCTGTTACCCTTGAGATCATCATTGTCGTAAATTCAAGTGCAGAAAAATTATCATATAATTTGACTGACACAGTCATTATGGTCCAAAAGGAAGATGTGTTGTTACTGGTAGGTTTATGGGTTTACATTTAACTGTTCATTTCAGCATGTACTGTGAAACAAGGTCTCAGTATCGTGTTTTCACTGTTTGATATTTTCAGGAAGACACTATGGTGAGGATCTCTTGTTCGAGTATGATATAGTCACTTACATTGCTTCAAGCGAGTTCTAGAACTTGTGATAGGATATTGTTAGACGGGTGCCTGCCTGCAAGTGACTGTATCTTGTAGGTCTAGCTGGTCCTCATAGAATACCGTCATTACCATAAAGCCATGAAATTCGAGCTGCAGCAACAATCTGGGAGAGGTTCGACGAAAGTTTTTTTTTTTCAGACTTCTTGTTGTTTCTACAGTGCTCAGCGAATAACATAGTCTTTGTTCTGAAATCATCAGAATGCACAACTTTTCTCAAACCCCAGGTGCCGGAACACCGTCCAGCAGCACAGAGAGTGGATAGTTGATTGATATATTGTGCACTGTCGTTATTGATAGATGCTGAGTTTTGCTTGTGTATTTATACAGCAGTCTCCTTTCGCGAGGCAAAGAAACTGGGCTGCAAGGTGGAACGGGATCTTATGCGAATTGCAATGGACGCAATTTCGGAAATCCTTGCTAAATCAATGCAATCAATGGGAAATGTTCTTTGAGATGTGTTAAGAATTGTAGAGAATTTTTACTATCAGAAGGTTCAGACCTTAGAATAATGCTCTGAGATTGTCAGAGTGCTCGACTTTTCTTATACCCTAGTCGCCGGAACATCTTCCAACAGCAGAGAGTACGGTGGCTGATTAGATTGTGCAATGTTTTGTCGCTAGAAATACGATAAACAAAGCTGGCTACATGACATCCAACGTCATCAATAAATACCACAATATATAACTTGCTTATCATAACTTTTCAATTCATATTCCTTCTCTTGATAAGTTGGTGAGTTCACATACCTTTCGAGCGCGAAACTTTAATTTGACATAATAATCTGCCGAACATTATCTTCTATTGCAGCACAGCATGATGAGGTCTTCTACACAACACGGCCCTGCGCATTTACGATTCAACCACATATATAATAAACGCATAATGTTAAGACCAGTCGAGTATAGTCAGAATGCGTGTGCTGTGGTAAGGAACATTCTCACAGCAACCAGTCTGGACAACTTTCATTCGGAGCGTGCCGTCAGCATTGTAGTGAGAACAGATCCAAAGAACCCACTCGGAGATTGCTCCAGCCCTTCTTCAGTTACCTGTTATATCCAAGAATTCTCACACGTCGAAGTCAGGAAGATCTGACAGGGTACCACCCTTATGGATAGCCATGGGTTGATGACTGGCTGTGTCCCTCCTCGTTTCTGAAGTGTGGCGTTTGCTATCGATAGATTTGGCCACTGTCTCTGGTCCCAGAGCTTCAAGCGAGCCAGCCCACATCTCTGGCCGCCAGATCGTCCGTCTCCTCTGTAGGATGATCACTTTAGTTAGGCCCCTATTAAACAAAAACTTCTAGTGAAGGTTAAGTAAACTTGGAAAAATATGGTTAGAATACAGTGGAGATATTCCTTATGCATTGCGCAACTCATCACTTCCCGTTCCACCATCTGTGTGAAAACAACGGATCCCCACCCACCCCCACTACC
>JAWQUT010000055.1:1466534-1484931 GCA_033807755.1 Ellobium chinense
GTGAGGAGGTGAGGCTTGTGGAATGGAAGGGATAGACGGGGGAAAAAAAAGAAAGAGATGAAGAAATTATAAGCAGACAGACGGTCAAGTGAGGAACGACAGAAACGTAGTGTGTGCTTGGGGGAGGGTGGGGTGGGGAGAGGGAGGAGGAGGGTCTGATTACAGAGATTACGATTCCCAACACACTTGTGATTTCTGGAACTTAAGTAGCAATCTTCCAGTTTAGCGTTATCAAAGGATTTGAATGATAAGTAGTGATAACGGATTGATTTATAGAAACAAACTACATGCTTGCAGCGAGAGAGCTAGACATAATATATACTACACTGTTATAGCTATGCAAAATGACAGAGAGAGATGGTAGGATGAAAATGTACAAACAGTGAGAGGAGCTAAGCTAGGGCGGCACAATTAGTGGCATCCCTTTTATGTCATTTGATCATTAATTGATCTGTAACTCAAAGAGACAAGGGTCAAAACTTATCTACTTGTATTTTTGCGCACTGGCCGTGGATCGAAGGGAGAAGCGAGGAGTCTGTGAGTGTGAGGTGTGCCGCGGTGCAGTGCGGTGTGTTGCGGTGCGGTGCGGCCTTCTTTTTATCATTTTGTCTGGGGATTGGTATCATAGCACAGGGAACACATTCGTGTGAGCTTCACCTTCCTTGCTGCAGCAACCGTGGACAGGAAGAATGACAGTTTTTAGCAAATTCTGTTTTTTGGCTGGACCAGCAGTTCATGTCGCTCGATCTTCTTTGCTTGCCCGCTTTCTATTTTCCTTTCTGTGGCTTCTCAGCAGTTGTGTTACAATTTTCTTGGTTGTTCCATGCTACCACTAGGAATCATCTTTTTCCTTGTCACCTCATCCACACGTTCGTTTCCCTTGACTCCTGTATGGCCCGGGCAGTCGAGCCAACTCAGCTTCTCCAGATGTCTGCTTTCAGTTGCCGAAATCCTTTATGGTCTCATATTTTTCTCTTTCTAGCTTGTCTTTAAACATCATCTTATAACATTATGTTTGAGACCAGGGTGGCATGGACCCCGTGTATGTTCTTTTGCTAAACCGATGTATGAACTTGACCTAAACGTCTACTGAAACAAGTATTGTGTGTGAACTTTTATTTCTGACATTAAACAAACGAGTCGAAAATCACATTATTTAAAAATTATTTTGTATAGCATCCATCAACAAATCTTTATAGGAAGGAAAAAATCTTTGTCGCCCCTCCCCCCTCCCCCTTCCCCACAACCCTTGATGTGACCAAGTGCTTCGATGAAATCTGGAAAGACGGTCTGTTCTATCAGCTTTCAAAATCAGGTGTCTGTAGGAAAATCTGGAGACTGTTGTAAAATCTGTTATATTCTTCAGTGTAAAATAAAGTTAAACTCGACCAGCATGCTGCACTGCAGACACTGACCAAAACTGATATACATACGAAACTGATTGTTACATTAAGGACTTCAATCTTAAGCAAAGCGGTGCCTTGTCTCCTACACTTATGTTCTATTCTGATCAAACACTTATGAAACATTCTAATCCTGAACCACATGTCACAAAAGGGTACCCAATGATATTCCCGTAAAATTCCAGCTTTACATTTCTGTGAATGCCGATAGCCACTCTGAAGAAGATGTTTAAGGTCACTGCAATTTTGTCATAAGAATAGGACTTGGAATTTAACGAAAACAAAGCTAACATATTTATTTGGACACAATATTAGCAAAAGCAAGGAAAGAACACCTGTAACACAACAGATTTACGAATGCACTGAATATAGATATTTAGGCGTGAATATCTCAAGAAACCCTACATTAAATTACCACAAACACTGATAAATACCTCAAACCAATTTCCAGTCGGAAATTAGCTGCAATTGATGAAATAGCTGTTATCGAGGATAAGCCGATTGAAATTTGGAGCCACCACACGGTACCAGGTAACACGTCCTTCTCAGCTGCATGCCTGTGCTATATTATGGGAGGAACTTGCCAGAGTCATAATGCAAAGTGCTTAGAACTTTACTTTTCAATATCTGTACCTCTGGCATAATGAAGAGTCGTTAAAGTGTGTCAAAGGGAATTATCTTACAAGAACCTGGATGGGAAGATATAACTGATATCACAGAAAATTATAACCTCTAACTTTGGGAGGAATTCCGCAATAAGACTCGCACCTGCTGCTCATTAGATGATTAAGACCTCACCTCAACTGATGCTCCTGTCTCAATGGATATTAAGGTTAGGGTTAAGGGTAAGGTTGGGGATAGACTTAGGACTAGGGTTTGGGTTGCACGAGTTCCGTTTAAGATACGAGTCTCATTCGAAATTCCTAAACCACTCTAGATTATGCCACAAATGTCCTCTCCCAGTTCGACGAGCCACACTGCAAATAACCGTGAGGCTTCTATGTTGACATTTATTCAACCTGATAAAGAGAGCGGTTTAGATTTTGTGTTTCCCAGTGTTGAAGAGCGAAGTATTTTTAAAATATATGATCGAGTGGTAATGAAGGAGCAAAAGTATGGCAGTCTTTGAAAGTTTTAATATATCTAAATATAGGATACAGTCTTTATTTGGCCTTAGCTTTTTTCACGCATTTCAGTTAAAGTTCAGAACCAGGACAGGAATTCTTGGTTCAAATGCAGATTGCAGTCGAGGAAAGGAGTATATGATCGTCACGGTAGAGATTGCATTACCTTTCATTGCATACATCTAGACTAGTAGTAGTGTATCTGAATGGGTGAAGAACCACCGGGAAGATTAGGGACAGACGAGAAAAGTAATTAGAATAAGAAATAAGAGGATATCAGTACTTATCTGAAATGTGCATTATGTCACCTTCTTCCACGAGATGGTAGCCATGACTGCAGCTATTGCTGGTGATGGTGTGTGCGTGCGAAAAGAGCTACCAGGGTCGAGTCTCGCCTCCAAGAGTCTCTTGCCACAAGAAAAGGAGGACGCTCAGACATGAAGATGGTTCTTGTGGTGCCATATCTTTCCTTCCCCAACATTTCTTGCGAGGCTTGCAAAAACTCGATGTTCTTCAATGCTGCTCTTGTGTAGTCGGACCATGGCTGCAGATGCGCTTGCGCCAGTTTCGACTCGGTATTACCGCTTCATGTCTTTCATGACTTGCTAACAATACTGCAGCATAGGTATACTCTCTTCCACTTGCACGCCTATTTCACGCAATGGTCACACCGTGTTTGAATTTTCTTTGAATCCGTAATTTTTTCGACTATCGTAACACAGTTCATCTTTTTCTTGTGACAATCTGTTCTTTCGACTTTTTCACAAAAATAGTTTCTTGAACAGACAGTTGGCTGGCGCTGTATTCTGACCCCTTTAAAATAATAATTTACAACACGAACGTTCGAATAAATTGATTAAATTACTTAGGAACAAATAAAAGGCTGTCGGACCAAACGTCTACACGGTTACAATACATTTCCCGAAATTTATTTAATCCTGTCATAATCCAGCCATACGATTCCCGAAAAAGTAGTATACATTTCCCGAAAAGTCTCTCCTTCTCTTAGCCAAATGCATGTGACAATTTTTAGCAGGTTTACATTACGGTACACATGCANGTCGATGTTCTTCATTGCTGCTCTAGTGTAGTCGGACCATCGATGCAGATGCGCTTGCGCCAGTTTCGACTCGGTATTACCGCTTCATGTCTTTCATGACTTGCTAACAATACTGCAGCATAGGTATACTCTCTTCCACTTGCACGCCTATTTCACGCAATGGTCACACCGTGTTTGAATTTTCTTTGAATCCGTAATTTTTTCGACTATCGTAACACAGTTCATCTTTTTCTTGTGACAATCTGTTCTTTCGACTTTTTCACAAAAATAGTTTCTTGAACAGACAGTTGGCTGGCGCTGTATTCTGACCCCTTTAAAATAATAATTTACAAGACGAACGTTCGGACGCATTGATTAAATTACTTAGGAACAAATAAAAGTCTGTCGGACCAAACGTCTACACACGACTCATGATTTTGAAGCGATCTCAGCATTTCCATTCCTCTTTTACACATGCCAGGCACAGGTTGTCGGCGAAAAAAAAATAATAGGGCATCCAGTTTTCTTAAAATTACAGAACAGGATGTTCACACTGAACATTTCTCGCTGATCATTTAAGTGAATACTCATTCACTTTTGTTACTGTTATTATTTAAACGTTTGTGACACAGAGAGTTAGGGCCGATTATGTTGAGTATCCTTCAATGGGTTGATTAATAATATTATGAGTATCATTACTATTTTCATTTTGCGTACGTAAGAGACCCTGGTAATGGCGAAGTCGGGGAGGGAGAGTAAGAGAGAAATAGTAGTGACTGAGGAGGGTGACCAATATTAAAAGAGCACTGGTAGAGGAACGTTGGCACCCCCCCCCCCCCCNCCCCCCTTGGGCAGTCCAAGGGTTGGCGCGAAATGAGATAGTGTAGCGCGGGGATGGGGTGAGGAGAGGGACATTGGATGCCAACAGCGTGGAAAGCCAGCATCATAATATTACTTTCCTGGTATCATAATACTTTGCCAGCTCCTCACAGTCCTCATCCGTGTTCCTTGTCCCACACCCAACCTATCTTCATCTCATCCTGCTCGGAAAAGTCGGAATACCATTACACTACAGTACAATAATGGGTATTTAAAAAAAACAACATGCAGTAGGAAACAAAACGTAATTCATGAATGTCTCTTATGAAATTAAGGATATTTTGAAACACTTTGAGTAAACGTCATTTAAGAGGAGTTTATTCGATTGTGTCATATGATTTTAAACATCAGTAAACAGTGCTGAAGAACATCCCCTAGTCGAAGTTTAGGTAGATCTAGATTTAAAGAAACATAATGCACAAAGCGACATACTACTATAGAAACATCTGACCACTGTACATCTAGTCTTTGGGCTAATAATCCTTTCTCTCTGCCTGCGATCGTTTAAGACATGGAATCGAATTTTCGCCTTATTGTCCTTCAAGATTAAAATAGGGCAACAGCAAGCAGCTGGAGGAATTAAGCATGTGTATATAAAATGTGTCTGTGTGTGTGTGTGTGTGTGTTTAGGGGGTGGGGATGTATGTGTGTGTGTGTGTGTGTGTGTGTGTGTGTGTGTGTGTGTGTGTGTGTGTGGTGTGTGTGTGTGTGTGTGTGTGTGTGTGTGTGTGTGTGTGTGTGTGTGTGTGGGTACGTACCGAAAATGAAGTGAATGGTTAAATGCAATAACAGCAATTAAAAAAAAATTATGGAGGTCAGGGTTAAACAGTGAGGTAATATTAGATATTATAAAGGCTACATACCGGTAACACAGTGATCAGGAAGATTCAGTGAATGCAACACTGGATTGCAACTACCTTGAGTTTTGGCTACTTAAATTAGAAAAACCATTCCGTACTTACGATGCCAGCAGTTTAATGACAGAAATAAATATTGTTACTGTGATTTTTTAAACTGACGTTTGCCTCTTGTTTCGCTAAGTTTGGGTTTCCCTAGCCTATGAGCCATTATGTCAGTATCATAACGCACAGTTTCTTTTGCCCCTTCACTCGCCAAATACAAAAGCTCATAAACAAGACCTGTAATTTTAAATTGTTTACCTAATCTTGTAGCAAGACAGGTGTTTGAATTTCTTAAAATTTCTGAAAAAAAAGAGACCGAAAGTTAAGTGGCTCAAATCAAGTGGTCCAAAGCATAGGTAAATTTTCATTACTAGGCTCAAACCAACGTTTTCTTTCGTTTGTGTTTTTGCAGTATGTTTTTCTTTTGCAGCTTAATACCACAAACTTCTTTGTTTTCTGTGGCATGGCACTCAACCCTGGTTGACCTTTGTGTCACGAGTTGATTACCTGCCGTTACCAGCAGCTCTAGTAACATGGCTGTAGCTAAATATGCCGGATTAATCCATGGGCTTGCCTGGGCTGCACGCCTCCTTATCGCCCTAGATAACGGCGTAGATTAGGGATACAGTACGACGAGAGACAATGTTGACTAGGGCATTAGCGGGTAATAGGCTTTCCTGGGCTTCTCCTGATGTTCTCTAGCGTCCATCTACACATCGCTCTCTCTCTCTCTGTCTTCTCTCTCACTCTCTCATCAGTCTCATCCACGCCTGCGGGCGATCAAGGACAGATCTAAAAACAGATGGGTTACACAAAGGGACCTAGCGGTTGGGATAAATGAGCACAAAAACACAACAATCATCCCCTCAACCTACAGCGCTTCCTTCTTCCCTGTCGTCTCTGATATGTGTGTCTGTCTGTCTGTCTGTCTCTCTGTCTCTCTTCCCCTTAAAGAGATAATAAAATTAACTTCTTACAGTTGCGTGAGCCCAGACCACACTGTGGTACATTATTATTGTGGTGTAAGGATGATGAGACAGCACTTGACACCATGATTGAATTTGATTCTGCTTTCATGTCGTTCGTATTTGCTTTTTTCACTTTTCTTCCTTTTGAGCCCCACACTTCTGATTGTATCAACGTCACTGGAACTGCAGTTACTGTAGAAAATAATATAAGACTGGCCACCATGCATAGCTTACACAGAATGACAGATGGTCCGGATGCAGTTACTGTTTGTTATCACCTGTAAAGATAACATACCATAGCATCAATTCTAGGCTATCGACCACCTATATACAACATCTTGGTAGACTGTACAGCATGTGAGTCCCTTACCGCAAATTATGTTGCACTGTTTCCTGATTCTGGCAAAAAGGAAAAAAAGAAAGAAGTATTCGCTGCCTTCTGAGTGTACAAAGCACTTGGTCACTTGGATAGGATTAGGATAGACATTTTTTTTCCACCGTTTTATTCAGCTCCTCTTAGTTTGAACATTCAGTGAAGACTCTCAATGCAATGAATGTCCTTAACAGTGGTGGATTTTGAAAACAGTCGCAGAAAGCTTTAATATAAGCGTAGTCTAGTTCTCGTAACTAATTGTTAAAGTGTAAAGATACTTCGCTCAAAGATACAAATACTTCATCCATCGTCGGATTTTTTTTTATTCTCTACTGGTTGTCTCATCAATGTTTTCTCATTCACTCCTTTATCTTATTCTTCTCTCCTTGTTTCTCCATGCCCTTTAAGTGTTTCTCTTCTCCACCCCACCTCATCCCCCCCCCCCNAACCCCCGCCATTTATTCTCTGTTTTCCGCGTAGAGGTCCACCCACTATCTAGCTATCCAATGTTTCCATTAAATGTTGACGTTTCTCCGTAGACTACTGCCATGCAGATCCTAATGGAACTGCTGTTCATAACAGTCCAAGTTTTAAAATAATGGAATCATTTATGCCATCTTATGTCCCAGTAAATTGTATGGAACAAACCAGGTCTGATCTTGAACCTGAACATGTCCAGTTGTTCATCGCACTGCCCACTCTGACAGTTTCCTGTAACCTGCTCTAATTCAGTGAATGTCCGGACCGGATATCTGATTGTTTCAATCTTCAAGGGTCAAGTGGACACCCTGCTGTGGTCAGCCAGAGGTCAATTTGTTGACTTACAGATAAACAATTTCACCGCTTTTAAGCTTTCGGCCGTCTTTAACCATATTCCCACACAATGTGTCTTTGGACGGCTGTCGACATAATGATTTAAGACTGGCCACCATGCGTAGCTTACACAGAGTGACAGATGGTCAGGATGCAGTTACTGTTTGTTATTGTTATCACCCGTAAAGACAACATAATATAGCATCAAACCAATGCTGTCGACCACATATATACAACATCCACCGGCCCACGCAGTGTGACTCTGGGATTTATATTTCATATTATATTATTTACATCCACCTATATAATACGACCGCTCTTTCTCATGTGCCCTAAATTGCAAAATATAAAGAAAAACATCTTTCTTATTGGCAAATTAAAATATTATACCCCATGAGGCTGTCCAAGAGTTTGGCTGCCCAGTCTGCATGCAGCACCACCTTATTTCCTCGTGGATCATATCATACCGCGTCGCCCAAGTGCCTAGCCTGCAGCCAAGGTACTTACGATATCCTCTGACAGACAGGAAGATTTGGCCGACAATAAGATTTAAAAAAAAAAAAAATTCGTGAAAGGCCTCATAGTTTCAATTCAATTTATAATATTTTTCATTAAATTGATGTAATAATAAAAGTAACAACTCTACAGGTTGTATTCTGCTTTATATGTACAGTATTATAATTATAGTATTCCATTGCATATCTATATTAATAAAACGCTTCAGCCAAATTTGTGTCACAGATTTCTTGAGAACTACGTAACGTAAAAGCATGCGGCTTTCACCTAAATTCGTAGAAAAATACACAAAAAGTAACTATACACACCAGTCCTCTTTATTTTTTTTACCTTTTTAAAAAAAAAAAGGATGTGTATAGCAACGAAATACAATCTCCGATAGATCTTTTCAATCCGCCCGATTCGCCAATAGTCCAACTTTTTCACGGAGTCTAATGCGTTCGTCTAAGCTGCCTTTCGGTGCGCTAGGTATTCTTTCGCCGCTGGTGCGTTGCCTGCCAGCCCATTTGTGAAAAGGGGTGTTAGTCTTGTTAATCTATAATAATAGAACAGATCTAACAGTATATTCCATAATATACAGTACGTAGGTTAGAAATCAAACCCACACGCCGCAGGATCGGGAAAGTGAATTAGAGGTTAGAAATTCGTTAATAAAGATTGCCGTTATTAACATTGCATTCAAGTAGTTTTTTAAAATAATATTATCCTTCCATGATCCTTTTCAACACACAGCCATAGATCCTCTAGTCCTGTAGGTCGGTCTACATGCAGTGGGAGTGTCCGGCTTAACTCTGAGTGTAGACAGTAGACGGCTAATATTCAGTGGTTCTTGAACTAATCCAGGCAGATGAAAGGATGACACAGGACCAGATAAGACCAGACTTCAAGTAGCGTTGTTAGTAACATTTCGGATACACATTCTCTAGTCACTGTCTTCATGCATAAAACGCATTAGGTAGAAACAGTTAACCATACTAGATTTGGACGGCGGCATGTGAGAAGTCATTATGAATTGTCTTAGAAAGTTATCTCAGTTGACAGACAGACAGACAGACAGACAGACAGACAGACAGACAGACAGACAGCAGACAGACAGACAGACAGACAGACAGACAGACAGACAGACAGACAGACAGACAATGAATGAATGAATGAATGAATGAATGAATGAATGAATGAATGAATGAATGTCAACTGGTTACCAAAGATACCCCGGGTATGCCAACACTTCACTCTAACCCATAATCCATAATTCATTTTCCTTTCGCTATTCATCGATCTCTAACTTGACTCTCGAAAATATTAATCTATCAGTTCCACCCCTTTGATTAACCCTTTTCACCCTCACATCAAAAATTACCTTTTAACCCTTTCACAGCTATTCTACCGGCCGTTCCTTTCATAGAGACCAGCGTTGGCCTGACAGAAAAGAGAGTACGACAAAACGAACAAGAAGTCAGCCTAACAAAGGAGACCTTTTTGCCATGAGTCGCCAGCGGTTCTTGGTCGCCTTATTGCCCATTGCTCCCTGGACAAAATGACGACTGTATGGACGGCATATCAAGGACAACAGCAAAAAGAAGACAGCAATACAGTATGCATAACGATAAAATATAAAGTAAAAGAAGATACTACGAGAGAGAGAGAGAGAGAGAGAGAGAGAGAGAGAGAGAGAGAGAGAGAGAGAGAGAGAGAGAGAGAGAGAGAGAGAGAGAAAGCGGGGGGTGAGAAAACCCATAGATTTACATTTAATGGAAAAGAGAGGGTATAATTTTATTTAAGCGGCAAAAGAGTGGTGGTAGTAATATCTGTGAATAAGTTTAAAACTCTTGACAAGATCCTTGTATAAGTGTAACCTTTTTGAACAATCCTGAATGTTTGTTGTTAATCTTATAATATAAGTTATATGTAGAGCTGGCTCGATCTGTTTGTTTGTTTGTGGCTAGGTTTGTTTGATACACAGATCCATACAGTTTCACATAAGGTCGCAAATTTGGTAAAATATAATAAAATCGGTAGGACTATATCCTGAAAGATACATTGTTGGCACTAGTTAATATAACAGAGGCATTTTCTCAATCGACCTCATTCTGTCCAGGAAGTGTAATGAGGTAAACGCGCTACCTTGGTCTATGCCATCAGAATAGTGTACAAGTAGTGCGGTATGTTTGGTGCTGTGTTCAAGTGCTTTGCGCTGCATTGCAGTTGTCGCTTACTTTGCACTAGATTGTAGTCTGTACCCGGTCATACGAATTAGAGTGATGACCAAAAATCATGAAGACCGCCTTTTCCATTAAGTAGCAGGACCCTTTTGGGCTCATTAAAAAATCTGTTATAAATCGCAAAAACCGGTTTCTTTGGCTCCTCCTGAGTCACCAGCATCGGTTTCAACTCAATATGATGAATAGATTGTATGTCATAAAGTAGTTTTTGGGTAGAGGCTACATGTCGTCTGAATTTACTGGACAGCTCAAAAGTCTAGACACATAACATTTTTAACAATTAACCTAACAATTACCCACTTCGTGCCAGTGAAATAACTATACAAGAACCAGTTCTCTCTAAACTTGTATTTTTTTTGTCCCTGTGGCAACTAGAGACGATATTATTATGAAAGACGGAACAAACGGACGGAACAACACGAGCATGATACACGGCATAACGTTATTCATTGTTTCCACTATTTTACATCACCACAAGCTCTGGGTCTGTTTTATCTATCAGCAAAGTTACGTCTATCTTAAACTGTAAATGATATTCACGGCTGCAGCACTCATGGTATCGTATATTATATATAAAGTTGATATTGATCATTGTAGTATTATCGGTATATCCAATATTCTTCTTTGTTTAGGCATTAGAATGTTCGATAGCTATATCTGGATTGTCCCGACTGTGGACAAGTTACATTCAGTGGCCACAGAGGGACTGGATATAGTAGTAGCGGAGGTGATGGTGTCTACCAACGGGGCAGAGAAGTGGAAAATACGATGTTCATTTCAATAGCAGCGTTTGTAGTTGACAATGTTTATTGCTCTGCTCGCACTGGGTTAACGGCAATCGATGATCTGTAAGAATCAGGACAAGAAGAATGGGGCAGGGTTAATGTACCTGATACCGTGTTTCATTCGCGCCGACCAACCCGCAGTTCAATATCAAACAGGTCACAGACTTTTCTTCTAGTTCTTTTCCATGACCTCTTCTTTTACTTTCATTCTCCATTCTTTTTTTTTCCCTTGGCCCTTCCACTCTTCCGTTTACCTGTTCCGGTCCCGTCATAATATCCTTCCTTCCTTCGCTTCCGTAATCCTCTCCAATCCTATTTTCTTCTCTCGTACGTTCTTCTGTTAGGTCATCTTATTTGCTAAATATTTTTTTTCTTCTGTTATTCCTGTCTTCCTTCTACCTGACTTTCTCATTTCCTTCCTTCATCCTTCCCTGTAATATGCATTTTGTCTCACTTCTCTCTTCCAGCTGTTAGTCCACACTCCTTATTCCGTTCTTTCTTACTGTATTTAGACTAATTCAATCTATGTACAAGTCGCAACATATTCTTAGCGCTTTTTTCCATCTGCTGGCGCCACTCCCCCAATCCCCACTCATTCTACGACCTCAAGAAAATAAATCTCGTCTCATTTGTCACCCAGGTTAAGTGGCCAGATTTCGCAAATCTCCGGCTCATGGTCTTTCAGCGCTTATCCGTGATACAGTAATACTAAACAGCGTAAACACGATCACAGTGACAGTGAAAAGAGAGGAAGTCAGGTCTACTGACGTGAGTTGTGCTTTCACTATTGGGTCCTACTACTTAGGGGTTATATTTTCATCTACCCTTTTCCCTCTTTTTCATGCCCTGCTTCCAGTATTAAGGGCTCCAGGGGACAAATTTTGATATCATAGGAAACTGTCCATTTTACTTTATTTTGCCAGGCACTATTTAGTCCTGGGCTGGAACTGCCAGGTCAAGGGTGTGCTCAGGCAGAAGAAGAGGGGTTTGGTGTTGACCAGTGAAAAATGTAGTATCTGTTTGCAAATAGCAACCAAGCTCAAAATTTCAATGGGCTTGCTAGGATAGGGTCAGTCTTAAAATTTGGGCCACATATTATATTCACATATTATATGAGTTAAATTCTGAAACTGAAGATAAGATGACGAACTCAGTCTCTCTCTTCTACTCTGGCCACCTTGCTACAGGGGACGTCAAATGAAGCCAGATCAGTCAGTCAGTCTCCTTTTCCCCCATCCCCCTCTTGCTCTCCCTGGTCTCAAACGGTACACCTTCACAACCTCCAATGGAGATAGGGAAAAAAAGTGTAGAGAGTAAAAGTACTTGCTTTTTGCTGGAATATTATTTGAGGTTAAAGAAATATAGGAATACCAAAATCTTTTTTCATTTTTTTTTTGTTTTTGTCATTCAAAGTAAGGTTCCCAGCATAATTTTATCTCTGAAAATAAAAGAATGAAACGATAAAATATTATCTACCTGTGGTAGCATATAAACAAAACGAATGACCCAGACGAGGTGATTCAATTCTCCATACTGTTAGTCTTACTTATACTGTCCGGTGCTATCTGTGCCTTGAACCCGTTTATAAATTACTCTTCGGCTTGTGTCTAGTCCATAATATCATGTCTTCGGTTATCTAAGAATCGTCTTTTAATTTCAGATTTTATTTTGCAGCACTTTTCCCTTTATGGCTATGTTTTATATTTTCCACTGTAATACGAACTTGTGTTGCAGGATTCTTAATTTGAACTTGTGTGGCAGGATTCTGTAGGAGATTAACCATCATCGCTCAGAGCAAGCATATTATTTTATGCTGCTCTGTTGAGTAGGCCCACCTCTGGCGCAAGAAGATGTAGCTAACTCTCTGACTTCATGACTGACTGCGCCAAGGGACATAGGCAGCTCCGTAAATTCTCCTCAGTAAACTCAGTGACCCCCGATGTGTCACAGTTTACCATCTTCCACAGCCTCGCCTCTACTTGTCAAGGAGGACACCAGTGGTCCACAGTAAACATTTATGATTTATCATAACTCATAACTATACAAAGGCGTTACGCACCATGCGCAGGTGAAGACAGTTACGCCTTTCCTGTGCGGTACGTTGCGGCAAACTCAATAACCGAACAGTCTAAACGGTGGTAAAAACACAGAGGTTTTAAAATGTCCGGTTTAAGTACCGTTTTACTACAAGTCGCGGCCATTTTCGGGGCGGAGACAAATGCGGTCTTTGAAGACTCCGGCTCCCAGGGGTTAATCCTTCTAAAGCTGGTGGCCAATAAAACTAGGGGACTGAGCATCAGCAGGACGGGAGTCACGGTGCAACATGAGGACCGGGTTAATGCCGGGATAGGGTTAAATATGCTAATAGGGTGGTCGGGCTGGACACAGATGGGTTTATGTCTTGAACAAGGACCAGTGGAGGGTATGGTACGTAGCACATCAGATAGAATGGATGGTACACTGCAATATGGAATTCAGCACCAATACACGAAAGACTGTACACTTTGCGATAGAAGCTGTCTTGACAAGTAAACTATGTCTTATTTGAATCACCATAAAACAGAAGCTCCCACATTCCATAAACGACAAATGTTTTGAAAACTCCCTCTCTATATTCCAGACTAAGAAAAATGTTATCTCGATAGACCTAGCCCGCTTTGTTAGGCATATCCAGTGTGTCTATTTCTTTCTTTCTTTCTTCCTTTCTTTCTTTCTTTCTTTCTTTCTTTCTTTAGATTAGACTAGACCAGATCAAACCAGACCAGGCCAGGCCAGACCGTTTATAAAAAGTCACACTAACAAATTTGTAACCGTAGATAGGGGCCGTTTTGCCGAGCTGCCCGAGCTCCCATTTCCAGTGTAAGCAAAAGATTCAAATTTCCTAACTTCACTAACACACTTCTTCACGCCGCTAACGAACAGCAGCGAAAAGTCTAATCCTTTCCCTGAATTTCATGCAATCTGCAAGTGATTGGTTTAAGTCTATTATCGACACACTAATGTTTGAAAAAAAAGACAATTGTGACACGGAGCAAAAAGCAATCTTTTTTCTGTTCCCAACTAGGCTCAGTCTTCATAAAAACACAAACCAACAAACAACGATCAAAGCAGGATCTTCCTGGCTTACATGGTGCAAATATTTTAACAGAGAAACACTCTCCAGGTGTTCTAAATACTGGTACAGTTATCATAATCACAGCTGGCTGAGTTTGTTGTTGCGGCTACAATATAAATAGACCGCTGCCCTCAGTCAAAAAATGTTCTATCATGTCAACATAAACTATCTTTAGCGCACGGGCAGTGTGATGTATAAGACATATAGGACTATTGCAGAACTATTTCTCTTAACTATGGTATCTTTTCAAATGAGGCTTTCATGTACATAATATATTCATGCTTTTGATGTTTCATGCTGATGCTTTCACTGTTGCCGCTGCGGTTGTTGCTACTGCATCAAGTGCTCAACTACGAAAACGTCTCTACACACGTTCTCCCCATCTCGTTCTTCATCTAGCCCATTCTTCACCGTTAACCACCTCCAGCCACATAGTTTTACTTTCTAGAGCTGGTCAAGTCACTATTTATTTTGAACCGATTCAAGTCCAACATTTTCTTGGTGGAGCAGGTAATGAGACCTCCGTTTGCTTATTCGATTCTACCCCAAGTCAAGTCAAGTCAAGTCAAGTCAAGTCAAGTCAAGTCAAGTCAAGTCAAGTCAAGTTTGAAACACTCGTAGGCACGACAGTCTACAGTCTACACTATGTTCCTCTTCCAGCTTAGTGTGATACAACGATCTGCTTTCTTTAAAATAATCTAAAATGCCTTCTTAATTACATAAAAATTAATGCACATAATTCTTTACCTAGACATACAATAGAGAGGAACCTATACTACCAAATAATTCTGTTAAACATGACTTGCAATGTTATTTTTAGCACAACTCGAAGACATGTCATAAGGGCTAGTCGCTAGTCAAGTAAAAAAATTAGTCGAATCTTGCCACTTTTTGTTCTTTATATCGATTCTTGTTGATCGAGTTATGTATTACCAAGGGCAACGCGAGTCGTCAGTTCGGTGAATCGAATTGAAAGCGATTGAAGTCTTTTGGCTCGAGTTCCCTATTCTGCTGAACTATTTTGACATCTGCGTCTATTCCCCACTTGGCTGTTTGGATCCCGCACTTCAAAACAAACATCTTAGCCGGAGATCTTCTCTTTATCATAGGTTTGCTGTTACTCCTACTCACCCATCAAGACGTTTCACCTGCACCTGTAACAGAACACGAAAACAACACGATAGGCCATCATTCCGAAAATGCTAAGGAATTCTAAACGACACGCCTGAAGAAATAACTAAGGTGCAAAATCGGTATCCTGACCGCCTGACAGTCTAATCTGCATAGATTAAAAACACAAAAATGATCACTTTGCCTAGTTGCGGCCATGTACGATTAAGCTTAGGGTAAGACTTGGATATACCGAAAAATAATATAAAATGGTCTTTTAATTTACTTATGGACTATATAGGTGTCTTCCATTATGTTCTTAAAGATATCGTTTAATTAGCTGTTAGAGTGTTTGGTGTATTAAAAATGAATACTAACAAATTGCGTGATGTCACGGATTTGTGCACTCCCGTGAGCATGGGACAACTATGCTTATATTTTCATTGCACGGATGGATAATTTTGTGGTTTTTTTGACGCGCAGTCCAAAGTTATATTATGTAATGGCTAGTTGGTTGACCGGCCCTAGATCTGAGGAAACTTACATGGCAGATAGGGTTGCAACATGTGGAGAAGAATGCAGCTCGGCTCATGAGTGAATGTGGAAGGGGGTGGAAGGAAGGAAGGAAGGTAAAAGGGTCGGTGTGGGCGTAGAAAAATTGCTTGGTCTAATTGTTTAAGTTCTTGTAATTTTTGGTGGGTTGTCTTCTTTATCTGTCGACTTTCTCTCCCATCTCTTTCTCCCCTGTCTCTTTTAGGTTGTGTTCCCTTCTCTTTCTCTTGCCCCTTCCATCCTACATGAACAATCTTCAAATGTGACGTCAGGAATAAAGTGAAGGCCACCGAGAGCTATTGGCAGAAGTGGTGGGCCGATAGCTGATTTTGTTAGGTATCGCGATACTCGGAATGCATGCTCTAATTATCCAAACTATCGATTCTATTTCGATTCTCATGTTCAATACAGGGTAGGCATTTTGATCTGTTTTGATAATAGTTGATATATCACTTCGATTAATCTTTCGATACTACCGCAAGAACTGGCAATCACGATCAGACACTATCGCGTTGAAAGTATCAAAATAATATCGAGATGCCAGAGCTTGAAATTTGAAACCGACATCAGAATTGCTGAGCATCAAAAGTCTCGATACTGAGAACCGATACTGTTCGTCACTACTTAACAGTTAGGTTCATGTTTACAATGGATATTTGGTGGCACAATAACATTTTGATGATTGGAAAGCGGGGTATGAAAATATCTCAGTAACAAAAACAGAAATGAGATAAATGTATAGAAAAACTATTGACCAAGTCATGTCTCCACCCTCATAGGCTATACTCAACATCAGACCCGATACATCAAACACATTATTTCTATTTTCACCCTTATCGATGTCAAACACCGTTTCGTAAGAAAACTTCTTCGCTTATTTCCGGTTTCGCCAGCGTCATGTCGCTTGTTTACTCATCCTTGATCAGATGCACTAAGTAAACACTAGACAGGAAGTTTGATACTGTGTTTTCCTGAGGGGTGATGGTGGTGTGGGTGGGGGAAGGGGTAACCGCAAGTCTTGGAAAATGCTCGAATTTGTCTGCCATAGCCACACGGTGGGTTGGACGGATACAAAGATCAATGTCACTATGGGCATGATATTCTGTTCTCCAAAGGAAGATCTACGTATCTGATAATTTTGCGATTTCGGGAAAATCGTTTTTAACTTTGGCTGGTTGCTCATCCCAGCTATCTGCCTGATCGTGACGTCACCTTGAGGAAAGCTGCGAATCAACATCAAACTTATTTACTTATAGTCCTGGTCAATTTGACGTCCAATTTTTTGCAAAAAAAGCGGAAACTTTTTTTTTTTTGAAAGTTGTTATAATGATCATAGCAAAGTGACGCAACCGTGATCGTTGGTTTTATTTATGGCCAACGAAGGGCCAGCGGGATGTCTAAATGTTGAAACTGCAGCATCTGTGACATCAAAAAGGCAAAAGTATAACAGGTTTATATATGAATATGTTTCGAAACAACAACAAGAACAACAACAACAAAGATACAGACGTCATTGCTTGTGATATTTCAAATTTTATCGACGAAGAAAATTGCTTAAAGGAGAGTACTGCGTGTTGCTTGCTACGATGGTTGTGGTGACGTAATGACGCAATTTCAGATTCAGTTTTCAGTTTTTTTACTGGAGTCACAGTTGTCGCTAGACCAGATTCCGAGTGAGGGTGATATGTCAGATATTTTTCATCAGAGTCCATTTTTGAGTAGCTTTAATTCATCAACGTGCATGACAAAATTAAATATAAAATAGTCTAGCCCGAAAATTTACTGAAGAGTTTATTTGAATGCCGTTGCAGCCCACAATACAAAATACAAAATGTGCGCTATAGAGTGTAGAGTTTCTTTATGTCGTTACTTGGGTTCGGGCTCGACATCATGGCATCTGGGGAACCTCGTGTGTTCTACAACTACTCCAGCAAATAGCGTAGTATGTGAAGACTGATTGTTCCATCCCGTGCTGATTCCAAACTCCACTGTCTTTTCCCTGCCGTATTCCAGAGTTTTAGTCTAGCCTCCCCTCCCTCATCAACCTGCGGTTCCTTACTCTGGAGGAGGTTAAAAATAATGGTGGTATTTCCCCTTTACACAGTTTTAGCCCGCCATCAGTCACGGCTCTTTTTGCCAGGCATCAGCCCTCTCACTTCCGCTTGTGTGTCTGGAACAGTGAATCCATGTAGGGCCCATCAAGCAGGACTCCAGCTACTGGATCCAGTCATTTTGGAGGTGTCCATGCTCTGTCTTCTTCAGCATGTTCTAGGAGTCTAATATTTTGACTGCCTTTTTGTTGGTGTTCCGCAAGTCACCGCAATGCTGCTGTTGCTGCGTCAGTCTCCATCCTCATACTGGATCACATGGATGTTAGAATGGCAAAGACACCACTTAGCTCCACAATAACTCTTTGTCCACATCTTTCCGAGTTGCGTGACTAAGCCATCAGTGCATATCGCGATGTTATCCTGTCCTGGTCCTGTCTGTTGTTCTATGAGACCCCTGATCTCCATCTCCGCCCTCTTGTAACGCCCATTCTCAGCCCTAACTTTGAAGGTTGAAGTTAAAAATTACGAATGCTGCGACAACCCTT
>JAWQUT010000055.1:1490432-1501376 GCA_033807755.1 Ellobium chinense
CACACACACACACACACACACACACACACACACAAACACATACACACACACATACACACACACATATGCAGTCACACACGCACGTTCGCAAGTACGCATGCATACACGCACACAGAGAGAACATTCATGAACTGTCTTGCATGGTCAAGTTAGAGCTGCAGTTGCTGTCTCTTGTTTTCGAGAATGCAATTGCTGTTGTCACTAACGTAGATTTAAAAAAAAAAAACAACTTTAAACCGCGTATATTTTCCTTCCGTCTGACCATTTCTAAGAAAACACANGGATAATATCGTTTTTAAGTGGTCCTTATCATGTTTTCTAGCTGTTGTTTCTGTTACAGGAAGAATGTACAAAGATGTATAATTTCCATGGTCCCATGCACGAACCCAATAACCCCTACTTGTGTAAAATTGAAAAATAAAGAGTCGGAAAATGAAATTATAAAACAAAAAATTATTATGAGAATACAGAATCGAAATAATGTTCTTATCATTTCTCTAGAGTTAATCGAACCTTCCAAGATTTCAAAGCTGACAGAAAAATCCTTTATCTACATGCTGAGACTTAACAATATCATTTGTTCTTGCACGGGACACAGATTTAGTCTTTTGTTGTTATGACTGCCATTAGTTGTATTATATTTCCTAGACGTAAAAGAGAATCTTTACCATGTCGGTACACTTTTCTTTTCACCTTATCTTTATACATTCTGTCCATTTATCAACTTTGATGACTCATGAACAGTTTATTATCCTCACTACTAATGAACCCCTTGATTTAATAATTTTGATAACTTCTGTTTAATCTCGTGATTACGTCTGTGAATGCTCGAGTTGTAGACCACCTGTTAGGAATTGTGTTTAAATTACTGCTGGGAAGGTGAAGGTGGCGGACACAGATGCCTTGTAGGTAGTTGGTTGTGATCGAGTATGGTGGAGGTAGTAATGGTGATGACTGCATGCTAATACATTAGATCTAACGATCAGAGCGAAGAGATAAATGGAAAGACGCAAGGAAATAAAATCATTAAGTTATCGATAAATCAAAGATAAACAGAATGCTTTATACAGTTTTGTCCCAACACGGCATCAAATGTTCATTTCTCTATTTTTCAGACGCTGGATCAAAGGCGGCTCTCATCGATCGTAAATATGATTAAATGAATTTTCCTTAATGTTCCTCCGGAGACGCAAGTATCAACGCATGTATCTGGACCAGCCTGGAGCACACATGATCTAGGTCCACAGTCAGATCAGAGTATTAATAAACGTTCTCTCGCACTTAGTAAAACCTTTGATTAACGCGATTTGGCTTCAGTGTGTTGGAGGTCAAAGATCACGTTATTTTGCAACTGACCTGAAGATAAACATATCAACAGGCGCACTGTTGCTGCATAACGCCGATGCTTCACTTGTAAGTGTCGATCGTCTCTAGTTCTCAAAACAGAAGTAGGCAAGAAGTCTTGCCTTGGCTCAAATAGGACTATCATCAGATATATCATATATACTATTATATGCACACATAACATATACCTATTATATACATTGGCATATACATACATACATACACTATGCACGCATATAATAATATATATAATACATTACAATAATTAATGTATTATATATATATATATGATGTGTGTGTGTGTGTGTGTGTGTGTGTGTGTGTGTGTGTGTGNGTGTGTGTGTGTGTGTGTGTGTGTGTGTGTATGTGTGTGTGTGTGTGCGTGTGTGTGTGTGCGAACAATAGGTCTAACCTTGTGTTACAGAAAATTGTGGTATGCATATGACCCCAGATTATATTATATTATAGTTCCGCTTCTTTTACTTTCCTGCTAATAATCTTATGCAATGGAAGAACTAGTCATATTATGTCAGAAATGTAAAACAGTGATGTTCTCCTTCACATGTGATAATTCCTTAAATGGGTACCAAATAAGCCTGTTCTCTCGTCGAATATATTCAATTACTAATTGTAATGGAAATCAATTCCCCCATAGCAGATAAACTGTTATCGAAGAAAACAAAACAATCAATTTTATGAAAAGGCCCCATCTTGCGCTGCAGTCGGTCCAGCGCAAACAGACAGAAGACGACCATTGTTAACCGATATTAAAGACAAAGATCTCTTTGAATTAGTAATAAGGGAGACGAAGGACCTGTCTCTGGCTAAAAGCTGTAAAACCTTTGCCATTTATTTCCAATGTTTAGCTTTGTAAATTCAACCTTCTATGTCCCTTCTCCGCCTTTACCCGCTCCCATCCCCTGCTGTGATAAAGTAATTTTATAGATCTTGTAAATTATAATTAAATGGTCTGTATTGCTGTATTTATGCATGCCTGCCTCTCTGCCTGCCTGCCTGCCTGCCTGCCTGCCTGCCTGCCTGCCTGCCTGCCTGTCTGCCTGAAAAGTGAGTCTGTATGCCATCCTGCTTAATTTGCAGATATGATTTTTTTTTCATAAAACTAACATACGTCTGTTTGTCACAGACTATTTCCTCATGGCTATGCTGGAGGGATCTGGCCGCCAATGAGAATGTTTGACAAAGCACAGTCCAAAGTTGTTGGTTTTTGCAATGCTGACGAGTCACTGAATGCATTGAACATGAGTGTTTCGGTGCCTTTGGTGAGCGCACGACCATGAAGCATGACTAAGAAGAGATTGTGAACTGGGGTTCGTCAGGATGTCCACTTTGTTAAGGGACAGTCCAGTGGAGGTCTGCTTTCTATTAAGGATGGTGCTGTTGTCTTTATCAGCTTGTTGGATATGCGGTGGTCTTCATACAGTGATGCATTTTGGTTTCGTAGTTTGGTGTAAGTATTACGCCATAGTCAATGTACTGGTGATGAATCATTCTGTAGGAGAGTGGTTTCCAAAGTTAACAGAGTTGATTTCTAGTTGAAGAATAGCTGGTAATTGGATGCTTTACTTATCCTATTGTGGTTAATTACACGAAATAGAGTTCGAACTACGGTGTGATTTACTGCGAAAGTTGTAAATCTATGATTTTAAGTAATACGAAGAGGGTTAAATTCTTTGTGTAAACAATTATCCTTACAAATGCTACCAGAGAACCTTGGTGGTTCAGTAGTGTGAAGGATAATGTTACAAAGGTGGTAATTGCCTCATGGAATTGTTGTGAATGTTGCCGGACTTCCAGTTTGGACCCTTGTCCTAACCATCAACATAAGCCCTCGAAAGAGTCCCATGATATTCCTTTCAATCATGCCTAAACCTCAGTCTTTACTTAAAATAAACTTACAGTGCCTGACATTAGCACAGCATATTTCTAACTATTTGGTTTCCTTCATGGCAATATCCAGAGACTCCCTCACCCAGTGGTTGGTTTAGGGTTAGGGACAGTATTTCACACATGAAAGACTTGCCAGACAATTATGAAATGTATGGACTGTCCCAGGGTTGCTTTTCCTTTCTTAATTCTACCCCTACCCCTGCCCTTAACCATAAAGACAACACAAAGTGAGATATCGCGACTCGAATTTGATGAAGTGCCGGATGCAAAAACATGATTCCTCACCTTGCACTCCAGAAATAATCACAGCACCGAGTATGCTCCAGTTTTGTAGCGTTTTAACTACACAAATGTATAGTTTTTCTAGACTGAAGAGAAGCAGATCAAGGGTATTGTCAGAAGAAAAGGGGGGGGAGGGGTAATAAAGGAAATACATGTCGATCTAGCGACTGGGCGAAACTGAGTTTTAGAAACACTCCCTCCTTTTCGGACGTCAGGAGCTCTTGTACCATTCCGAAAGTACACACATTTTTGTTTTTGTTTTTGTTTTTGTCCGTCTTTCCATTCTTTATGCCTTAGTCCCTCTTCCAGCCTCGAACATCCTGACAGCCATGGCGGCACAACTTCCAGAGAGGAACCTACCGTCGGCAACAGAGAGAACCTTCCATCTTCTGGAGAAGCCTATCTCTGGGCCACAGCGTTTGGACATAGGCTGGTCTGAACGGTCTCTGCTATCGTGTGCGTCCACGTGTATGTTAAGGTTAGTACGGTATTTAGAGACGTTCATTTAGGGCCGTTAAAGATGTTGTCGCTACCGTTTCTGTTTCTGTTATAGATTATGAATCCAGTGAAATGGGCTTAAAATTATGCTGCAGTTAATTGTCAATGAAAGCTTTTGTCATCCGCTTCTTGAACAAAATATATATTGGATGGATTATGGAATATTTAGTCTTAAACGAAAGAAAAAAAGTGAACATTTCTGTTTTTTGGTCGTTTGAAAAAAAAAAGGAAAAAGAAGTAGACCTATGAACTTATCAAATGATAGCTATAGTAGCCAAATGCCATCGAAATAAGGAATATCGACTAAGCCATTTTATAGCATTCGGTTGTGCAGATGGTTGTTCCGAGAGCAATAAGTCATAGAGAATGTAATAGGGTGTTTGATTATAGATAGGACAGTGTAATATGCGGGATGAGATATCTTCCCTCAAGGCCGTTAAGCTTAGTCAAATGAAATGGGCCAGCTAATAGAATATTATGTGGGAGGGGATAGAAAGAAAAAAGATAGGTGAAGATGCTGTTATAGCATGAAATACCAATTCTGCATGTCGAGGAAGTCACACCCCATGATCCCCAAATATCTCCCACCCCATATCCCCTATTCCCCGCCCCTTTCTCTCAGCTTAAATGTCATCTCTATTTTTTAAAAAAGTGATGTTACTGAAAGACGACCCTGGTGCTTTATGGTCAGTTCTCAGAAAGCTGATTATTTTTTACCCGCAGATACCAGACAGAGTGCTGGAGTGTCATGTACAATAGTCGCACAGGGCTCTGTACGCCTGGGAAATGGCTGAACGCAACTGAGTCGCCGCCGAGCGAGGAGGAAGGTGAGCTCTATCTGGGATACACTTGCGATCTGAAGCCAGAGTTTCGAGTCTATGCCTACAGTGACATCCCTGTGTGTCTTGCTTACTTCAGTGGCTCGGTATATTGGAAGAAGTACAGCGATGCGGCTGAATACTGCAGATCTCTGAAGTCCCATCTGTTCATCAGCAAAAAGGCGACCAAGTTTACAGTCCTTCGTCAGGTTGTAACATCCAGTGCCTGGATAGGGCTGGATGACAGGCAGCAGGAAGGCAATTTTACTTGGATTACAGACCACCAAGCGCTGAGACCTAATGTAAGAGACGAGATTTTTAAAGCAGGGGAACCTAAAAACGAAGAGACCAGTGATTGTGTCTATGTTTCTGACAGTGATGACTGGCTTGCTAGCGAAGTTCCTTGTGATCTGATGGTGGGATTCATTTGTGAAAAAGGCATGTGAAGGGTCACTCAGAGGAGTTTCATGCATGTGTATCTTTTTTTTATTTTTTATAAGGGCAGATAGATATATCAAATATCGGGATTACACATTTTAGTTTTTGGACGTTGCTGAGAACATACAAAGGATTATGATCTTATCTGATTAAATAAATGTGACGTTCGAGTCAAGACAGCTCGGGGCTGACAGACGTGAAGGCAAAAGAGAGATTATGACCGGGACATGGAGCACTAGTCGACTTAACAGAAGTTGGAGATGTAAGAGGTGAAGCTAAACGAAAGAAAACTGGAAATATTTATTAATCAGGATTACGGCGCTAGGATACGTAAATACGGGTGTGGGAAGGAGGGGTGAGAGAGGAAGGGAGGAGGAGGAATTATCGTAAAGCAAAGGAATCTAGTTTCGTGATGGGTTTTTGAACGCTGTGAAAACACGAATACTTCTGGCCCTCTAAGTTTGTTGAGTATGTGACCTTAAACTTTTGCTGTCAGACACTTAAGATTACTACTGGCTGCAGCTATTTGAAACTAATAAAAAATGGCTATTAAAGGAATGCAGCATTTTTAATTCTAGGTGGCTGTTGCTATTGCTAATTTGTCAAATTTGTCGTTATTCTCGTTGTTGAATCCGTATAAAGTCGTCATTTTACCCTAACTAATTAAAATTGCCTGTCGTATCCTTCACTTTTATTTGTGATTCTCTGCTGTATACAGTGATAGATGTATATAGTGGGATCCAGAGATCCCTAGACTGTGCCTATAAAAGATCGTAAACTTACTCAAGCTGGTAGTAGTTCCAATAGGATGATTCCAGCGCCGCTACCAAACATTGTCTGCTAAGCATCACATTTCCGTTATCGTCTCAAATCTTCTTTCCTTCACTAATTGAAGTGGAAGAGCTCACCACAGCTAAGCCCAGTGATTTCGAGAGTTAGGAGACAACCGCCATGTTGCTTGAGGACTAACACGTTGAGAGAGAGCGGACTTCGCTGACACGTTGTCATGGAGTAGCAGCTGGCTGTTGTTACGCCACTCAGGCGGCTTCTTCCGTCTCACATCTTCACAGAACCAGCTCAGGAGCTCACAGTAAAAGTCAAAACTATTTGAATTGCAGACCTAGCTTCTTGTCACTTCTCCCTCTTTCCAAAGAGGAATACTCTGCTAAAGGAAATGTGCTTTGAGTGATAGAGGAGAATCAGGCTGAATCGCTGATTGGGACACACCAAAATTTCCAGAGATGCTTGTTGGTTTGGCGGTGGTGGTAGCACTTTTACGCTAGTTCCCATGGCGAATCCTCCCTCGAGGATAACGGAGGGATGTAACACCAAAGTAAATCTACCAAGCGTCCTGGGATTTTGGATCGACCACGTCACTATGTATTGCGTGAAACAGCAAGTTAAGATCATCAGAAATTTGACCGAGAAGGACTCTGGACTGCCAAGTTCATACGGTGGCATCAAGCCTAACGAGACATCATTGAGATTGGTGTGAGCAATCGGGAAGTGTGACAGACTTAAATTGCTGTGAAGTTAGCGTCCCTGTAGTGTAGTGGTAACACGCTCAGACTTGCAAGCTGAGAGACCCTGGTTTGATTCTCTGCAGGGACAAGAAATTTCTAGTGTAGATTTTTTCGGCCCATCTTTTTAAAATAGATCTGGTGACACACTTCCCTAAAATAATATGTAACATCAGACAAATTATCAGACTGAGCTCACATTCCTCCTCCTTACTGAGAGAGAACGAATACTTTGCTATATGCCTTGCCACTTGGTTACATTGGCATTGACAGGAAACATTATTGTCAGGTAGCAAGGATAAGATCTAAACAGTTATGGAATCTGACTTCACATAAGGGCAATCATTATCATTTATACTGTCTATAATATTCATCAAGAGGCCCCATTAAAATCACAGCATTCTCTGTTCTCTGATCTAGAAAAGTCCTGCTAAAACTGTAAGCATTGAAGTGTAATGATGATAAAAGTATCATAATTCAACAACAACAACAAAAACAACTTCCTGTAATCGGAGGTATGAGTTTTGCTCAGATTTGCTGTGCGAGTCACACATTCAGTTCAGATGGTCGTTTTGTAGTCAACAGTGCTCCTTTCCACATGAAAACAGCCAATGCAATGTTGCAAAGCTAGGTTGTATGAAACAGCCAGAGCAAAATTTAAAAAAAAAATGCCAACAAAATTAGCTTTAAAACTTCAGTCTTAAAGTGTGGAGCCTTTCAGTGAATCGATGACAGCGAAAAAAAAATGATAAGCGCTATGGCGTAGGACAAAATGCGCCGAGGAACTTGGAAAAGGAGCCACATTTAGTGTTTTAGGCGCCAACCTGGCAGCACTGAAAATAGCTTTAAAAAGGCAAGCGACGAGGCGAGCGACAACATTTGTTCTGTACACACGAGACTTCAGACTTACGATTCAGCTGACAAAGTGTTGAGAGAATAGCATTTCAGTAGAGGTCGATAACTACTCAGTACTCCCTTGTTTCACAAAGACTACGGGCCTGGTGACTGACTGTAGGAATTTGACACCAAGCAGCGCTTTTCTGTCTTGAAAAGACGACATGGAATAGGCTAAGGAACCTCAGGAACTGGATTTCCTGGACTATCCGTTGCAAGGTTCCTCTCTTCATTAGCTTTATATCTGTTTGAAATCTACAAAACAAACCCGGGCCAAGAAGAAACCAGGAATGTAACGAAATATTTCATATTACGACAGAACCTCACAAATTCGAATATCTCAACCAGACCCTTGTAGTAAGAGTTCGTCAGATTCTGATATAATATGAAGTACTTGCTTACATACTTACATCATTCTAAACCGAAAGTCTGTGCTAAGTGACTCCTGTATAATTTAACTGCTCCTCCTCTCTCCCTCAGTTTCCTGGTCATTCCAAATTTCAGCTGGTCCGTTTTGCCACCAGGCCATATCCCTAACATCCCAATTGTTACAAACGTTTCTGTTGCCACACACACACTCACCCCTCACGTCGTGAGAAAAATTGTTTTCCTCATCCCTGCATGGATGTCATAACATTCGTTCATGCATGCAGTGAGACAAGACCCGCGCACCGCAGGCTCCACCGCGCATAGGGCACGTGCAAGGAAGCAGAGGAAGAGTTGCAAAAACAAAAAAAAAAAAAAAAGTNAGACAAGGAAAATAAACGAGCCTGCAGTGTTTTGTTTGAAATGATGGAGAGAAAAAATAAACAAACTGGTGAAAGAGAAAGAAACTGCTTGCAATATTTTAATAAAAGATGTTATTGAGCTAATTGCTGAAGAGGAAAAATACAAATGTAATTTAGAATTAAGCCAGCCAGCCATCCAGCCAGCCAGCCAACCAACCAACCAGCCAGCCAGCCAGCCAGCCAGCCAGCCAGCCAGCCAGCCAGCCAGACAGACAGACAGACAGACAGACAGACAGACATTTAGTGACAGGGAATACTTGTTTGGTTATTCTGTTATGAAATTGTTATAAATTTATTGTGTTTGGCCATTGGTCTAAACAAACTGAAACTTGAAACTATATAAGGCTGTTGCCATTAAAATGACCTGTCGATGTACCTACCGACCGGCGACCAACCAACTAACAAACCACCCAAAGAAAGAAAAGAAGACTGCCTCTATACACAATGGTATGTCTAGAATTTCAACGTCCAGTCGGTAATCTCAGCACTCAGTCACACGAGAAGAGGGAAATCCCTGTATGAAAGGCTATGCAAATTTGAATCAGCTCGTTACTTTGTGCTGTACCATTAGTGTGTGTTATTTGATGCTAGATTTACAATCTTCCCAGCTGTACCACGATGCGCCATTCACTGAGGATTGTGATGTGCGGTTGAAATACACGATATGAGATGATGTATGATTGTAGTTACTATCGCCTGGTGAATATTTTGAACACGGTGAGATATATTTCATGATGGGCTAAGGGAAATGCTGAAAAAAGTACTAGTGGTGGTGGTGTCGCTGGTAGAGTGGTGTTGATAACAGAAAAGTTAAGATAAGGATGGTAGTGGTGACGGTAGTACGATGGCGTTGGCGATACTCTTAGTGGTGACAGTTTTGTGCAGACAAACAAACCACAAAGCGCAGTAGCAGCAACAACAACAACAACAACAAATTTAACCATAGGAATTATAACAGAGCAACAAAACATGAGGGCAATTTCGAAAGTCTTATTTTAGACTACTACGAAAAGTTTATAATATACATTAATTTTAATGTACAGCGATGGGCATTATCTTGAAGAGATTCTATAGGAGAAGCCAATTCCCGCCTCCAACTCAGACCCCGGCCTCCCTCACCTACACATTTTTTTTTGTCTTTTAAATGAGCTAATCGTGTAGTGAGCAACTTCTGTTTGACAGGTCTAATTTTCACAAAATAACATTAGGAAAGAAACAAAAACATAAGGACCTAACATTATATTTTTGATTTCCTATATTTTAAAACACTCTCAAGGAGCAAAGCAGTAAACGATTTTTTTAAACCTTCCAAAACTGTTCTGTTTAAAAAAAAAAAAATCCTTCTTTCTGGGAGACCCGCGAGGCAACTTAGAATATATGAGACTGAGTGGACTGAAGTTTAAAAAAAAATAAATTATCATCTACAATATCGGCGTGTAACGGCCATGCTCTAAATATTTTCAAAGTAGGATGAGACCTGGTAGGATCTTGTACGCGGATCAGATATTCATGGACTACCATGGCCTTTTGTATAGCCTTCACCAAAATGGCGTTCTCTGGCTACGGGCTGGCGCTCGATCTCGTCTAGGTCTCAGCCTAAGGTCTACAGCTATCGTGGTAAGTCTATGGTAAGGCTGCTATCCGTTGTCATAACTATTTCTGAGTGTGATTGTGAATGCGCTTTTGTGCTACATAGACATAGCATTTTGTGTGTGTGTGTGTGTGTGTGTGTGTGTGTGTGTGTGTGCGTGTGCGTGCGCGTGCGTGCGTGCGTGCGTGCGTGCGTGCGTGTGTGTGTAAAGGCTAGGGCTTTATTTTATGTTTATATTTCTGGATCTAATGTTACAATTAGATACAATTAGAAAAAAAAAGTTTTGCTATCACTTTGAGTATAGATGTATGTGGGGCTTAAAAATTTAATGCAGTTTCTGAAAGCTAATAACATTGTTTCTTTACCACAGGCTCCGAGAAGCATTGCAAAAGATCTGAATGAAATATAAACGGATGACGCATCCGTAGTGATTTTGATTGTGTGTTTGTGCGTATTTTTTTATGTATGTATGTATGTATGTATGTATGTATGTATGTATGTATGTATGTATGTATGTGTGTGTGTGTGTGAGTGTGTGTATATAAGTATGTGTATGTGTAAGCGTGCATGTGTGGGTGTGTGGTTTTTTTTTTGGGGGGGGGGAGGCAGGGGTCTCCCAAGTGCATGTTCAACTGATCAGGCTGAGTTGGGAATCAAACAACTATTAGTAAAGCAGACCTGAAGTTTAGGAGACTAGAAGTCTGAGACAGCTGGCGCGGGTGGAGCTACCGGACATCTCTCCTCAGAAACAAGAACGTGACAGTTTATTCTGTGTAGGCAGAATACATAACTTTACTCCCTCCCTCCCTCCATCCCCCCTCCCCACTCCCAAACCATCAGGGGCACTGGAACAGAGCTTTAAA
>JAWQUT010000055.1:1511971-1532899 GCA_033807755.1 Ellobium chinense
TGTGTGTGTGTGTGTGTGTGTGTGTGTGTGTGTGTGTGTGTGTGTGTGTGTGTGTGTGTGTGTGTGTCTGTCTGTCTGTCTGTCTATGTATTCTTCTGTTCTGTATGTGCCTTCCTAAATGTTTGGCATGTAGTTGTGGTTTGCAGTATCCTTCTGTTCAGCCTTGTTTCTCTGATGTCGCCGTCTCTATGACCGGACTGATTTCCAAGGACTTTCAAAGTAAATCATGGCTCCTCTCGCTTGGGTCGCAAGGTGGAGGAAGGATGGGGCGAGGGAGGGGCTGGGGAGGATTGAGGGATGGAGGATTGAGGGAAGGAGAGAGGGAGGGATGGAGGAAAGCCTGCATCCGAAGAATGTAACGTGGAAAGAAAAAGCCGGAAAATATAGCCCGAGAACGCCATCTTTAGCAATAAAGATGATCATTCTGTCATAGTATGGTATAAATAGAGTAGATCCAATCAACGATTGTGGATCTGTCCAGTGACCGCTAAAGACAATTTGGTATTGCGTATTGAAGATATAGATGGCCTAAGCTTCCCTGATAAAACCTCACATTGATAGTGGTGTGCCAATAACCCGGGCACTCACACCATCAAAGAACTTGAGTTTACTTTAGGTCAGCCATTTCGGTCATGGTTGGTAAACATTTCGGTTAGGATAAAGTCGGATGATTTTACAGTTTCGAATTGACTTTATACTACCAAGATTCTTTTATCGTCTTCTTCCCCATCTCCCCCTCGCTCTCTTTCTCTCTCTCCTTCTGACGTGATGCTCTGCCCGTGTTTTGTTTTTTCCATCAGTAAACTGTGATATCAGACATGTGCTGTATAAAAGATTGCCGCCTCATGCAAGGCGAAATGGAGCCTATAATGATCTAAGAATTCACAGATAAGGTTGTGAGGGTTCATGCAAGATGCAATGGGGTATGGGTTTTGTTGTTATAGCTTTATGGCTTCTGAGTGCGCAAGGATGGAAACGTTCACGAGAAAAGAAGCAATATGAAATAATGATGTGGTTTGCAAGGACTTTGTGAGCTCAAGAATGTAGATTTATATAACTCTGTTTACAATGTTACTGTGCTGGTGAGAAAATGGGGGAAGGAAGTGAACGTGTGCGGTGATTTAGGAAGGAGTATTGGAGAAGTGAATACGGTAACGAAAATATTGTGCAAAATCTGAATACTCAGAGGAAATGCAGGGGAGAATACAGTCTTAAATACAACAACGAGAGAGAGAGAGAGAGAGAGAGAGAGAGAGAGAGAGAGAGAGAGAGAGACAGAGAGACAGACAGACAGTGAGAAGCTGTTAGAATTATAATGGGAGAGGAGAGGGTGACCTAACACAGGTGCAGGCCAGGCTTTTCGCACTTTGCACGCTGAATAGTAAAAGTATTATATTATTATTGGGCTGCGGTTGCCTTTTTAGTGAATTCTATGGTCTTTTCACGGACAAAAAATACACCTGAACTTCTTTTGCAATGAGAAAAATCTTGCCTTTTATGCGGCGGCAAGGTAGCCTATTTATAGCAACGAGATCATCTATTGTTCTCAACGACAATACAAGTCTTCTGTTGCAGGAATCTCCCCTACTCCACCCAGCTTGGCATTAGCAGAGCTGAACTGGCTCAGGCTTAGTCCACAAGTACTAATGGATGTGTGTCTACCACAGATACCATGCGAGGTTTATTTCTACAACTGCCAGCGTATGTTTCTACGAGAGCTAGCAGTTTTTTTTTTTTCAACTGACTGGTCTTGGTTGAAAAGCTGAAATATCAATGATCCTAATAGTTATGTATGTGCTGTATAGTCTGTGTTTATAAGGTTGTTCTTTCACAGGGTAGGAAGATTTTAAAATGTGATAAAAACATTGAAATAGGAAGTTAACTGACCTCATAGGGAAGTTGGTTTGCAGGCCACACACAATATAATACTTCTCATTTATAATTCAAACACATAAAACAGTACACATCATACATGTGAAAACCTAATATCGTTTAAGATGTCTGGCGTGGAACTGGACGTTCAAGTGTCTATTAAAAATTTGTTGTTCGTCTCAAGTTTTCTGAAGGGACTTCAAAAATACTGATTTGCATAAAATAATCAGGAGCCTTCTGACACCTGTCATCGGAAGGAGCGTTGTAGGCCAGATGTGCAAGACACAGCGGTGGTTAACGTCTCCTGTCCTGGGGGTGAACGTGGAAACCCAAAGAAATATTTCAGCCACCTTCTATTCCAGTGTCACCGTCCATATGGAGATCAGAAGCCTATCTGGGATTATTAGACTCAGCAAAAGTTTATAGTTTAATTAAGTATCGTACTAGTAATCACAGTTTACCGGTTGAAAAGGGGAGGTATTATAATACTGAATTTAGGGAAAGAATTTGTCAAAAGTGTTTCCGCGAAATAGGGGACGAATATCATTACATACTAAAATGCCCATCTTTTGATAGGGAAAGAAGACTCTTTGTACCAAAATATTATAGAAATCGACTCAATATGATTAAACATAATGACTTATACAGTACTTCACATCTTGGTACATTAAAGAAATTGAGTAAATTTATATGGATTATTTTAAACAATGTTAAAGATTGATAGTAAGATAGATTTTTCCTTTTGGTTTAACATGCCAGCATGACTTACTATGCCGCTGTATTCTCGTTAGCGGTGACCTCGTGCCGTCAGCATACAGCAACACTCTGCTATTTCGATCTAATGTGTAAAAATTGTAAATCTGAAACTTCATTCATGTGATGTGAAATTGTGTGTGTGTGTGTGTGAGAGAGAGAGAGAGAGAGAGAGAGAATGAGAGAGAGAGGGAGAGAAAGAGAGAGGAAGGGTGTGATGTGATATTGTTTGTTAAAAATATTGTTATTTTGCTCATTTACAACAGATAGTTGTATGAGCTGAATAACCTTATTGTTATTGTTATTATTGTTATTGGTATTTTCTTCCACAGTGACTACCCGAGGTGAACAAAGCATGGCTGGACTTGTTCATAAGGCAAGACAGCACTGGTAGTGTTGATCATACCCGCCAGACAGTCTTCACAATACCAGCTCTTTCGATACGCAGATCTCTTATTTATGGAGACACAAACGGTAAAATGGGACTCCAAGCTTTATTTCTAAACAGACGAATATGGAATATGAAATTTTCTCTGGCAAGGCAATCCTCCTCCAGACCTACACTTCACTCTAACTAGAGAAAGAAAGAGAGAGAGAGAGAGTAAGAGAGAGAGAGAGAGAGAGAGAGAGAGAGAGAGAGAGACTGACAGACAAAGAAAGAGAGAGAGAGAAAGAGAAAGTGAGAGTGGAAGAGAAATACAGGGGAAAAAAAAGTTGTAAGAATGTGTTTTTTTTGATAGAACTCTGTATGGAGAAGTCAAAGCCTTAGAGAGAGAGAGAAAGAGAGATAGAGAGAAAGAGAGAGAGAGAGAGAGAGAGAGAGAGAGAGAGAGAGATTTACGACCATTAATGCTGAGGAGCTGTATTAGAGGAATCTTCTCCACATCCTTTCAAGAGCACTTTGCTTGCTCAGACGGTCTTGTGAAAACCCAAAGAGGACGAGAAGAGACGGTGATCTAACATATTTTTGTTTTGTTAGTGCCAGACTCAAGCAAGAAGAATGGAAATTACATTACACCACCGGGTTTTTTTTTTGGCCCCTCAGGCTAACAGGGCCACTGCATTCTTATCCGAGGGAAGCGGTATTACAGAAGGCAGTCAATCCACAATACCAACACATACAAGCCTTTGTGCGCTGTCTTCCGTTCTCCAGTTCTCTCTCGCCGAAATTCGTCCTATTCTTTCCCGTGTTTCTTCAAAATCCTCTCCATACTTCATTTCTCATAATTATCTCTGCCGAACTACTCGCTCTTTCAGCAGTTACTCTCCTCTCTGTCTCCTAGATCATTAAACTTTTCTTTTGGTCTAATCTTTTCTCCTTAAACTCTGCCACCTTTTCTTGTGTCTTCTCGCTATTACGATCTTCTCTTTCATTGGTTCTATAACCCTCATTCGCGCTCTATCTTTCTTTTTTATTCTCACTCACCTAATATTTTTTGTCTGTCTGTCTGTCTGTCTGTCTGTTTCTCTCTCTCTCTCTCTCTCTCTCTCTCTCTCTCTCTCTCTCTCTCTCTCTCTGTCTTCTTGCCCCTGTCTCTGTATTTGTGCGTGTGTGTGTTCCCATTCCCACTATGAAGCCAGGCCAAAGAGTGACCCTGCCATAGTCCACATTCCATGCTGATCGTCTAACCAAGTTAACACTAAGCACCGTTTTGACTGTTGATGGGGCTAGAAAAACATGGCCGCCGCTCGACCGGAAGACTGTTTGTGTAACCGGCATTTGGCGACAATGGAAGAAATCCGCTTGGCCGGAGCCGGTCAATTTGCTCACTTACTTAGCGAACTGGCCCAAAATGGCGCTGGTTAGTTTTTGTCTTCGTGTGAGTTGGTGACCGAACATGACAAAGGCAGACATTACCATTTTAAAGCCGTGTTTGCCGCGGGTGTGAAAGGAAATCCTGCACTATATCAGCATTGTATAGCATAGACTGAAATGTCAAGAAACGCTTCACACCTATCGCTAATTTATCTGTAGGTAAACATAATTTTTGGATCTCGCTAGGCAACGGTTTGAGATAACTACTTATTTTATAAAATGTGTAAAAAAAAACAACAACGATGTATGGAAGCTGGATGTTTACTACTGGTCTCTCCATGTTTGTCGTGTGACTGTTATGTGTAACCTTTTCAGCACTGAATCCTCTGAACGTGTTAAGAAACAATATTCGCGTATCAAAATCGTCATCGTCACAATATTATCATCACGGTATCAATATTATCATCATCACTATTCCCATCACCGCAAAGAACAACAATTATTACCACAATGATAATATAATCCACGATAATAACGCAAACCAACAATAGCAACAACAACAACGACAACATTCTAGCCAGCGGCCAATACCCAAACTCTAGATTTCCTCAGTCTTGTTACTGCCCCTTTCTTGCTGAGTAGAACGAAGATCAGATGTGGTAAGAGCCACTAACCAGTCGCTTCGGGGGCAGTGCTGTTACTCAAACGATGAAATGGAGAGATGGCAAAGAAATACAAGTCACCTGTACACATACTATACTAGTCAGGGCCGTAGAATGCTCTCAAGGACCGCACAATGCAGAGGATGCCCGAGGGTCAGAACTCGGCTAGCCTAATGTTGAAGTCATTGTCTTAGCGTTTTTGTGGATGGAAGTCCATTCACCTGTTAAGGGGACAACACGGCCCTGTTACTGAAACGAAAGTCTATCTGTTTTTGTCGGTGACTATGAGAGGAGTTTGTGGACTGGAGGAGAAGGAAATGTTTGGGATGAGGAAAGGGTGTGGCCNCAACCAAATGAGAAGGTGCGTTACTTTCGTTCCGCATTAATACAATTCCTAGGAATTACACATCCAAATAACTTAGAAACCCCGTCTTACATTTCGTTCCACTTTCCCTCGGGCAGAGCACACGATGTGCACAATTCCATTAATTTTTTCCTATACGAAAGAAGCATGACGTGAATCTTACATTTGCGTCGTGAAAATAGCTTGCAGGCCTACTTATTTTGCCATGGGCGAAATTCTCATTTTTCAAATGTTCTATTCATAAGTTTTGTTTATTATTTGCTTGTTTGTTTGTTTATTTTCTTGCTTGTTTGTTTGTTTTTTGCCGTCGATGCAAGAAGCATGACGCGGACCGCCAAAACTGCAATATACTGTACACTTTTCATGAGCTGGAAGTTTTGCTGTCTCATTAATATTACAGAACATTTATACAGAAGAACGGGGGAAAATAATAATCACAAAGCAAAATTGTGAACAGTGTTCCCCAAACAACAACAACAAAAAAGGTATGCTTATGTTAAGTTACTCCTGTAAGAGTTAAGGCGCAGAAACAAACGTTCTCTTGTGTTTTATTTACATTAATTGATCTACAGTGAGAATTACTGTATTAAGTCTGAAAGAAGCCATTCATCCGGAACATCCTGTCTGATAGCAGAGCCATCAAATTATCGCTCATTCTCGCAATAGTAGGCTGCGATATCGTACTTTCCTTCAAACTACAAATTGTTTATAAGTTTGTTTTTTTTTGAAGACGAAGACAACAAAAGCGTCGAAAATGAAGAATTCTGCTTAATCTCGTCCTCCTCTAAAATGGAATCTTTTCAAGCTCTCATGGACTGCGGAATGGACTGTACCTCTCTCTCTCTCTTTTTCTCTCTTTCTTTCTTTCTTTCTTTCTTTCTTTCTTTCTTTCTTTCTTTCTTTCTCTCTCTCTATTTCTTCCCCCACACTCACCGTGACCCTCCCCAGATATCTTTCTCAATCTCCTCCAACTTTCAAAAACTACGAAAAATCACTTAAAATAACGATCGTGCATCTTTCGTCATTACGACCTTCCTCGTTCGTCCATCACTCAGCACCATTGAATGTCCTCACACAGGAAAGTTCGAAGGCGAAGAATGTCTGCCGCGTGTTGTTGTAGGTGGGATGTTTCAACGATTTGCAAGTTCTGGAAGGAGTCAGCGGTTGTCAACGGGTTTATGGTGGTACGGGCACTGGAAGCATAATGGCCGCACTTCACATGATGGGAGAAGGTGCACAGGGGAGAGGGGAGGGATGACGGGGAGATGGAAGAGCCAGTAGGGAGACAGCTGATGAGAAAGACTAGCGAGAAAGAATAGGAGTGACAATAAAAATTAATAGAGGGGAAGGAGAGAAGTCATTAGAAAGAGGAATCACAACTAGGTTACACGCGACTAAGCTGACATTCCATATATGTTGTAGGTTTCCGAGTTAAGAAATATTTCTAATTTGTTTTTGAATTGGTGTACAGGTATTTCGGAAACTACGATGCATGCAAGCCGCTTATCAACATTGGTGGGTTGGAATTTATAAGAATAGAATCACTGACAACTTGGAGTATAAACTGCTGGGTCTTAAAGACAAGCAGCTTGTTTGCTCTCGACAACCGGTGACTTAGTTGGAGACCACTGAGCAGCCCACTGCTCGTTACCATTTAAGCACACTTTTTGCCTCATCTCAGAATTTTGCAGACTACATAGACTAGCATTTGCCTCCTAAAGGGTTGAAAAGAATGATCAGCTTCCATATAATTTAAGGTACTCCTCCTCTTGATATTTTTTGTTTCCCTGCACGGTAGGAACTGTCCAGTGTCCAGCGAAAGGTAGTAAAGACACGAAGTGTCGAAGAAGACACCATGGGATAAAGGTACAAAAAGGAAAATTAATGTGGACAAAGGGTTTACTCTGCTTTTGTGAGGAGCAGAATTAACTTGGGAAGTTTGAGGAATGAAGAACATAAAGTGAGTCAACCGCAAGTGAGATACCAAGGCTTATCTCCGTCAGACAGAGTTTATCATTCTATAAGTTCTTGTGATTCTAAATGATACACTGTGATGGGGTGCTCTGAGGCTGCTTAGAAGAGTGACGATGACACTGTGAGTCCATGCATGTGAGTGAATGTTTGTGTGCCGAGATCTAAAGGCAGAGCCGGAATATACGTTTCTGATGCAAAGAGTGGAGTTACAATGAATGACACGGAAGGGGAGATTGCGGCAGAAGTAGAAACATGCAGATTATGTCTAAATCCCTACAAGCCGGCGATGGGACACACTTAGTGTCCACCGTGTGGCATATTGCTGTTGTTGTAATGGATTGCCTGGCTCACTCTCACAACAATGGTCCCTGACGGCGGCTGGACGTGGCCTGGACACTAAGCTGACCTCATGTGTCAAAACGACGCGCTGGACTGTCATGTAAACTGTCGCAATTCTCGGCTCACGAGGCGGCCGCCATTTTGTCCTTGTCACCTGCATGTTCACCTGGAATGTTATCACGTGACTATAGCTCAAAGCATTATGGGGGGAAAATCTTGGCAGATTTGCCTCTCGAGTGCACATTTGTGCCACCTAGGCCGGATAATTAGACGGTCTTTAAGGCGATTTGCCGGCTGTGATGGGATGCTCTGAGCCTGCCTAGGGAAGGTGGCCACGGGGTCAACACGTGCGTTTCATGTTTGATGTGTGAGCAGTTGAAAGACGCCATGGCTGTACTAGTGAGCGATGGTAAGGTTACAAGAAACCCAGGTTGAAATTTTGGTATGCCAAGAAAATTATCAGTGTGAAGTTACAGACAAGGAAGCTAGCCCCTAGCTCCTAAACAAAGAAGGGAGACAGATAAGATAGATTTCTAGAAGAAAGCGACACACAGACAGAGGTCCAAAGAACAACTCCTCCACAACATAGCATTTATATTTCACTTTTCAAAATTTTCCTTTTCACATGCGGAATTTTCTTCGCGGCTGTTTTTTGGCCCATCTTTTTCCCTCCTCACTCACCCCGCTATCTTCGGCGATGAGATATTCTACTGTCCATGCACAAGTATAGACACATTGGTGCGAGTCAGATGCTCTTGTCCTCCTCTTGTTTTCTTTCTTATTACAACTAACACAAAAGCTTAGAAGCGAGATTTGACGTCTGGCTAGCTAAAAATCATCTGTTACTGACTGTAGCTATGTAGATTTGCACTGGGCCCAGAGTAATTTCAAATGTATTGGTTTTCTATCATTTGGTGGAAACCGTTACCGTTGGCTTTGAACATGCAGGCCATGGCAGAGAAAACAAAAAGCGTGCCGGATGTTGTAAAAGAAAAAGATCAACCTGGAATAAAAATTTCATGGATAAAAATAAATGATTCCATGAAAAGAAACTTCAAAACGTTCAGTACGTTTCTAAAGCAAAGAGTGGCTCTATTGTGTTTCAAGTTTTATTTTTTTCTTGAGGGATAATTTGCTTAGGTAGCTCGGCGAAAACATAACATGTTCCGTTTGCGAAATAAATTATTCTCTCTACAAAAGAACTTAACGCCAACTATTTTTTTATCAAGATTTTTGTTTTCTCAACCTCTCATTCCTTCACTGACGATTTGGTTTACATGACTTAAAGTGTTGCGCATCTATATATCTTACCATCCCTTCCCCCTACTCTCATTAATTCTTTTACTAGGAATCGTGAAGAAGAGGGATGTGGAATGAAGAACTGCATAGTTTCAGCTCTTTTGAGGCTCTAAGCGATTTCTCTATAAACACACATGGAGTTCATGAAAAGTGACCAGAGCCAATAAAAAACCTGCAAAAGTTGCCACCATAAAATGTTGCGCATCTTCATGACGCAGTCATCATCACATGCGCACCATGAAATCGACGACTTTCTAATAGATGACAGGGCTGACAACTCCAAATGTTACAAAAGGAATTACCTCGTTCCTTGTTTATTTTTGCTGTTGTTGCGATAAATACCCTAGCTATCTTTGTACTTTGTGTCAGGTCACTGTTGTATAAAATCAGTGTCAGGTTTGATGTCTTAAAATGATTTTCCTAAAACTTCAGTCTCAGTTTAGATTCACCTCATTCTTTTTTTCTTACTTGTGCAAATACATGTGCTGAAAAGACAGAAACAAAGTCTCTCTTCTTTTCTAAAGAGACTAGATATCCGACGCTGTATAATATTCAAGTACTGCTATTTTCTGTGAGGTTAAAAGGCCTACAGTGGCTTGTACGACCATCAAAGAATAATGAGCGTTATTTTCAACAATGACGGTAAAACTTATGGAACGAAACGACGCAGAATGTGGGTTAGTTGCGTTCTTCTGTCAGAACGCACTAACAGTTGGCGGGCGCAGTGAGAGAGATTTTCAATGACCAGTTGTTGTTCCCAAAGTGACCATTACTCTTCCCTCATTAGCCACCAGGACACCAGTGCGAACAGTAGCAAACCATAGGGCGCCTCTCATAACCCGCACCTCATGACGCGAGGGTTTTGTGTCGCACTTCGTAATGCCGCGTAACTCGGGAAGTACAAGTGACGTTTTTATGTCCCTTTGATGTAGCTGGGGTGTCGCTGGGGGAACGAAATGATGATGAAAGCGATAACGGAATGGTTGATATACGGACTAGGCCTGGGTTAGTCCAAACGCTCTACAACACAGCCAACAAGAATCAATCTTAAACTGTTTATGGATTTTGTTCTTATCTCGTCGGCAACATGGTTATTTTTGCATGTGACACTGGCCGAATAAAAGCTGTTGTGCTCTGAGGTGGACGACAGGTAGAAACGGGATATGCTTGAGATAGCACAACCAATTTTCTTCGGTCACTTGGCATGTTTTGTCCATTTTTTGTTTGTTTGCCATATGACATGTGCTCTAGCAAATAGATAGCAGCGATGATTTTCATGAAATTTTGGAGCATTAAAATCTTACTTCGTAATCAGAAGTCTGTCATGGGACATTAGTTTGATGTTCCAAGTTTTCCATGCTCAGGGGACATCACTGTATATGAAAATGGCAAAAAATTAAATGAGAGATTACCAATGGAGGGAAAGCTTTGAGGATGAGAAGTCAAGTTCATATTTTAAAAAAAGAAACAACAACAAAAAACGAAATAGACGTTACAGAAATGCACGGAGAAAGACGAAAAGAAAAAAAAAACGAAGGACCAAAAGAAAGAAGACAGAAGAACACAGAAATAAGAAGAAATGAAAGAAACCAGAGACCCCTTGTTACCTTGTCCCAAGACTGACATCATGGTGCACGGGACATAGCAAAGGATGTAAGGGCATGTCCAGAGAAATCTATAAAGGAGGTGCAAAGAGAAAAAAAAGAAGACGCCACTGACAAATGCAGACTCCGACTTATCCCTTACCCATCCTGTCCTTCCAGAACATGCGTAGAAGCTGGGTGACATGATATAGAAGGAAAAAGCAACTTAATAAATATTCTGAGTGCATAAATCGATTAATATTTATGTGAAAGTGAAATCAAACACGGAAGAACACTGGCTGTTGGGAGGGATGCTCACTACAATGAATACATGGATGGGCTGATGACACAAGTCGTCAATAAATGCGATGCGAATCAGCGGAAGAAAAAGGTGAGAACACGAAATGAAACCAGAAGTTACGTGCTGAAAGAAGAAGCTGCTTCGAGAAATGGAGAAATATAAACTGGAAAGCCGGAGAGGTAATCACAGTGAACTCAAGATAAACTCCCGAGCCGGAATGTAGAGAAAACGCCGGGCACGGAGAAACACACAATAAAACAAACCATTAAGTCCAAACAATGATGTTAACTCTTGACTTTCCCGAGGAGCCGACACGTTAAAGACATTATAATCACCACACAATAACAAAACTAACAGAGATGCAGACGACAGACAGCGTGGGTCAAACAACCCGCACAAGGATGGCTGGCATGACTGACGCTGTTGGCATTTTTCTGTCAGCTCCTGGGAGAAACAAACGAATGGAAACTGTTCAATGGTAGGCTGAGTGCCATACACCGGCAAATGCCAAAATATTATGGGCACTTATAGGGGTATTGCAGATAGCGAAGAAATGGGAGTTGTAAGAAAACAGATGAAAACGCTCTCTTACGCAGATTAAAAATTAGAAGCGCAGGAGTGCCGTGCAGTCACTGATGAGACAGACACAAAGCATAAACTAAGGGCATCTTGAAGCTCAGGACTTTGTCCAGTTTAAAGTCTTTAGCATGGGCGTTTTTGTTGTTTAGAGGGCGCTGGTGTAATTTTTTTTGTCTGGAAAAGGGGCAATGGGGGAGGAGGATAGGGGAGTGGAATCCTTGATGTATTTTTCGTATTTTTTCCCCACAAATGTGTTTTGTTAAAATTAAAGCACCAGCCGGAAATGTTGGAAAGGACATAATTGTTTTGTCAGAGCATAAAGCACTTACCACCTGCCCTTCCCCACTTTTGTAAAAGATTGAAAAATGTGCCAAAGTTAGGAAATTGGGGCGAGTCTAATGGGGAGTTATTTTTTTGACTGGCAGCATAATATCTCAATTTTGTCAAGGCTTTCCAGATTACAACCCTTCTCCTAATGGTTCTGCTCTCTCTCTTACTCACACTTTTCATCTACTACCGTGTACCAAACGCTTGGGAGCAACATTTTCAGACTAAGCTTTTCCCATGAAAAAGAAATTTATCTCAAGAAACTTTAAAAGCTCAGTAGAGGCACGATTCCTTTAGCAGTAAAGGATAATCGTGCATTTTCACTATTAACAGTACAGGATGGTTCCCGTCTGGCCCGGCGGGTTTTCTTCATTGAAAGTTTCACTGATTGATCCAGTATCAGAGTCCAAGACAAACAGAGAGAATGGCGCGTTCAACATTCTCCCTACGAACGATGGTGATTTCAGTCTGTGCCGTGAGACGAGTTTAGGTTTGTAGGCGAGGATGGACGAATGGCGGTAATGGTAATGTGAGTTATGCTAGCTCTGGTACTTGGAATGGTGTTAGAGGTGGTAAATACCAGGGCGCAGCAATTTGTTCACTAGTAAACCTTCAACCTGTTAATGGACATGATGGCGAGGCTTTTGTTTTTGTGATGGGAAATCATTTACGTTCGGTATATCCCTCTCTTTCCCTCTCTCCTTCTCTCCCTGCACAGTCTACTCCCCCCCTCCCCGGTGTTTGATCTCATACTTGTCTTTCTGTCTTTCTGCCACTCCATGCACCAGTGTGTTGTTTCTGTCTGTTTGTCTGTCTGTCTGTCTGTCTGTCTGTCCTTGCACTCGTGTGATTCTTCGTGTATCTGCCTTTCTGTCTGCTATTATCTGCATGTCACTTTCGATCTTCAATCCTATGTGTTTGTCTTTATATAAAATTACATCCTAATTTGCAGTCCATTCAAAGGGCTATTTTCTTTTCATTCTTCTTTTCTCTCATATTAGTATCTCAGGGAGCAGGAGGTAATTAGTGGAAGGAAGTTAATATGCATGGAGTGTAAGTGTGGGTATGTGTGTGTGTGTGTGTGTGTGTGTGTGTGTGTGTGTGTGAAAGAGAGAGAGAGAGAGAGAGAGAGAGAGAGAGAGAGAGAGAGAGAGAGAGAGAGAGAGACACAGATTGCTTAATTTTCCTTTCTCCCCAAGTTACCAACAGTTATCCTTCTATTTTTGCAGTCTTGGTGTGTGGCAAACAGACCTATTTATCCCCCCCCCTCCCCACCCCACACACACACACAATACTAAAAATGGGTAAGTTCTTTCACAATCAGATCTTACATTCGTTCACTCTCGGCCCGCCAAGCCTCTCTTGTTACCAAATTATTATTCTCAAGGCACTTTGCAGGCGGAAGTAGACTAGAACAACAGACCAATCCCATACAGTCAACAACGTAGCCACTGGCCATACACATACCCACAAACACACACACACACACACACACACACACATACACACATACACACACATGCATACACAAACACACATACACACCACACACACACACACACACACACACACACACACACACACACACGCGAGCGCGCACTCATACACACACGCACTCACACAAATATACACACGTATACACAAATTCTGTTGCCACAATAACAATTACCACAGGGACAGTGCCAATGCATGTAGGTTTGGTTCCGTGCTTTAATGTCTTGCAAATTTTAATATGTGGTGCCTTCAGCTAGACTAATCATTAACTACAACAGCAACAACAACAACAACAGCAGCATCATCAGCAGCAGCAGCAGCAGCAGCAGCAGCAGCAGCAGCAGCAGCAGCAGGGGCAACAGCAACAACAACAACGAACCAATTTTAAATTCCTTTACCAAGTAGTCATGCAAATCTTGGTTGGTTTTGTTAATTCAGCAATGTTGATATCTAAAAAAGTTCGACGTAATCATTAAGCCTGATATTGTTACCATTCAGCACTCACTGCTGTGACGTAGTCATTCAGGCCTGAACGACGTCAGCACTCACTTGCATCACTCACTTTTGACGTCTTTATTGACCTCGCAGACTTCATCAGATGGTCACGTCGTTCATTAGGTGTACATGTATTAGGAGGACTTAAAACTTAAATTTTCTGTTGCAGATCACAGGTCCACACAAATAAGCGCTGCAGCCTTTTAGAAACACTGTCTGCAACAATTACTTTTTCACAGTTTTTAGGATTGCGGTGTGGTTTCAGGTTACGATTTTTCTACACATGCTGTCCAAATTACAGATGTTACACTTAGCTATTATTCACTCTGATAATCCAGAATATTTGGCCCAATTAGGCTCCTACAACCGTACGGTATTTACATCATCAATTAATACTTTAAAATGATTAATACTGTTTAACTAATCGGAGTATCATGGAATTTTTAAGGCAACAAGTTGAACGGAAGAAAGAGGCAAAAAATGTGAAATATTTTTTAACGATAACTGTTCTGTAACATTGTCATGTTCATACATGATATACATCTCAAACCTCATATTACTTTTATAATGTCAGGAAAGATGTCCAGTGAGACTGTTTACAGACGACAAAAGCATCGGTACAGCATTTTCTGTAGATAAAATGTGGTGAATGTGGCGTAAGAACTCATCAGTTCCGTAAGTACTTACGCAAGTGTTTCTTCATTGTTAGTCGAGTCAGATTATAAGTACAGCTTTGACTGGCAGACAGGAACCAAAACATGTGGCGCCACTGAATACCACAGATGACGCAGTGCACTATCAACTAGAGTATGTTCTGACACCGTAGTAATTTGTGTCAGTGGATGAATTTGCACCTGGTGTCATATAATATCATATAGTCTACACCACCTAGCTCTCTCCATCAACATTAATTTCTTCTCGTTGTTTTACTCGTCGTCATCTCGTTCTTCAGTACTGGTAAAGCATGAAGGCCCCTTGTTAAAAATTTGCATCGGAAAGTTAAGGAGAAGAAATAGAAGGAGTAGGAAGAGGAAAGAGAAGAAGAAGAAGATGATGATGATGAAAATTACTATCTATATGGTTACATTCAGTTATACACTCTGAGATTTCTAAATTTTAGGGTCTCACAATCAGCAGGGGCTCACAAAATTTCAGACTTGGAGAGGCCCTAAGCTATAAATAAATCATACAAAAGGTGGTGAATCTGATGCTGGCAATGAATAAATAATCTTACTCCTGCCCTTGGTCAGAAATAACCTACAGACTGTATAATTGAATGTGTAACCATAGATAGTCATTTTCACGCCAGTAGAATATCCTCACTATTATCATCATCATCTTCATAATCATCGTCATTTGGAACACATTGAAAAAAAAATAAAAAGTTTTGTCCAAACCAGCAAAGGATTAAGAAATACACTTTAATACTTAAAATTAAAAATGGATTTATATAATGCTATAAAATAATTACAAATTTTCGAATCAAAGACGTGGTTCTTCATCAAGTGAAATATAAAAATATAATATATAAAACATAGTCTATATATTATCATCATCACCATCATCATCATCATCATTATCATTTGAAAAATGGAAAAGAGGCGTTCTCTACCAGAAAAGCTTTAATAGAAAAAACAATCCAAATTTTCGGAACTATAGTATGTTCCTTCTCAGGGACACTGCACAGAATCATCATTATCATCATCATCTTCTTCTTCTTCTCTTCTTCTTCTCTTCCTCCTCCTTCTCTTTCTTTTCCTCCTCCCTCTTCTTCTTCTTTTGATCCTTCTTCTTCTTTTTCTTCTTAACTTCTTCTACTTCTTCGGTATCCTCTCTGATGGAGCTAATTTTCCAGACGTATGCAGCTAGGTCGCAGCTTTCTGCAGACTAGACACCCTTTGCCCTCTCCCCATCTGTATTATTCACTTCCTCCGAAAGCTTGTCTTTCCTAGGTTCACACCCCTAGACATTAGTTTAGGAAGCTGTTGTTATACATTTTGTGGCCGTTGTTGTTTATGCTCTTGTTGCGCATGTTTGAAGGATACAGAAAAATGTGCACGTCTTACTGAAGGATCCAAACTCGCTATGAGGTGCAGATCCTGATTGTGAACTCGGTGTCACTCACTGAGAAGAACGCATATTATGCTCCATTAACAAAATGTTCTCACTGGCATTCTTGGGAACCACAACAAGGCACGAGGTAGCCGGTAATGGCGGACTAGGATATCTCCGTGGAATCTCCAGAGAGAGGGGCGAGAGTAACCGTTATGCTCGGACCGTCCGGAATCTACTGACCAGGTTGATTCTCCATGCTAGCCACGCGCCATTTGTTACCATTTCCGAGGGATGGACGGGTCATGCAGGGAACTAAAGTGCATATTTTCGGAGAACACGACTCAGCAGTTGAACTCCATGGGAATCTTGACAGAGTGAAAGAGAACGAGACCCTTTGTCTCATAGGTATGAAAATGCCAGTAGTACCTAGAGTAAAAGTATGCAATTTTTAATTAAAAATTGGCCATGGGGTTGGCCTCATGCACTGCACAAGTTCTCAAAATGTAATTGACTTGAGGCATTTTTCTATGGGTCATAATTTGGTGGAAGAGTTAAACAATATGCTTGGAATATATTTTTGGGATGGGACCTCTTAATAAGGTAATGAAGGGTCTAAAAGTAAAACCTGAGACCAACAAAAAAACAACCTGGCATCTTCATATCTACATCTTTCTTCATCTTTTCATAAACTCAAGGCGCAGTCTTAAAAAAGGGGTGCCTTCAGTCAGCTGGGTACCGATACCACGATAATCGGCAGCAATGTCTCAAATAAGAAATCAGTAAGAATGCAAACATTATGATATGTCTGGTCCAATTGTCCACTGATTTCGTGAACTACTGAAAAAAAAACAACTGATAAAGACGTATTTGCAACATCAAACGCCACTTCGGGTATCGTGTCATTATAAATCAAAAACCTTAACCAATAACAATGGAGGAAATGTTCCTGAACCCAGAAGATCATTATTACAAAAAGGTTTGTGTGAAAGAACTAACGGCGATATATTAAATCATGCTTACTATCATGAGATGTTTCTATTCTGTGGACGACACTGATAAAAATCAGCCTTGAGATGGCACACCCATTTAAGTTACAATATTCCGGGATATAGAGGCAAAGTTTTTCATGTTCAGAAATGATGCTCTCAGATTCTCACCAACAAATTGTTACTGTTGTTGCCATCCCATACTCGAGGCTTGCTCAGTCAAATCAGTTGGCAAATCTGAGTGCAAGCAAATGACTACTCCAAAGTAATATGGTAGGCTCTCCTGATTACGAAAATAGGTGGTAGCAGGATGTCAGTTGCGTTTTAAGAAAAATCTGAGCAATTGAAATGTTTTCACCTAAATTATGAAGTGCTGGCAAACCATAGGATCTAAAAGCTGGCGTCCCTTGACCTTTGTTTTCAAAATGGCGGCTTTTGATTCGGCTTTGCCCTCTGTGGAGTGTGCGTTAGTCAGACCAGTTGCACATGTGTATAGACTAGTTCTCACCTATAATATAAACAGCAACAAAGGTATTCAAGTAAAACCGATGGGTTTAGACAGGAAATAGTAAGTCCGTGCTGCCTGTATCTGCGCTGACTTCGTGACTCGTTTGGAAATTCAGCACACGTAGCATTACGGGAGAGCATATTCATGCTGAATATCGATTTCTCAATTTCATAGACATAGTTATAGTCTATTTCGACGTTACTAGATCAAAACATCCATCGTTTCGATAAATTTATTAACATTTGTGATTTAAGAAAATGTTGCTCTTGCAAAACAATATTATTATATGAAAATCTAGTAGTCCCAATGGAACGAACTAACTTCGAAAACTGTTCGTTCTGTTTAGAATGAGTCCCTTTTCCTATTACGATACACCCTTCAAGCAGTGGTTTCTCACAGAAAGAGATTTCGCCCATCTCTATGAAATCCTAGTGTCGCACCATTGTGACGTCACAACACAGAAGCACTGCACAGTCCTAGTTGGTAATGGCGTAACCACAATAGATATTTTGGAGGTGTAGACAGAGAAAGCATGCACCGAAACGCACTGCAGTATAATACTTTTTGGGAATAGTGTAAGATGACAGATAATAAAGTCACACCGGGAAAAAAAGTGAAGAAATAACAGGAAAAGTATTCTGTCATTTTTATCCTAATTCACTTTTATCCTAATAAATCCCAGATAAATTATTTAGCCTCAAATTTTGATGACGTTCGCATTATATTTAGGATCGCTTCTTTCAGAATACGCCACTGATCATTTGAAGCCGTACTACAACGCACCATTGATGAAATACTAATTTTATTATAGATCTATGGAAGCAGATTCGCGCCATAAGTAGTGTTTCTTTCATCCGACAAGGACTAAAAACTTCTTGAATTTTACTGATTTATAACATTTTTTTAAGCTTTCATATTACAAGACCTAATCTGAACCGCAAACTGAAAGAGTTCAGCTTACACTGAATAAAGATCTATATTAAAATGTAGATCTGTAAGTACGCAATCTTCCTGCTTTGGTATATTAATAATATACATAATATTAGTTACATTAATAATAATATTGGTATATTAATTGAGCTTTCTGTCCCCTACCCCTCTTTCTATTAGCCTAATTTGTGTGTGTGTGTGTGTGTGTGTGTGTGTGTGTGTGTGTGTGTGTGTGTGTGTGAACGAGTGAACGAGTGAACAAAAATCATTAAAGACAAATGCATGCCTTTTCTGTGGACTCGAAGCGAGCAGAAAAGGTATTCACAAAGCATCGACCCTTGGATTAGACTATAAATTCAGACATTGTGCCATCATCCTCAGATACCACTTCTTCTTGAAAAACCTAGTGGCTGGTAACATGATGCTGCAGGTTCTCAATACCACACAGAATGTCTACAAAAATTATACAGGCAAGCATGAAAAGTTGAAGCTAGCCAATTTAAACGTGAAGAAAGGAATGACAATATTTATCTTGGGATTGCTTTTGCCGAGCTTATGTGATCAATTACTACTCCTATGTTTCATCTGTCCAGCGTGAGCAGGAAACACAGTCACTTCTGACTGCTCTCGGGAACGGGAATAGTGCATACAACTAGACTAAGACGAAAACTTTTAACTGTTTGTCTCAACCTTCAAGATTGTAGTACAGGTTGAGGGTACCACTAATCTTCTAGCAATATGTTGATGGAGCTATCAGAGGGACGTTGACTACGATGCTTAAGCTTTCCTGCTGACGCAGGTTGCAAAGATTGTCTGCAGAGATATGTTTTCCACACAACTGCAATCGTTCTCAGGTTCCTTTGAGGGCGTGCTCAAAAAAAAAAAGTCAGTCTCCACTGTTCTCAGGTACAGCTTCAGCGGATGCCTTCCCATTCTGTTCTGTATTTACAATATCACAACTGATGATAGTTAAAAGTTGGAATCTTGGTTGCGGGAAGGATTTCACAAAATAATCATGATCATATCAAAATGAAAGAAACACCAGGTCCTATTCGTTTAGGACTGAAAATACTTTCAGAAACACGGAAACAGAGCCTTATTGAGTATTCACACAGCCTTGGTTTGGCAGTTTCATCTATAAAAGTCTTAAGCATTCCTATGATCACTTCTTCTGCCAACACTTCCTGCTCTTATAGTCCGGCCAGCTATATCAAATGGTATATGTCCCATTCTCCCCAGGACTGGCAAACATTAAGAAAGCATCATCCAGGATAGACTTGGACAGCTGATGAATAACGAAGTGAGAAACTTGAAGAAAGACTTCACACTGAAGAAAAAAGCATTAAACAAAGTTTGATATAAAAAATTAGGCTAAGGTAATTTTCAGATATCGCTGCTCTAAAACGTCTCTTAATGGTCAGACAAAAAACTTATTTATCACACCTCGTATGTATCATGACATCCCAATTATATTTTTTATGAATATTGAAGCACCACTAAAAACACGTATTGTCATTATAACTCTTCCTGTCCCAGCCAGTATAACGAAACAATCACTGCTAGAGCATACCCAATCAGAGGGCGTAAGTTGACCTACTTTTGAACTGGTATCCAGCCCCCCCCCCCCCCCCCCCNCACACAAGTTAACATCTTGCTTCCACCTAAAATCTTAAACTGCATAATATTGTACTCATTAGGGCGCAGCCGCATGCTTGCACTTTGCCAATTTCCTTCAAATATTTGGACTCAGCAAACCCATAATACAATACAGCTTTACTAGAAAATTTCTCCCGTAGTGACGTCACTCGGATTGGCTCAGATAATCTACCACCTGTTTATTCTTCCGCACTCCCAACCCCTTCAATAATCTTGAATCATCCCATCCCAGTCCTCTTTTCGTGAATATAGAATACATTCGAGATCCTATTGATGTTAAGAATATGAATAGATAGCTGGAACGTGTTTCGTCAGTTGGTTAAATCGTTCCCTTCTTCCACCACATATCATGCACTAGCGGCACTACTGCACCTGTTCCTGTGTGCAGCTCCAATTACCTTCAATGTTTTCATGGTTTCTTCTCTCTGCCTTCCGCTTTCTCTTTCCTCAAACTATTCACACTCGTCACCGCAATGTCAACTGTCATGTTATCTCTGTACTAAGTGCTTGCCCATCACAGATGTGTAACTCCGTCACTTATGGTGCGGAAGAGTGCGCTCTACCTGCTTGTACTTATGGTGCTTTATTAAGAACGCACTGACCTTCCGGACATCGCGGCCTTGTTAACCAACATCTACGGCTGGCATGGCTGTGGTTAACCTGTCCCATCCTGCCCCAGTGGAGAGAAGTAAGTCACTCATGAAACAGGAGTTAGATGTCATGACAGAAAGTATCGCTGTTCTTGGCGAAATCTGATCGTTTTCCTTTCAACCGATTGACATAACGAGTAAAGGGCCTAGAATGAGTCATTTGGATAACTGCATCGTGGAAATGGCGTAATATTCTTTCTGTTCTTGGAATGTCAAGTCTTATGTTTACTCATTATGTCCATGTCCAATTACTGTTGATTATGCAAAAAGAGAGAGAGAGAGAGAGAGAGAGAGAGAGAGAGAGAGAGAGAGAGAGAGAGAGAGAGAGAGAGAGAGAGAGAGAGA
>JAWQUT010000055.1:1541051-1562047 GCA_033807755.1 Ellobium chinense
GTGAGCAGGATATGACGGGGTGGGAGAGGTGCTGATACTATGGTGGGTGTGAGGGAAGGTGGGAGTTAATGGTTGTTGGTGCAGTAGAGTTAACTATGATGATCGTGAAACTGACGGTGATATTAACCCTCTAGTGCCCAGCCCTATTTACAATGGCACAAAAAGTCCGAGCTCCAGTTTTTTTTTTTTTTTATCACTTCTCTGGATCCACTATGCTGGAACAAGCATCAAAATGATAATAATAATAATAATGCGGTTTATAAGTCTCATATCCAGGCTAATGCCCGCTCACGCGACTTCACACTGTTATGGTGGGGTGATGATCTTTGTTTGCTTTTTCTTTGTTCCACGAAATGTATCAGATCTGATACGCTGGGCACTAGAGGGTTAATAATGCTAGATGGCTGTGCTGATTAAGTTGACTGTGGCGGTGGTAGCAAAACTTGTAGCAATAACTGTAATTGGGAATATAGAATAAAAATCACCACATTCAACTAGGGATGACATCGTTGTGATATTTTCATAAATTTTCGTTTTCGTTTCGTATTATTATTTTTTTCAAAATCTATTTTCGTTTTCGTTTCGTTTTAGTTTTATTTTCAAAATCTAATTTCGTTTTCGTTTTAAATCTGTTTAGTTCTTGAAAATCGTTTTAGTTTCGTTTTCGTTTTTTTTTCAAAATCTATTTTTGTTTTCCTTTCGTTTTAGTTTTATTTCAAAATATATTTTTGTTTTCGTTTCGTTTTAGTTCTTTTTCAAAATCTATTTTCGTTTTCGTTTTAAATTTGTTTAGTTCTTGAAAATCGTTTTAGTTTCGTTTTCGTCTTTTTTTTCAAAATCTATTTTCGTTTTCGTTCTATTTACTTCTTCAAAATCGATCCGTTTACGTTGTCCGTTTTTTTTTTTTTTCGTTTTTGAAAATCGTTTCATTTTCGTTCTATTTTAGTTTTTCTTCATTGTTTCGTTTCGCTTTTATTTTCGTTTTTAAAATGTAAGTTAGTGTATGAGTAAAGACTTAGTAAGTGAGTAGTGGAATGGGGGAAATGTCTCTCTGTCTGTCATTCTGTCTGCTTATCTGTCTGCCTATTTGTCTGCCTATCTGTCTTTTATATTTGTGTTCTAATGTATTTTTTAAATTGTTTTGTATGGTTCGATGTGAATTAATGATGTATGGTGTTTCTAGTGGCGAATGGTTTGCAGACAGTAGCTACTGGTAGAGCTGAATGTGAGTAGTTTAGTGAGGTATTTTATCATATCAAATACGATGACCCGAAGCCCACATGAAAATGGTTGCAGTGGGGAGGTAGGAGGATGCTGCTTGATGCAAGAGTCCGGACTGAATAAAAACATTTGATACGTAGCTGGCTGTTTGCCTTCCACCACAAATCAAGGATTATTTTTTAAATATTAATTTTCATTCTTTAACTAGTTTTTTTTCTTTGTAGTTAAAAGATCACTGAACGTATTTTTTAAAAAAAATTCAGTCCCATTTGATGCAAACTAAGTGGCTAAGGTTCAAAATGAATACTACAAAGTGTGCAGGCCGTCCTATACAACAAAATCCGGATATCAAATACATCAAAGTGCTACAATAAGTGGCATTATAAAATAAAAGAGGAATCCAAGGCATTTCTATTGAAAGCACCAGTGCTCTAGGACCTAATAAAAGCCTGATCAGAGATGTTCAGCGTTTATCTGGCAGCAGATTCAACCTTCACTGTGATTAAGTTTATAACTCTCTGGTATTGAATAGTAGTATTTGGCATAGACTTTCACTTCGATGATGTTGATTATTTTACGAAAGTGGAGGAGTTTGCAAGTTAGTGGAGTTTCTACTTTTTATGTCCGCTTTGCACAGCCTGCATGTGGCAGGAATGTTTCTTCCAGGGTCAGAGTACTCATGAACAGGATGGCGAAGCATACTGCTAACCCAATCCACCCCCAACGCCTCTCACTCATACATTAGAATACTGACTTTCAAAGCGATCTGAAATGTCAAACTCTTAAACGCAAATAACCCACCTCTTCTCCCCCAATCCCACTCTCTCAGCAACGTCTACCACAAAAACAAAAGGGAAGGGGGCATTCAAAGATTTTTAGCTTAGAGCAAGCAGGGTACTTTCTACAAGAATTAGTGGGGTGGTTCAAACCAACTCTGTGACAGAAAAGTCAGTTAGATGAAAACAACAACAAATGTAAAAGACTGAAGAGGTATTTGATACTTGATACACGAAGTATAGAGACAGAGATTCCATAAGATGCTTGCCAAGGATGAAAACTCCTGATGTAACACGATATTCCTCCTCTCAATCGGCCACATAAGTTAATAAAAAAAAACAAAAAAACCTCAGCCTCTGCGCCCCTAGACCTTGGCCAATACAGGCAGTATCAACGAATTTCAATAATAGGCACTATCTCATTTTGTATCTCTAATCAGCTGATAAGCTGGTTTGGTTTAAGAAGGCGTTGCCAACTGAACGAAAGGTAACTCCACGTAGTATAGTCGCCGTTTTGTCCCAGCCAGCCCAGTTCTCTCGTGTTGCCTGATCACTGCGTCGCCTACAGCATCGCCCCTGGCATTCTCATAATAGTAAATCAAAACGAAATACATTTTAAAATAGTTATAATAATAATAATAATAATAAAGAATATTTATATAGCGCCCACTCCCCATAAATGAGCTCTAGGCGCTTGACAAAGTTGAAGATCTCACTTTCTATCTTTCACACATTCTCTCCAAAAATTTCAGATACACAATTATTTGTACTAACTCAAGCTCACATTATCATTCAACAGAGGCAGAGCTGGAACTTATGGCTAGGAATTACTGCAATATTTTTGAAATAAATAGGCTTTGAGTTTTCTTTTGAAGCTTTCAATGGTATTTGTTGATCTTAATTCATTTGGTAGAGCGTTCCAAACCTGTCTCCATATTTCTTAAGATGTGACCTCGATACTGAATTGAGGTTAGTACTACTTGATCTCAGACATCTTGATGGTGTATATGGAACCAGGAGTTCACTCATATAGGTTGGAAATTCAGCAGTATATAGACCCTGATAGCATAGGACGGCCAATTTATACTCTATTCTTGCTTTTATAGGTAACCAGTGAAGCTCGTGGAGCAGTGGTGTTACATGCTCTTGTTTTGACTTTTTAAGTACCATTCTTGCAGCATTGTTTTGTATTCTTTGGAGTCTATTCAATTTTTCATCAGATAAACCAGCCAACAGGGAATTACAATAATCTAAACGTGACAGTATAAATGCTGACACAAGTGTTTTTGTCGCATTCAGGTCTAGGACATCTCTCAATTGGCCGATACGTCTAAGTTCTAAGTTTGACAATCTACAAAGATGATTCAGCTGAGCTTCCATTGTCAATGAACTATCTAAATAAACACCCAAATTTTTAGCATTACGAGAAAATTCAATTCTGCCTCTGCCAATGTAAATGTGATCCATATCAATGGAACTTACTCTGACAGTGGTAGCACATGGCATAATTTCAGTTTTTTCATCGTTCATTTTTAGCTTGTTTGACGACATCCCAGCTTTAATGTCCTGAATACAAATCTTAACATCATCTAACAGTTTTGGAACATTGCATGGTAAAATTGATCTGTATAGCTGTGTGTCATCAGCGTACATATGATATTGCATAGAGTGTTGTTTAATTACATTTCCCAGAGGCTGAGTATACATGGTGTACAATACCGGCCCCAAAACGGATCCCTGGGGGACTCCGAAATCTAGAAGACATCTCTCAGACTGAATACCATCTATAATAACAAAATGAGTACGGCCACATAAGTATGACCTAAACCAGTCAAGTACAGTGCCAGATATACCAAATGTTGTTTCCAGTCTTTCCAACACGATATTGTGATCCAAAAAACGATTCTGGTCTCTCACTATAGTTGTGAGTCCCACAATAGTTATAAAACCGGAAACGAAATAACCTTCAGAATAGTTCTGCACAACGATTCAGATCTCTCACATTAGCTGGGTCCCACTATAGTTATTAAAAACGAAAACGAAATTGCTTTCAAAATAGTTTGAAAAACGATTTTCGATATTTTCGTTTTCGTTTTAAGTTGCGGGTAATATTTCTTTTTAGTTTCGTTTTAGTTTTTATGTTATTATCGTGTTTTTTTTTGTTTTAGCTTCGTGTTTAACAAAAGCTTGAAAAAACTTTTTTTTTTTCGTTTTTTAGTTTCGTTTTTCAGCCCTAGCTCCAACTGTCTGAATCCCTGTCCTAGTACAGGTGATGATGACACCAGAGATCTTTAACTTTAGCTGCCTGTTTCGCTCATATTTGCCTCTTTCTGGCAGTATGGTCGCTTACGATATCCAAACTATTTCTCTTGATTGCCACGGTAATCTGTCAGTGCAGCCTAACCAAGTGCTCATGCATAAGCTACATATTTGCTTGTGGATAGCAATAACCAAGAGAACGGCAAAGGCTGAACTAAAATTCTTAAACTGCATTATAACGCCCGAACCCCAGACGCTCGAAAATCCTACGACTTCCTGTAACATTAAAAATTTTACTCATGAATTCAGTCGTTGTATTATCTGGAAATCATGCGCTACTCCCCAAGACCTGTGAGACCTTACTGTTCAACCAAACCCTGACAACATTACCACTTTTCTTCGAATGGTCAACCAGAGCCAGAATTTTCCATTTTCATAAACATTACTAATGAGAAAAATTGGCTTTGAAAGGGAGCATTTTGTCAGTGATGTCATAATGTCAATTTCAGTCAAACTTTTTACAAATTCGTGTAAACTGCATACCCTGCAAGACAAATGGTACAATCAAAAGTTATTCCATGCGTAAATCTGGCTTTAATTGTCTTTTATTCAGGATGTGATAAAATTAAGTTACCAGTTTTCGTTCAATTTTCCCAGAGACCCTATTCCATCTCCCTGAGTTCTACGGTTTGTTTTTAATTTCATCTCCATGAGGCCTCACTGATATTAACATCTGAGAACATTATTTCAAAAACTGTGTTTTATATTAGATATAATCAGAATTTATATAATACGAACCTACAGTCCAGAGCTAGGATGAATTGTGCAAAGTTTTAAAAAATCTCCCGAATACACGCTGGCCAGATGACGATATTTTGAGGATTGATAAAGTTAAGAAACTGGCAAACGCAAAAGCCTGGCGCTAAGGCGAAGGGGTATAGTTCTGTTGGACAGTACTATCTACGTCTGTTGAGACAAGATCGTTGATGGAAAAGAACATTCCGGTTGAGCTGGCCAGTGTTCTGTAGGTCGAGAGAACCATTACTTTTGTCAGGCCTTACATACGAAACGAATAACATCCATTCATTACCCAAACCTTGTCTTACCTATCATTCTTGCCCGAGGGACGAATTTCAAGGTCTCTGAGGGTAGACATAATGATCAGGGTGGAAGCAGACATCATAACCAGTAAAAAGATATTTATGATACTCCTGTAGCACCACATGTATACCCTGACAGGAAGATCAGATACAGATTATCAACAAGGAGTTGGAATATCCTGCCCGGAAATAAAAGACAATCAGTCAACTTTTCTTCCAAGGAAAGAATGTCAATCTGAAAAAAATCACCTCTGGATAAAAAAATAGCTCGTCGAACACATAATCAAGAATTAAATAGTGATAGGAAACGATAGGAAGTGATGTACAAGGGGTGTATGAAAAGTTTTGAGCCTCCAAGAAACTAAGGTAGACAGATAATTTTTAACACTTTTATTTTTCAACTTATTCTACATGAAGGGCAACAAACTTACTCCAGCCGTGCTGAAGTGCCATTATTCCTCTCGAAAATAACTCTTCAGGCTGGGACCCCAGGAACCCCTCCCAGCCTCGATGACCTCGGCGTCGGTGGCAAAATGCTGACAAGCCAAAGCTTTTTTTTTTCCTCAGAGAACAGATGGAAGTCCGAGGGTGCAAGGTCTGGAGAACACAGCGGGTGTGGGACAACTTCAAACCGGTAGTCATGAAATGTTGCCATGGCAACCACTGAGTCATGGGTTGGAGCATTGTCTTGATGGAAAAACACTCCTCTGGTGAACATGCCCTTTCTTTTGTCTCTGACATTTTCTCGTAGACGGTTCAGAAAATCAGAGTAATATGCTCCTGTGACTGTGTGACCCTTGTCAAGAAAATCTAAGAGCACCACACATTGGGAATCCCCAAAAACGAATACCATGACCTTGCCAGTTGATTTTGTGACCTTGGCCTTCTTTGAGGGAGGAGGTGAAGCATGTTTCCATTGGCTTGATTGTTCTTTCGTTTTAGGCTGGTAGTAATAAACCAGGTATTCATCCATAGTGATGAAACGAGCAAGGAAATTATCAACATCAGCTTCAAACAGTTCCAGATTGTTCCTTGACATGCCGCATCTGGTGCGCTTCTGTTCAGGAGTCAGAAGAAGAGGCACCCATCGAGCTGAAATCTTGGAGAAGCCAAGCTCGTTCTTCAGGATGTTGTCTGTCCGCTCAGCTGAGATGTCTAATCTGTGTGCTATCTGTCGAAATGATAATCGACGATCTTGCATGATCATGTCAAAGACAAGGTCAAGGTTTTCTTCAGTGGTGGCTGTCGATGGTCTCCTTGACCTTGGCTCATCTTCAATATTCTTCCTGCCACGCTTGAATTCGCTCACCTAGCGTTTGATCGTAGCATATGAAGGAGCATTGTCTGCTAAACTATTTACCACATCTTGATGGATTTCTAATGGTGACATGCCTTTCAAATGAAGGTACTTAAAGTGGTTTTGAACATTCATGGGTTACCCCATGACTTTTTGATTGAAATAATATATCTGAATACTTAAAAATGTATTCATAATATTATTTCCTCTATAATATCAACATTTATATGTTTATTTTGTGAAAGAAAACAGGTGGTGTTCTCGGTGCCTGTTTAGGGGAACTCGACGGTAAATACCATGATTTGCGCACCCGAAAGGTGACGTCACAGCCACTACGCCAAACCGCTGTCTTCGGAAAAAACAATGGCCGCGAGTAAACCTATTGACCCGTATCAGTTTGAGCCGGCCAAGATTACCAGACCAACTCAGAAAGAAGAAAGAAAAAAGGACTTAATGCAACAGAGGCGCAAATTGAGTGGTAAGCATTGAATAATTGGAAAGATGACACGAGCAGGACCAGTGACAATGTGCGTGCAATGGACCGGCCGTGCATCGGTCCCCCAAGTCTAGTGTCTAATCAGTAATCTCAGTGGAAACAGGCTGGCAATGAATAGATGGGTGAATATGTCTAGATTAAACAGGCTACACCTAAACTAGTCTAGATCTGAGTTTAGTTTAACCCTTTTTTTTTTGCTGAGTGCATAAATGGTCACAGCTGTGCATAGTCTAGTCTTTGAATATGGTGAGAGAGGAATTTTCATTTGTTCCAGTCTCTAAGTAACTGATGAGGTATTATACTGATGTAATAGATGAAAAAAGAAATCCATTATCTCACTCTCAGTGTAAACTCTGACAGGAGCTTAATATGTCACTCTAGCACACATGAACATTTCTATGAAATAAGTGTCTTCCAAAACAGTTCATGGGGTTCTGTACATTTTGCAAAAATAATGCATCTCATTCATTGCTTAAATGATTTTGCATTAATTGCTAACAATCTCTGAACTACATGTTCCTCTCTAACTCTTATACAAATATTTCAATCTGAAAAAAAAAATTAAGGATTAGGCAATTCAATAGTTTACGATAACTCTTAATCTGTGTGATAACATTTTATCGGTGTGTCAGAATTATGTCATTTCTAACTTTCACAGATTTTGTAAAGTACGGTGTGTTATGATTTAAATTTTTGTTCTAGGATTAGGTATTTTGATAGTTTACGATAACTCTTAATCTGTACTTAAACATTTTATCGGTGTGTCAGAATGTTGCCATTTCCAAGTTTCAGTGATTTTGTAAAGTACGGTGTGTAACGATTTAAAATTCATTTTAAGGAACAGGCATTTCAACAGCTTACGATAACTCTTAATCTGTGTGATAACATTTATCGGTGTGGCAGAATGTTGTTATTTCCAGCTTTCATAGATTTTGTAAAGTACGGTGTGTTATGATTTAAATTTTTTTTTCTAGGATTAGACATTTTAAGAGTTTACGATAACTCTTAATCTGTACCTAAACATTTTATCGGTGTGTCAGAATGTTGCCATTTCCAGGTTGCAATGATTTTGTAAAGTACGGTGTGTAACGATTTAAATTTTATTTTAAGGAATAGACATTTCAACAGTTTACGATAACTCTTAATCTGTGTGATAACATTTATCGGCTTATCGGTGTGTCAGAATGTTGTCATATCCAGCTTTCACAGATTTTGTAAAGTACAGTGTATCATGTTTTTCATTTTATTTTTTTTTTTTAAAGGATTAGGCATTTCAACAGTTTACAATAACTCTTAACCCGTGATTTAAACATTTTATGGTATGTCAGAATGTTTACTGTATGTTCCTCCCAACAGGCACGACATAGCCGTTATTTACGATTTGATTCACATTGAATACGAGAAAGAAAAGTGTATTTGTGGAAAGGGATATAAGGTTCTGTATTTCCATATTTCTTCATGCTTCTGTGTCCACAATGCCTCCACCCTCCCCACACCAAATAAAAAAACAAAACAGCATCTATGCATCGAACGCCGATTGTGCTAGACTGGGCCTAGACATAGTCTAGTATCGCTTGCCCTCGGCAGAAAACACCCTTTTTGGCCCTCGATACAATTTTACTTTTCAAATTTCTCATGTACAGTCCAGCAAACTTCTTTACAGATCTGCACTCTGCACAAGACGTTGGACCTAGTTTTGATGCATAATGTGATTAAGTTTCTGGTTGAGTCGAGCTTTACCGTGTTTTACGCACTGGAATGTACGGTTACTGATATATAACCAGGGCCTGAAGGGGAAACGATTGAGCTTGCAAATGATGCTAAAATTTATGCGAATAGCCGAACGGTCAATGAGTTATTGGCGAGTAGAATCGTGTAAACAGGTCCGTGAAGGTGATTTTTTTTTTTTCGCCACTGTCGGTCCTGTTATTGTTGGACCGACAGTTAACCGCAACGCAGCTGCCCATTGTAGGATGTTGGCGAACAGCTGGCGTAGTTCATACGACGTCACTTCCGGTGTTCGGGCCGTTTCGGTAAAACCGAAGGATTTTCAGAGGCCAAAATGTTGGGGCTAGACTGGTCCTTTCAATCGTTAAAATATGTACCACTGTAATGCCATCGGCCTAACTTTTTTACTTTGGAAGCTTCTTATGTACATCAGCTTTGCATAAGGAGCAAGAAACAGAGATTTGGGACTTTTTCTAATGGAATATTCAGAACCACTTTAATGACAGGGCGGCATTCAATTTTCTCCATTTTCTTGAAAAGTGACCCTACTTCATGTCTAAAATTCGCAGAAATAAAAGAAAAAAAAGAGTTAGCGGCATGACATGGATAATATTACTTAAGATTTGGGGTAGATTTACAAGAGTACCCTTTTGCCTGCCTAGCTCATCCTTTTCTGGGTTAGGCTCAAAACTTTTCATACGCCCCTCGTTTTTGTGTCTGAACACTATCATATGGTGCTAGCATGAAGTTTGAGTTAACATGTGAAAAACACGGGTTGCTTTTCCCATTCATAATGCCCTGAGTATTGACTTCAAATCTAAAAGCCGAAACAAAATTAATCGTGAGCAGTGCCTGTAAAGCAACAAGTGTCACCTTTTTATCCATTTTTGTTTTCGTTGCGCTTTTTTTTCCTTAGGAAGTAAAGACAAGTGACTTTTTGCAGTAAACTCTTTTTACTTGGATTCGGGAGTGCACTTCAGCTATGACCAACAAGTCTCTTTCAGCCGTCATGTTCTGTGTGACTGAGTGACTGCCCTTGCTGACGGAGAAAGTAAGCTGAGCAGATCATCGCCTGAGATTGTGTACTACTTCTATGATACATGTAAAACCTGGAGAAAATGTACAGGAATTAAGGCGAAAAATGTAAGGAATTACTTCATAATGCCAGCGATGCTGGGAAGACAGTAGGCAGAAATCATCCAAAAACAGATCTCTAAAAACAATGAAATCCTCTAATCTGAGTTTTAGGCTTTTGGATACGGATCTGAATACAGACCGTTGCAAGCACTCCGAACAGACAGCTGTTAGCACAGTGAATCTGATTTCATATAGAAATACGTATGGGATAGTTCATGTGAGTATGACAATATCCCTCTCTTAGTCAAACTGATACTAGTGATACTATCTTAACGCAAATAGGCAGAAGGTGCACGGTGCTAGGTGCCAGGTGGACTTCTCTAAAGTCAGCTGGCACTGTGTTTTCTGCTGTCTTAGGTGCAATAATCATTACGCCGTGAGCTTGCGCTTAACTCAGTACAGGAAAATACATGGGTCAAGTTCAGCTTTAGCCCGATAAATAAGTAGGCAGTATATTTCAATATATTTGCCTATTCGCCTTCCCCCAACGTTTTTTTTTCTTTTGTAGTCTCATTCTGTGCGATATTATGAATCCTGGTCCAAGGTTGTTATACGATACTCAAAGCGCAGCTCAATTCTGATATTCATTATTTTCTGACAGGAGTTGATAGCTGTCAATGAGAGATTCAAACATTCAAGCATGCTTGAAATCCATTGCTTGCAGAAAGTTCCAGCCCACTGAGCTCGTCTGAAAAGCTCTATGATACTCCGAAAGGGGTGAGTTTCGGAGCTTTCAATTTGTGGCCAAGGTATGTCTTGAATGTGATGAAATGCCTTCACTGCCACTCTTGATTTTTTGTATTTTAAGAACAACTAAACGTTGCAGGGTACTAAGTCAGGACTATAGAGTGGGTGTCTCAGCATTTGAAGTTTTCCACCCTCCAGAAACTAAGGCATGGCCTATGTTTTGTGAGGACTTGTATTATCGCACAGTTTATGTTTTCAAAGGTACCATTCTTGGGCACTACTCTCTCATGAGATTAGTCAGCTAGGTTAGTACGGGACTGATATCGTGTATAAAAGTAATTTTAGGCACTCTTGGTTAAATATCGATCAGCTCAGATCCTTTGTGGTTGAAAACTACGGCGCAAAGCCTCTTTGGATCGCCAAATCCACTGTGCCACAGTCCTAGCCCTCTTTTCATCATTCCATACTTTCTTTTGCTCTTTTAGTTGGAACACCATTGAGGCTGATCCAAGTTTCATCTCTGGTGACCATATATCTATCAAATGTCTCTGATTATTTGGACCGAAGTTGTCCCCGGATCAAGGGCAAAACGAGCAAAGAATAAATCTTGCCAAAAATGTCCTCTTTAATGCCTATCTTGTGAATCATGTAGCATTTTTGTGATATTTGGAACTTTCAAGCAGTTCGTGTTATGGTTTGTGCTCCAGAGAGATAAAAAAGTTTCCTTCCATGCCGGTCCGTAAATGAACTATGACTCCATGAAAACGCTTATAAATGACTAACTACTGGAAAATTATTCACTACATTTGGCTTTTAAGTTGACTATGAACATTATTTACCAAGCTCGTTTATTGAATCATGAAATTTCCTGCCGTTTCGGTAAGATTTAGTTCCACTTTATGTGTCATGTCATGTATGGAACAAAGAAGCAATTATTTTTCCTTCCTCTTTTCCCTTAAGAGCTGTGATTTCAAATGAAATGTAACAGTTTCTCAGCTACCTGCTACAACATCAGCCTCTATTCAGCCTCTGTTTTTTTGTTTTTTTTGACGGAGCCTTTGCTTTTCATATAGGCAACATGCTACATCATAAAACCTTCGGATCGTTCCTCAAACATTGGATGTGCAGCCTCTTGTGCACACCACTGAGGGTGTTCATGAGAGTTAGATTTCATTTGTGAATATCGAAAATAAAACAAACACAAAGTACAAGACAAAGTTCTTACTAGTAAGTGATTAAACAGTTCCTTTAACCCTGCTCGTCCCATGTGACGACCCCCTGAGTATGGTTTTATGCTGTAATAAATTGTCTAGCTATAATACTGTAATGTGAGGTTTTCCTACTGTCTTCATAGAGACAGAGAGCTCTGATGTCATATGGTGTAAAATGCAGTTAAAAAATGCTCACTGATTTAGGAACACCAGCGATGATTGGTGTAGTTTACATATCCCCAGAGGGATCCAATTTTTCTAGCCATCGATCCTTTATTGATATTGAAAGTGATTTTGTAAATAACTTTATTGATGTAAAACACTGTTTATTGATGAGTGATTTTAATGTCCACACTGGAAATCAGTGTGACGTTGTGAGTTTAGACCCTGATGATATTACATTTACAGCTGAACTCCTTGAAAGCCAATATCCGGATATAGCAAGTTCACTTGAGAGTGCTAAATTACCATTGATAAGGCAAAGTAAGTACAAATATAGAATTAACAACTGGGGAAAATACTTTCTTGACCTTTTGAAGTCTCTAAACATGTATATTTGTAATGGAAGATATGGCATAGCCTCGGCGGAATGCACGTCAACGGGCCAATCTGTAATTCATTACATAGTGGCAAGTGCGGAGATGATACCATATATAATTTCTTTCAACGTATATGAATACTGCCCCTTACTATCCGACGTCCACGCCCCTGTTGAGCTTTTTGTAAAAAAAGATGTACCGACTAGTGCAACCCCTCACCCACCAGAAGCACAGGCTGCTCGCGGCTTGCAGTCGCAAGGTCGGAGAGTAGGGCGGTGGGACTCAAGTAAAGTTCAGGGGTTTGTAGATGCGATTGATATGACAAAGGTAGAGGAGTTAACAGTACTATAAGATCAGCCCGGAGGCCACACGCAAGAAATTCTGGACCAGGCCTGCTCCGATCTGCAGGTATTAAAATTTTTGGCGAGAAAAATGTGCATTTTAATGAACTTACTAGCAGTATGAGCAAAATAACAAAGCCATTTTTTACTACAGCGCGCAGAGCCTTGAGAAAACTTTTTCATAAGGCGAAAAAACGCTACACTATTACAAAACATCCTGATGATTTTGATAAAATGAAGAAGACCAGTAAAGACTATAAAAATGAATTGAAAAATGCAGTTAGCGATTATAAAACTGACATCCGAAGGCAATTTAGAACACTGCGAACGAAAGGAAACTCGAAAGATTACTGGAACATGATCAAGCATCAAAAGACAGTATGCAAGCTACACCTAAAGATCTAAATGAAACTGACTTCTTTAAGTTCTTCAGAGAACTTCATTCAGATACGCATGACTTAAATGTAAATAATAATATGGATTCCGAGGCAATTGATAATGATGAAATGGACAGGCCGATAACGGAAAAAGAAATTATGGACTGCATTCAAAGACTAAAAAGTAATAAAGCAACTGGGCTTGATAATATTTCCAATGAATACATACAGTCCACCAGGGACAAGATGATTCCAGTTTATACGGAATTATTTAATGCCGTATATTATTCTGGCAAAGTTCCAGAGTCGTGGACAGTAGGAATTATTAGACATATTTATAAAAATAAAGGAAGTAAATATAATCCAGACAATTACAGGCCAATCACATTGCTTAGCTGCCTCGGGAAATTATTCACGGCTATTCTAAATGTCCGCTTAAGTAATTACTGTGAAACCCAAAAAATTATAGGAGAAGAACAGCTAGGATTTCGACATGATTATTCAACAATGGATGTAGTGTTTATTTTGTATAGTCTAATTGAACTTTTGAAGACTAGAAAGAAGTCACTTTTTGCAGCGTTCATCGACCTGAGAAAGGCATTCCCTAGTGTCTCCAGACCACTTTTGTTTGAAAAGTTATCGGTAATGAATATTGGTAAATGTATGTATAATGTTATTAAGTCAATGTATGAAAATATAAGGTCATGTGTGGAGCTTAACAGTGTATCTGCTCTTTTTAATTGCAAGGTTGGATTAAGGGAAGGAGAGAATCTCAGCCCTCTACTTTTTTCCCTGTTCCTTAATGACTTACATGCAAATCTTGCTTGCCAAGATGGACTTAAAGTGGATATGGAAATTGATGACATTGTATACTACTTTAAACTTTGTCTTTTGATGTATGCTGACGATACAGTTTTGTTTGCTGACTCAAAGGCAGGGCTACAGAACTTACTATTATAATAAGAGCGCTACTGTAATAGGTGGCAGCTGAATATTAACACCCAGAAAACGAAAATTATGGTTTTCGGCAAGAGCTACAGGAAACCCAAATTGTTAATAAATAATTCACAGATAGATGTCGTCAACAGTTTCAGATATTTGGGAGTAAACTTCAGTAAAAACGGCAAATTCTTAAGGAATATAAGAGACAACATAGAAAAAGCGAGAAAAGCAACCTATTCACTGTTGCGTCGCTGTAGACAAAGCTGTATCCCGATTGACTGTCAACTTGAACTTTTTCATAAATGTATAGAACCTATTTTGTTGTATGGCTGTGAGGTGTGGGGATTTGAGAATATGGCTGCTAAAGAAAAGTTCAGACTTAAGATTTACAAAATCATCCTTAGAGCACGATCATCTACCCCGTCTTATATGATGTACGGCGAATTAGGTAAAGTACCATTATATTGTGATATACAAATACGAATGATTTCATTTTGGGTGAGACTGCTTAGTGGTAAGAAAGAGAAGTTAGCTTACATACTCTATATCATAATGTGCTGCGACGAATTTACATTAGGAGAGAAATATACATGGACTGAATGTGTTAAGAATATTTTACAGTCAAGGGGATTTAACTATCTTTGGATAAATCAAAGCAAATATCAAATTTCAACAGAATAAAATCAAAGAACGCTTAAAGGATCAGTACATCCAGAAATGTAGGGCAGACGGTGGCAATAGTAATAAAGGTAGAAGTTATTTACTACTCAAACATATTTGGAATTTTGAAAATTATTTTAGCCAGTTAGAGCCCCAGGAAATAAATAACCTTTTCAAGTTTAGAACTGGTAATCATAAATTTCCAGTAGAACTAGGTAGATATAACGACATTGAATATAAAGATCGTAAATGCAGTCTATGTATGACAGACGTCGGCGATGAGTTTCACTATTTACTATGCTGCCCAAACTTTAGACCTGAAAGAAATAGACATTTACCAATAAGATTTTGCAGTAGACCAAATGTACTGAAATATATTGAATTACTCAGAACAAATAATATTGAAATCCTTAAGAATGTATGTAAATTTGTAAAATGTTTGCTGAATGGCGTGAATCCGTAGAATGATGATATTTTTTATATATCTTATCACCATTAATATTATCCTTCATATGTTAGATAAGCATAACTATTTCATTCCAATATGTTAGTATGTGCTCTCAGTGTTCACCATTTTGAAATGTATTTTTGTATTTGTTTGCATTGCTCTAGTGCAGAACTCTGTCAGAGCTAATAAACAGAATTGAATTGAATTGTCTTCCCTATACATCCATGACCTTGGGTTCTGTACATCAATGTACACAATAGACGTAAGTTCAGTACATGATGGAGATGCCATGAATTGCTTCCATTCATGATTGGTTATGACAAACTTCCGTTCCGTAATGGTCTGACACAATAAACCAGCGTTCTATACAAAGTGTGACACTTACAGTATCACTTTTAGTGTCCTTATAATCTTCTATTTTAAAACACATCAACAACATGATACTCATGTATACAACCAACACACTGAAAAGAAACTGATGTCAACAATATGTGACTATGACCAGTCCATGCCTTTTCAGGCAAATGAATTGATAGTTTTATATTATCCATGCTATTTTCGTTCCGTACAAGACAAGTAAGCGTATTTCATTCCGTACATGACACAGGAAATGCAGTGACACGGAAACGTCTGCCTTTATTTATTGTGAAAAAAACAAACAAGCGGACAGTCCTCAAACTTCCACACAGGCTCACTGAAATAACCCATTCGCGCGTCCAATGACACATTATATCACCAGCTATCCTTTCGCTTCCAGATGATCCGCCATTCCGTGTGGAAAGTGTTGATGCGAAATCGGAGGTACCAAAACAAATTGGTCTGGCATATTTTATGGACTCACTTTGGTTTAGAAACTGAAATATTGAAGGAAAGACCTAACCACAACTAAAACTCATCCATTAATTAATTCTAACTTTATCTATTTCAAACTGTACACTCTTTTGGTCCTATACCCTTGACCTTTACATGGTTCATGTACGGAACGCATTTTGAAATGGTCAATAATGTTTTCAGTTTGGGTTGCTGGAGATTCCAAATTCTGTGGCTAGTTTACTAGTACATTTGTCCGGAAAATCAGAAATCGGTATGGTTACCATGTAATTGAGTACTCGCCTTTCTTAGTAAACATTTCTAAAACGTCTATTTCTTTCTGCCACCTATGTATACATATTTTGGTATAACTTTTTTTTTCAAAATTTTCGTAGTTAAGCTCCGATTGTTTTAAAACTGCTTCTGTAGATACTCTGTGCTTGTGAGCATATTAAGCATTAAATTATAGATATAAAAGTATGTAAGGTTTTATATAACCATTCGGAAGATACTTCTTTGAACCACTGAAAATTAGAGCACATTTTTTTGTTTTTTTAAACATTTAATATAAATCTCGCAAAAACCTGTGGGTTTATTGTGAGTTTGGTTGCGTCCTCCCACTTCTTCTCCTTCTTTTCTGATTCCGGATCAGACTGCGCCTGGACTTGAGCTGAGGGCAGCTAGGATAAAAAAATTATCCACGTAGACCCCAGATTGAGACAAGTTACTCACTTCTCAGGCCGGATGATGTGGATCACCTTGCACACTCCCAGCACCACCAGGATGTGGTTGCTCATTAGATGTCCCACCATATTCACAGTCAAGAACACTCTGAGGAGTAAAATGGTAAAGGAGTGTGGTGGGGTGGAAGGAGGAGGGAGAAGGGGAGGGGGAGAGAGATTGTTGTCACTTTCATAGGAACTGATGTCATGGATAGCTCGTGGTTGATTGATATTTGTTACATGGCTGCTTTTGTTTTTAAAGATGAAGAAGATAAAAGATAATAATAATATAGCTTTTATCGCCCTCCACCGTCCGCCCCAAGTTTTACCGCATCGCTTGCTATACACTTATAAAAAAAAAGTATTCTTTTTAGTAACGTCATTGTGGGTTATAACAGAGCTGTCACACTTTATTTTGTACCTAGAAAGAAATAAAGGGTGCATGGGTTCATAAGGAAACGAGTTAATGTTAATAATCATTTTGTCCCCTATGAGCCATTTCGGGTATCATAGTTTTGGCGAGAACCATTTTAATAACATCTTGCGAACGCGCATTTTAAGCTCTCTGGTCCTATACAAGAACAACTTACGTCCCAACGACAGTTTTTTTAACAACAGTTATTTACCTATTACTGGTTTACGGATCTCAAAGATTTTGTCAGTCAGTTTCAGGTAACACGAGTTGCCCGATTCTGGGTTTAAGTTTTATTATCGTCTCAGAACACGCGTCTGAAGTTACGCGATTCAGCCGCTCATACAACCCATAAAATTCTGTTGCCGATCTCCGTATTATTCGCGGAAACAGAAGAAAGAATCTTTCCTTGTTCTAACTTCTATTCACGTATCATGGTCGAATATTGCTAGTAAGTTACTTTCTCTAATAGACAGACGGTTGCATTCGTTCTGACATTAACCAACGTAACTACAAGCGAGAAAGGGCTGCTTCAGGATTAAATCCTTTCCTTTGGAACAGCCATCCGTAACAGTGATTCCACGTTCGCCTAGGTCATTTTTAGTTAGTTGTATTTTTTTGAGGTTTTGAGAAATTTATCGCTCTCAACCTGTTACTCAAAGGAAAACAATGAGACAAATGTGGTTTAGTTTGTAAAACTGGGATATAATAACTAGTCACAGTAGGAAAAAGAAGATAAATGGAAGATTACACTATTTAAACAACTCAAATCATCAAAAACTGACTAGTCAAATGTGAAATGAGCGTGACGATATGAAGAAAATTTAGTTACTCCCTTTTAAGTTTATTTTCTCTCTCTCTCTCTCTCTCTCTCTCTCTCTCTCTCACACACACACACACACACACACACACACACACACACACACACACATACAATACACACACATGTAGCTTTTACACAAACAGCAATGACATTAATGATGTCTGCAATATGGGAAATTTCTGTTTATGCACAGGCATGTGCATGTGAATTGCATCATACATGTATTACTACTCTTCAATAAATGTTCGCTTAATGTGGTGCTTACTTCAGCCACAGGGCAAAGCAAGTAGAGTAGAGGACTTCTTAAAAAGAAGGAGTTGTACTCATAGTCATATTACATTGCTGACATTGCTAATTCAACAACTTTGTAATCTATGATGAGAAAAACTGTGCGTAGTGTTATGCATCAGGTATCCTCTTTTGAGACTCAGCTCCCTTGATTTTCCAAAATATAATATCGCTTTATTACAGACAAACAGGGCGGAATAGTGCGTAACAATTAGGATACTAACATTTCGTGTCAACAATAACAGTTGCTTGGAGTCTTAGATATGTGCAGGTTTGGGGTTTTTTTTTTTGTTTGCACATGAAATGATCATACACTATACAGTAAATGTGTTTTAAAATGATAACGTTTTCTGACAGAAACGTTAACTCAAGATAACATTAATGGTAGTAGGTGCAATGAGATATTCTTACACTTTCAGAAAGTTGCTAAATCAGAAAGGTTGTAGTCTTTGGGACATTTAAAAAAGTGCATTTAAACGAAGAAAAGAGCTGCTTTAAGAACTTTGCATCCTCTAAGCGTTTGGTGACTGACGCTGACTATCAAATCCACCAGTCAGAGAACTGGCTTTATGTTGAACCACTATCCAGTTGAAAAAGGAAATCAAGTACAGCTAGATGGATTCCGCGAGTTTGCTGCTCAGTTTTCTCAACATTGAAATCGTACTATAGTCTAGCTGAAGAATTTTAGTTCACATGGACAAGCTCAGTGATTCATGTGTATCATCGAAAGCTTGAAAGTCTTCAACACATTGTCATCAAAATCATCTCATAAGCGAAGTTCCACTATGGATCTAATCAGTAATAGAGTGCTAGAGATATCTTTCATCTCTAGCGACCGGGATCCTAGCAGTACCTCAGATTAATATTTTTAATACATATATGACTTCATCTTCCAATCTATATTCAACGGTACCGAGAATGCATTTGTTGGCAGAAAAGAAATTTTGGATTACAATAATGATAGATCACTCACACGATTAGAGAGCTGGGCTTACTTTGCAGGATTTCAGTTTAATCGGTATTTTGTGCCGTCAAATACCATGTGTCTTAAACCCAACGGACTCAAGCAGTCGGATGATGTAGGAGTGTAAAGAAAAGGTACAAGAAGGTGACACAAATCAGGCGGAGGTTGTAGATTGAGCTAATGCCCTACAAAAGACATATCTGTAGACTGCTCCAAACTGCGTGTATGTAGACTGAGCCAAAATCAGAGACCGTGAAAAATAATCGTAATCTGAATTTTTAAAAAATGTGCAATCTGTGGCTGTTTTTTTTTAAAACACAATTTACATGTCTTTTGGAGCACTGCCTCTCGTGCGAAAAGAAAAAAAAATAACACTCAGCAAAGAGGGTAATCTATTTTCCTCTTAGGTTATTGGCCATTTTTTAAAAGAGTCTATACCTGCACATTTCGGCATTCATCAAAAGGATGTCAAAGCCAGTGAGTCCAATGATCCAGTACCGTGAGAGTCCGATACAAAGGTTAAGCAGGTTGAAGAAAACCAGATATTCGAGGAAAGCGGCTACAAAACATCGACGCAGTTCTGTTGTGCGAATGATGAAGAAGGTAAGCAGATTCCCTGGAATACCGGTCAGATACAGAAACGGCGGATAGGCGACCAGGATGAACTTATAATCCTCTCTGATGCTTTGTATCACTTTTGATGCAGCCCTCTCTTCTTGAATCTCGCCTGAATAACTGAACGGTTGTTCAGGGTATATAACAGTGATATCAATTAGATGTGCCGCTCCACTTATCATACTATGAGATATGTTTATGGCTACTAAATACAGTAACATATATTGTGAATAAATTCTGTACAATTTACAATTATTGCATTAGTCTTGTGGTTTACCCACGGTAAAACTAGATCTTGAGCTTATTTTCCGAACTAGGTAAACTTGGTGCTTGGAATGGGAGCATGGAACAGTTTATAATGCTAAATTCCGAAATACAATACAACAGCTAGCCTGTCCGGAACATGATTTAATTGATGTAATGGAAGACTGAGGATTTGCATGTAAAAAAGGTCGGAAGGATTTAGATATAAAATTGTTCTTTGAGGAGTACTGTATAATCTCTTTTGTCAGAACAGGATTTCAGTATTAAGATTTTTTCCCTCCGGATTACAATATGACAAAACGCATTTCGGAGTAAAGTATACTAGGTCGATTTTGTGAAAATGTCAACTTCACTGAATAAAATCCAAAGTTTTTTCTGGGCTAAATGTTAACTTTTCCTTGTTAAAGGACTGCTGAAAGGTCAAATTTCACTATCATTGTGTGCTAGAGGAGTTGTTTGAACCTATTTTTACTCATTTTTTTCACAACTAAATATAAATGTCTGGGCAATATGAAGTCCGCCCTAGTCATGCTACAGCTGAAGTCTTCAATATTCTTGCATTGTTAATGAAATCGTAACAGTTTTACTCATGGAGCCACATTTTAACTCTGTCATAAGTTCAAAGATAGACTTAATATTAATTTGCTTTGTGATTTTCAGAAACATCAAATGTACACTGATGCCACATCTGTCTATCTATCTATCTATCTATCTATCTATCTATCTATCTATCTATCTATCTATCTATCTATATCTATCTATCTATCTATCTATCTATCTATCTATCTATCTATCTGTCTGTCTGTCTGTCTGTCTGTCTGTCCGCTATCTATCTATCTATCTATCTATCTATCTATCTATCTATCTATCTATCTATCT
>JAWQUT010000055.1:1578716-1611586 GCA_033807755.1 Ellobium chinense
AAAAAAAAAAATCCTCATGGTTAGGGTTTGGTTTTTATATTTGTGGAAATCCAGTTCCTTTGTTGTTTTTTTTTCTTTTTGGCTAACAACTAGCAGATACTGCGCAGGTTGCATTGAATGACAAGTGGTAGCCTGTTTGCGTCATCATATCAAGCAACCTCTGCGATTTGGCTAAATTTAATATCTCTTTTGACACCTCAAATGCACTGTAGCAGACTTTTCATTCATGGGAAGAAAAACACATGTGTTTGCCTGCTGGTCAGATTGTAAATGTTGACTTTTACTGCTGGATCCTGAAGTTGTTGCGTAAAGATATGCAAGTGGTGCAACAACCAACTGTGAGACTGACTATATACACACGATGACAACGTGACAGAGCATCAGTGGTCGGCAGTTCTGTGTCTCAAACAACATGGCCGTCTCCTCAGCTTCGTTATCGTCCGACTTTCCTTCGTGAACTCATCCTCCATTTCTCAGAGATGAACATTCAGCTGAAGGAGAGAAGATTTGAGACGGTCAAAGAATGTGCTGAGAGATGCTTACATATTTAGAGTTCCAAGGGTTCTTCTAGGCATGGCAAGGGCTGGGTCATTGTGCTTACTTTTATAGAAACTTCTTCGAAGTTTTGGAGGAATGTAACATCTGAAGTAAGTCTACGGATTTTCACAGGCACAGTCCTGAAAATATTGGACTATGTCTCATAGGGAAGACGTTTCAGCCTTTGCTATTTTAAAGAATTAAACTTCATTTTTGTTTAAACTATTACAAAGTAGTATTATTCTCCCCATACCCTTTTCTTGTCTTGTCGACTGTCACTGGGATTAATTCGAAGATGAAGGAGGAAGATGGAACGATATAACATTGGATGTGCGAATGATGTTAATCCCTTCCCGACCACTCAGCGTGTACACGTGGTTCTTGCATGTGGTTGTCAATGGCGCCGTCTGGATGCAGGTGGTCATCACGGCGGGCAGGATGTACCTCATTAGCAGACCAGAAAGGTACGTAAGTTAGTAAGTTAGTCGTAGTGGTGATAAGGGAGGTGACTATACGAATTGTTTTATTGTTGTCTTACTAAACCCTTTGGTAAAACAATGAACAAAGAAATTTAGACTAAATCTACTTGTTATCAGAGTTAAAATTCATCATGGTTATACGAGGGCTGTCCCACGGGAAACCGGAAAAGGGTTATTATCTTGGAAACTATTTAACATTTTTGCAATTCTGTAAACGCACACTTGTAGAGGAACCTTTTCGGGAATTCCCCACTAAGCACCATGAGCACCGGTCAATACAAACGTATTTTGACAGCTCAACAAAAATGGTCACCCCTTTAGAAAAGTGGTCAAAGTCAAAGGTAGAGGTGAGAAGTGTCATTCGTTTTCTTCACGCAAAGGGGCTGAAACCTAATGAAATCCACACAGAAATTAAATAATTAAAGCAGTTTATGGTGAGAAAGTCTTGAGAAAGTCACAGGTATATGAATGGTGTAAGTTGTTCAAAACCGGGCACACAGTTGTCGAAGATCATAAGCATGGACCTTGTCTTCCTGTCAAGACAGAAGACAACGTCAAAATGTCGAAGAGCTCATTCAAAGTGACAGACGACTCAAAATTCGTAAAATATCGGAAACGTTAAACATTTCCAAATCGTCGGTCCATAGAATCGTTTTTGAAGAGTTGGGCTACCGCAAGGTGTCTGCTCGATGGGTTCCAAAACAGCTGACTGATGATCACAACACGCGGAGAGTTGATGTCTGCGAGACTTTGTTGACACGGTGCATAAGAGTTGGTGAGGGTAATGCGAATGCGGCTAATGACTTCCAAGGCAATAATGAAGACTTCTTGGGACGTATAATTACAGATGACGAGACATGGTTGCGTCATTCAACGCCAGAGACAAAACGAGATTCCATGACTTGGAAACACCCCTCTTCACCACCACCGAAAAAGTTTAAGATTCTGCCGTCTGCAAAGAAGATCATGGCCACTGTTTTCTGGGTTGCTCAGGGTATTTTGCTTCTCGATATTTTGGATCCAGGACAGACCATCAATGCCAACAGATATTGTCAGAGTCTTGATAAACTGAGAGAGGCTATACGGCGCAAAAGACCAGGACGATTGACCAGCGGTGTGATTCTGCAGCACGACAACGCCACCCCTCATACCGCAAACATAACCAAAGACTGGGTCCAAAGGTATGGCTGGGAAGTTCTCCCCCACCCTGCTCACGGTCCTGATCTAGCCCCCTCTGATTACCACCTTTTCGGTCCCTTGAAGCGTCATCTGGCTGGAGAGAGGTTCACGAACAACGAAGACCTCATTGAAGCTGTGCAGGACTGGTTGAAATCTCTTGACGTAACTTTTTTCGAGGAGGGTGTCTTCCCTGGTCCAGCGATAGAAAAAAATGTATCAATCGTAATGGTGATTATATTGAAAAATAAGGTACTTTATTTGTGTGAAAGTTAGGTCAAAATAAAGCTAAATCTGTTGATTTTATAGCCCTTTTCCGGTTTCCAGTGGGACAGCCCTCGTATTAGACACAATAAACAGTTCTCTTTACATAATGATAACTAAATAATGATAATGGTTATGCACGATGCAGATGCTGATGGTAACGATGATTCATAGTAAAGATGGAACATGATGAAGATAATGTTAATCATGGAAGATGGTGATGGTAATGATGATGGTGTTATCATTGATACAAAACATTGATTATGCCTGCTAGGAATAATAGAAGCCATTTTATATAATAACAAGTCCTTTGGCAATGTTGATAATGAATGTAATGGCGACCAGGAAGTTACAATCACGGCTATTAGAGCAACACTGCCTCATGAGTTTTAGCATAACTGATGTGGTTTGAGAGTTGATGACAGTTGACAATTTAGTCTGTGAAAGCAGGCTACAATAAGTATTTATTTCCGGACAGAATGCAGTGACTGACTAACAAGGTCGTGGGTTCGAAAATGTTGCCTTAAATAGGCCTCGCACAATGTTTTACGTAGGCTATCGTATGTTATTGTTATTTTCGCGGTGCTTGCATGAACATGTAATTACACACACGGACCATGTAAGGACAAGGCTGTTCTATGTTGCTTGTTGGCAGTGTCGTCACTGATAGCGATTTCCCCTGCATAAGATAAAATGGATCAACGAAAAGCCAACGTCACCCCACAAAGGGAATATCGCTTTTTGTTAGTTGAGAAAGATCGTGAAATGTAGGATAAAATGCCTTGTTTTCTTCTTTTTTAACATTAAAATTTTAGGGTTTTCTCCACTAAATTTATTCCGACATTGTACAGAAGGACATTTAGGAAAAAGTCATTCCCGCTGTTGGGGGAAAACACATGACCAGAGCGGCACCAATTATTGTTGGCGATGATACGGCATTTTAGCCGCAATGTAGTAAATACACGAAAATGCAGCCGTAAACTTATGAATGAAACATAGGTCACGAGAATTTAATCTTGGCCTTTTATTTATTGAAAAAAAAACCAAACAAACTCAAGGCCTCCTCCTTCTATCTTGACTATCCTAACATGTCATTCATCAGTTAGTAGCAGACGCCAGCATAGACAGAAGTGTTAGATCATTGGATCACAACATTCAGGCTAATATAGATCGAGCTCGCCCGTCCCAACTTTTTTGCAAGGAGCTTTTTTTTTTTCAGCAGAAGGCCAAAGTAATCGAAATGATGTTAATTCTATTTTTCTGAATACCCTAGTTCAGAAACAACTGAGCACGACTATAGCGGCCAAATTTGGAAGTTTGGACCGTCCCGTTTTAACCGAGTTCTTGTACAATAATCGCAGTGTTGGATTTGGCATGGTCTCAATAAAATTCAGTTTAGACTCTCACAATCCGCAGGAATTTCACTGAATCCCAGGAATAGCATTGCTTTTCCTGTATATAAAATTAAAATCGTTATAACTTACGAGAATGCCATTGAATAATTATTCAGGTCGTTTTTATTTTCTTTGCCTTATAGGGTTCTGTTTTGATAAGCACCCTTTTGAAGCTTTCTGCTGTAAGTGTTTAATAAAAAGCTTTTAAACTTTTACGACTCTGGGTCCCACCAAGTCTAACGTCGGCCCTCAAAGACATCTTGCCACCTACCTAGTTTTCACTTTCTTTAACTCTATTTATCTTCCATGTTTTCTTTCTTGTTACCTTCAGGATGGTAAAATTCTCTTCTCCTACTACCGCTTACAAGATCATTATAGGCACTGTTGTCGTGGTGACCATATTAAAATTTTTCGATGTGAAGACTAGACTTCACACTGTCTACCACCATGACGGGTAAGTATTGTAACGATAAGAAGCCTGTAAATTGAATACACAGCAATTATACCTCCAAACTTATTGTCCCTTGTATAAGTGCTGTTGTAACGCCACTGTGCGTCTGTGCTCTTTGGAACCACCCGAAAAGACACACCTTTCCGGTTTTTCTAGGGGAAAACCAGGCCAGTCAACACAGGAGCAGTATCCCAGGACTTATCCACAGTGTTTATTACCGGGTACAGGAGTGGCGTAAATAGAGGGGTAGGGGCAGAATGCCGGAAGGGTTTGGGGTACTTTAAGATTTAGAAAAGACAAAACATCTCTGACAGGCCTTGGAAGAGTCTCTAGGGTTACCCACATGAAAATGAAGGAATTCCACGATAGAGTGCCTGCCGCTTAGACATTGAATATTCTAGGAAAAGAAACCCGTGTCTCGCTGACCGTGCAGTCCTAGGTAGGCTAATCAACAGAGAACAGTTCGTTCAGTGTGATCAAGAGTCTGTCAAGGATCCTTAACATATTCAACCGAGTCGTTATATTAATTCTGATTTTCTTTTAAATTGCAAGCACATTTGTGTATTTTCATAAGGTTTTTAGTATAATGGCTGATCCCTTCAAAGCTGATTAACAACTGGATGGACACCAACATATAACATCATAACTTCCACATCAACATTTGTGGGCACTTACAGTGAGATTTTGTTTTGGTGCTGTTGTAATTAAATGTGTCTTACTATGGTACGGTAATTGCCATACGAACGTTGGGCCTCAGTCTGGCGCCGGAAGACAGAAAAGAAACAGCACCAAAGAAACAGAAGGCGCCGGAAAAAACATCCCTACCATGACCCAACTTAAAATTTGAGCAATCAGATTTTGAATTCTGGAATTCACTCCAGATTCTGGAAACCTAACTCGATGCGATAAAAGTGAGATCAATTCTAATGATTATTGGACGCGTTTTAATTTTTATTCTCACGATCATTTCATGGCAAAGGGCCAGTCAAGTTTTCTGCCGATAGTGGTCTAAATCCTTCATTAATTTAGAGAGAATTCGAAAAGGGCACATTAAGACTGATTCTTGTCAGCTGGGTACTAAATTTTTAAAAAATTTATTTTGAGACATCTTTGCATCTTTTGATACGGATGCTCCTTGCTTTGGCTTCAGAATGGCATCCAACGACACAGCCGTGTCGTGCTGGTTGACTTTGTCTTGGTCGCGATGAGTTATCAACAGTGATCGACTGAGTAATTCACTGGGTCAATGATAAGATAAGATAAGATAAGATAAGATAAGATAAGATAAACTTTAATATCCACGAGGGAAATTCCGTTCACAGTTGATACACATTCAACAATAAATTACATTTCACATTCAACATTAAATTTCCTTTCAGGTCATACACATTACCTGACCACACACGCAACCACATCTTCACACATACCCACACAACCGTTGACACATACCAGAGTGAAATATATAACGATATATGGACTGTACTGGAAACTTGACAACTCAAGAGAGACTGCTGCAACTGGAAAACCGTATGGCTGATGGAAGAAACGAATTTCTGTATTTTGTTCTTAAGAACAGTAATCGCCCACTTCTTTGCGAAAATTTTATTTGATTGAAGAGTGGGTGGGTAGAGTCTTTTAGAACTGCACTTAATTTGGCTTTACAAAACTGTTGGTACAGGGCTTCGATTAGATGATTTTCACCTCCAGTAAGTTTATTAACTTTCTTAATACATCTGTTTATTTTACATTTGTCTTGTTCTCGTGCATTTCCAGCCCAGGCTGCAATACAAAATACTATTACACTTTCCACTATGGCTCTATAGAACATGCATATCAGGGTGTTATCAACATTGAAAGATTTCAATTTCCTAATAAAGTACAAACGTTTACTTATTTTTGAGTGAACGAAGAAGCGTGCTCATGCCAGTCTAATTTTGAATCAACTTTTACACCTAGATATTTGTACGTTTCAACTCTCTCAACATTTTCGTTTTTAATCACAAGTGGCGAATACATTTCTCTTTTGTTACGGAAATCCACAATAAGTTCTTTCGTTTTCTTTACATTGAGCCGTAGAAAATGCTCATCGCACCACGTGACCAAAGTGTCAACACAGGACATATATATTTGCTCATCGGCTGGTGTCGAAATTAATCCTTGAATAGTGGTGTCATCAGCGAACTTTATGATTAGAATATTTTTATTCTTACTTCTACAATCACTGGTGTAAATCGTGAAGAGGGCAGGCTTACGGGTTGCTGGTCTCCTGTGTAGTGGGAAGTGATCATTGTAAATGTCGAAGAGTAATAATGGACTAGTTAAAGAAACAGGGAAGGAAACCAAAGAAAGAAGGGAAGTAAGAAAGTTACTTGGGGAGACTGTATTTTGCTGTCAGCCTAACTAACAGTCACAGATGGACACACTGGAAAATATGAAAGTGACAAAAATATTATAATCTAGCTTTTTTTTTCTTTCTTCTCAATACAATCTCTTCTATCCTTACGGAATGTGCACTTCTCCCAGCAAACTGGAATCCTGTGACTTTAGGGGTGCTGACATGGTAGCTATTTTGAGCCTTATCGCGTTCACGATTCTACCTGGGATACTCTTTGTCACGTTCAACTGCTACATCGTGGTTCGCATCCGGGGCGCAAAATCACGGCTGCTAAAGAGGAGACGCTCTTCCGAAGGTACTGCTTTGTTTATTTGTGTCTGTAGTCGGCAATATTTTATATTAAAATAAAAGTGGGAATCGCTCTGTATGTTGTATTATCGGATGCGAGATTATGACATGCGAGCGCGTGAATTGTTGTGGGATAAAGTGGACTCGGATTCCACATCTCTGCTGAGGGCTTTAGATATATTGTGATGCAGCCAGACAAAGTACTCTCCGTTCCTTGTCTTTCCCTCTCCCTCCCCTAGCGGGGCTCAGTGTTTGAAAATTCGTTTAGCTTGTCAAGAAAGAATTTATTCGTTCAGTTATATCCCAATACATGTTTACCGGTAATTGTAAATATAGTTGAGTATCCAGTATACAGGCTACAACTGGGACTAGTTAGTACCAATATAAAAGTAATTTCGTTTGGCTGCCACGCCATTCAAGTATTTGTGGTCAGAAGCTATGGATCTTCATGTAATCTAGAGACAGCCTGATTATCAATAGACCTAAATTTAAAACAAGGCCATAACAAGACTTTCCTATAATGTCTTTATCATTCCTTTAATCATATTATTTTCCTTCTCAGCAGGATTTGTGTCTACAGGTTTGTCTACATGCTTAAAGCACTTTTCGGTTGCAAATATATACACATTTTACGAAGTTGTGATCTGAAACCTATTTAATGCAGTGATCTCAAGACCTGCTCATTGCATCCTGCCAACATACTGCTTGTAGAATGACACAAACCTTGCTCCTGTTTTTAATGATTAATTACATTTAAACGGGTATTCTAAGAGTGCTACTTCAAGAGCAACGACCCGAGTCCTTTTGTTGACAAACTTTCAAACCAGTTTTGAGTTCTTGAAAGCAATGAAGCTGCCATTTCGTGCTGTCTGAGTCTAGGAATACCAAAGCATTTAGCTAAAAACCTCACATGGAAATGTTTGGATTACACAGTTATGATTTTGTTCTTGATTTTACATTGTTACTGCAAGGATCATAGTAATTGGTCATTCGGGTTATCTTTGTCCTGCTCAAAGAACGCCGGCAATTGTTACATTGTGTTATAAATTTTGCTATCATCAAACAGACAATGGTACGAAATGAGGTACGAATGGATAATTTGAACATATTTTTCAATGTATATTGATGTTCAGTATTGGCATATACCTATAATAAACAAAAACTGAAACTGAAACATCATTGCCAACATTACCTTTGCAGTTAGACAAGAGAAAGGGCCCTACAACCTCTATCTCGAAAATAAGAAGTGGTAGAACAAAACATGTCTTAGGTGTATGCATACAATGGCTCCAGAGAAAACGCGCTGAAAGAAGTCGAAGATGGCAAGTTATCAAATAATATTTGAAGTATTCTTCAGCTCCGGCGTACATCGTTTAAAAAATGCCGAATGTGTAGGACTTCAGCATAACGAGGATCGCTTTTCATGTAACATAAAATTCTGGTTGTTCTTCGGCTTATAAAATCGAGGGTAAATAATAAAAATTGGCGGTGTGAGAATTTTGAAACAGCAAGAGGTTGCCGTGTATCGAAATAGTGGTATAGGCCTAGATCTTTGCCAATTTCCATGTGCCTACCAAACGTGAAGGCGAAGCCGGTGCCTTAGGCTAGCTGTTTTATCAAATGATAACAGTCACCATTGTTTTGGGCATTATTATATCAAAGTACACTGAAATGAAGTGTATTGTATTCCCATACTAGAGATCTTAATTCTCACATATCATGACATTGCATGACGTACCGTGCAATCGTGTGAAGTGACTCAGATTGTTAACCTGATCCGTAATAAATATAAGATAAAAGTACAAAGAAAATTTGATTTACCGTCTTCTCCTATCCAAGTACAGTGTACATGTACTCCACACTATTCTAAAGTGGCCTTTTATTCTCCTGATTTGTACTAGTTCGCCTTCATTTCTCCTCTGCATGCTTGATAATACTGACCTGTGATTTTTTCTCGATCTCGAGCATCACACTGTGTCCTCTGTGGAGTATTTCACTTTTCAGATTTTCCTTCCCACTCAGCCAGCTGCTGTGCAATATTTAATCAATATCCTCTCTCAGATTAGGTAGTGACAAAAGTTATCCATTTAACCATAAGAAACAATGTCTGAAATACCAAAACATTTCTTGACTTACACAATTAATTAATAGATGCTCCGCGAAACGCATCGAAAGCGAAATTAAAAGATCTACGAGGTTTGTCTCAAAAATAACTTTATCCACCTTGTAAAATCTTGAAATATTAAACTAAATCCATGGAACTTCACACTAATGAGCACCAACATATACTGAAATTCCCGTTAAAACGTTGTGGCACTGCCTTGAACGGAAGCAAAGTTATAGGGGTTTGTTTATACCATCTGTCATGAGTTTAACCAGCAAAATGGACGTCAACATTTTGATAAAATCATTCTCCAGATATGACATCAAAACAGTAATAAACTTTTGGATTCTTTGGGGAAAAAGCCATCAAGATTCATCAAGATCTATTACCTGTTTTAGGAGATTACTCTCCATCTATTACAACTGTAAGATCATGGGTAAGAGAGATTCATGAGGGGCGAATCAGTGTTGAGGAAGGATCACGACCTGGAAGGCCTGTGACTGCATGTGGAGATGCAGATATCGATATTGTAAAGATAGCCATTGGTGAAGACAAAAGGAAAACATGCAGGGAGATATCAGATGAAGTTTCTATTTCTTCTGCTTCGGTTCATAGAATTTTGACGGATAAACTTGACAAAAAGAAGATGCTCGCTAAATGGATGCCCCATTTGCTGAATCAAGATGAAAAGGAACAACGAATGACGTGCGCCCGAAGTTTTCTGCGTCGTTATCGTCGTGAGGGTCAGCAGTTTTTAGATCGAATAATAACTGGCGATGAGACCTGGGTCTATTCTTGGGACCCAGAGCTGAAAAGGCAATCTGCTGTGTGGTTGGACGCCGATGAACCTCGCCCAGCGAAAGTTCGTCGCAAACAGGGTGCATTGAAAGTCATGCACATTACATTTTTTGATAACAAGGCATCATCTTATCGTGGCCTGTTCCAGTAGGAACTGCTGTCAATGCTGCCTACTACAAAATGGTTATTGAAGAAAAGTTACGACCTGCCATAAGGAAAAAGCGTCCTGGATTACTTGAAACTGGTGTGATTTTCCACCATGACAACGCACCTGTGCACACAGCCAATGTGGTGACAGAACTTCTGCACTCGTATAACTGGGAAATATTGAATCATCTCCGATATTCTCCTGATTTGGCCCCCTGTGACTTTCACCTTTTCCCTAAAATGAAAGAACACCTTCGGGGACAGCGGTTTGAGACAAGGGGAAGACATTATCTTGGCCACAAAAGCCGCTCTTAGAGTGCTGGACAAAGAGACATATGTCGCCGCCTTTGAAAGCTGGTTGCGTCGGTGGCAGAAGTGCTTGGACAATGGTGGTGACTATGTTGAATAGCTAATATAATGAAGGTACATTGTTCCAAATTTGGTGACATTATCTTCATTGGTTTTTGAAATGTGGGGTAGGGAAAGTTATTTTTGAGACAGACCTCGTACTTTGCTGTTGCTAAATCAGTTTCGTGTGATTCCAGCGGTCAAGAAACAAGTGCATACTCTGGTCTTCGCCAGCAACGCCCTTTTCGGCTTGACCGTCATCCCTGAAGCTTTCTACACTACATTCTTTTCTCTAATATTCGATCTCTCGCGGCCACGTGATGCTGCCCACCACAAGTTCGGTAAGAGGATGTTCATTGTCGTTGTCAACACATTCCCATTCTTACCGTTGTTATCATCATCATCATCATCATCTTTGTAAAACAGACGAATATTGTAAAACACAACTTCAATGCGATATGGATCATTTGTTAACAAAATATTAATATCAATTAAAAATGTATAATCACAGTCTAAACGTTTCGACAAAAGCCTTCTTCAGTAGAAAGTAAATGAGTAAATATAAATCATCATCTTTATCATCAGCACCGAACCCGGATCACACAGAGAATGCCTGGATTTGAAGGCTGAAAACTATGCTCATGGGGGATGGCGGGGGAGGGGTTCTGAACCAGGAGGAGATCTTACCCTCTCATCACAATCTGACTGGGCTGGTCAGCCGCATTTCTGTTTTCCTCCTTTAGCTGTGTGGGAGGGAGGAGGGGAGGGAGTGGGAGAAAGAAAAGCACTGGAAGGAAGGGAGCTAAGAGAAAAGGAGAGAAGATCAATGGATAGACAGAGAGGGAACGTTTTTTTAATAACTATTTTATGTAATCCTGTGTGTCTCATGTATGTATATGTGTGTGAGTGTGTATGAGATTGGTTTGGTATACAGGTGTGGGTACGAGCTGTGCATCTCTTTAAGCGTGTGTCTCCGCTTAGGGTTCGAGAGCTTGAAAACAGTCTCCCATCAGAGTTCTTAGTATCACAGGCCGAAACCCATGCTTTTCCCTGACCTGAGAATTTTTCTCCTTCAGGTACGGAAGAGCGAATATGTGTATGAGTGTGTGTGTGTGTGTGTGTGTGTGTGTGTGTGTGTGTCCGTTTGCATGTGCGCGTATGTCTGTGTTTATCTACATATTGGTGTGTACTGTCGTTAGGACTCAGGCGCTTGAAATATTTTCATTTCCACGCCCTTTCAGTTTGTCTCTTGATTCTTCTATTTCTATTAGCCCTCCGCATCCAGTTCGCTAATATTCCTTTAGATGTTTCTTACTGTATCTGTAAGTCTTGAAGAAGTGTTTGTAAATGAAAAGTTGATTTTTTAAGAAATCAGTGCATTGCACATCGTCCCCTGAGGGCCATTTCCGGTATCATAGCTTCGAAGCGATATTTTTGTTTAAACATAATTCTAAAGCTCTTTTCAAGCTCCATAGTCTTGTGTAAGAATTATTTACGTCCAAACAATAGTTTTTGTACCAGTAACTTATTACTGGTTCTCGTATCTTAAAGCTGACCGTTGTTTCTCTGATGAGAAGACAAACTACACTATCTGTGCAACCAGGTCTCTTCTATACCTCTTCACTCGTTCTAAATCTCGGGAAGGTCACGTGATCCAGGAAGTCGCAGCGTTTGTTTTCATGAGGAAAGCACTGGTCAGTGAAAGAAAACAGACACAATGGCTCGCTAGTGTGCAGCTTGTGGGTGTAATAAAGTAAAAACAGTGACATGGGGGCAGGAAGAAAGCTGGAGTTACTTTGCATGACCAAAGAATTTAAAAAAAAAATCTAGCTAATCCCCTCTTCATCAGTTATTATAGCAACATGACCTGAAATACTACAATGGTATGCAGTAACAAGACTAGATCAACTTATTAGACTAGCTTGGATGGCCTGTATACTAGAAGTTGTGAAGAGGGGGAGGGGACTTTATAAAATATGCTAACGTTGTTAATGATCTCATTCGGCTCTGTCACATTTCCACCCCCCCCCCCCCCCCCCCCCCCCCCCCCCCCCCCCCCCNTCGGCCATATAGATCCATACATCTTTAATTAAGATTTCTTTAACTTTGCTACCGGCAGGAAATATATTCATCACAATCAGTAGTCTAGAACTAGTTCTGATTCATTCATTGAACCTGCTATCTAAACTAGACTCTGAGCTAGAGGCACAGTCTTAGACATCTGTTTTCTAAATTATAATGGGAACAGACAGAAATTATTGCAAATCTAGATCTAGATGAAATGTATTTTTACTTCGCCTTCGAGGGTGATTCTACAAGTCACAACATAGTACGACTGCCTTCCTCATCTCCGCCTTCACTCAGGATTTGATAGAGAACAGTTTCAAACATTTAGTCCAATCTCAGGTTATTGAAGGCTATATCAGTAATAAATAAGTCTTTTGCCGTCCAAGACCTATCAGTAATAATACAGTTAGCTGCAACAAACAATGATGGGTCCAGTCGGTGGCTTGAGGAGGGGTGGGGGAAGATGGGCCAGCCTAGCAATTCCCCTTCTTTGATTTGTTGTCATAGAGAGAGAGAGAGAAAGAGAGAGAGAGAGAGAGAGAGAGAGAGAGAGAGAGNAGAGAGAGAGAGAGAGAGAGAGAGAGAGAGAGAGAGAGAGATGGGTAGGAATCGAGTGAAAGAAAGCATGCGTCCATAGGAGTGCTTTACTGCAGCAATATTTTATCCTAATTCCAAAACTTCACACATTAATCAGCTGTGATTTATGGAAAACACTTTAAGTTATTACGTGTATGGATGGGAAACAGGGAATAATTTTGCATTCCAGGACTCTCCGAGTGCTAGAAGTGCCTAGATCTTAAGATGAATTTGAAATCATTTATGAGGGAGGAGGGGATAGATTAAGCTTACAAAACCTTAAATCTATGAAGTGGATAATACAGTCACACACGAAGTCGTCAAATACAAGTAAGACGAAATCACGGTCCCCACGCCCTCCCCTTTCCAAACAAATCTTCCAGACCTGGATTTTAGCTCAATACTGGTCTTTCAAAATTCGGCAAACTCGAATGAGTCGAGTCCAAACGCTCCCTAAAGGTATACAGCAACAGACAAACTTAATCAATTATTACAATGCTCTCCGTATCATCTGTCTTATTATCAAAGGCTTTACTATGCTTCCAATTTATAATCTGAAATGTATACCATCACAATGAAGAAGTGAAGCTACCATATCATACATTTTATCCTATAAGATAATAGATCTGGGTCTATGCCTGGCTGACAAGTGACAGCTCAATAATGCCATCCCGTAGGCAAAACTTCTCCCCTTTCTCCACCCCCACCGCCCCAAAACTCTCTCCCCAAACTTTTTGTCTAGTCAAGAAGTAGATGTTTCGTAGAAGAACAGCTTTATCAGTACTTTGAAAAGTATAGTATCTATCTTTTCCTTTGATCAGCACTGAACTTGACAAATTTTAATGCTAGACGCTAACAGTGGGATTGTATGGCACGTCTACTACTCCGAGACATGCTAGTCACTTTCCATTAGACAGATTGAATGTTAACTTCATTTTTTAAACACTCATCCTCGCTCATTTGATACGCCGTTATTTTCTCAGAGACAACGTTGATCTCTCTCCACTTATCACTCTCAATCACGTGATTCTTAGAACCAACAAGAAGTTTTGATAACTGAAACATGCCATTCAGACAACACCACCATTTGTAAACACACGACGGGTGCGAAAGAAAAGCCACGAACTTGCCCCAGTATTACTCAATACTCAACTGAGTATTCATGTCCCTGCTGGGTGAGACAGCATCACAACACGTTATTCTTCATATCAGTGCTCTTCGATAATAATCACTTCTACTTGCCTTCTCCTGTTTACTCCTTCCATCAACTCCTCAACATACCGGAACGTGTCATCATTGACAGGTCAACATCAAAATTACCTCCAACCCTATGAGGACTGGTCAGATCTGAGATTTTTTACTTTGACCTGTCTCAGTGAAATATTTCTTAAGAAAGTACTCGACCGTAGCAGCTTACATATTATACGAGATGCAGTCTTTGGAAATATTATTGGTACTGTCGGTTGGGAACCTGATGATCAAACTCATTCACAAGCGAGCTTTAGTATGCGTCCAGGGATGGTCACAGTCTAAGGAGAAGCCATTGTTGATACTTTAGACGAGTTCTTCAGTGGAAAACAACGTGGGTCATATACGCACTATTATCAGTCTTTTTTAATGTTTAGATAATAATAACCCTAAAGGAAAAATAATAGTATTTAAATGGAGCTGCGAGGCTCGTTGCTGGACAAAGCAGCAAGAAGTCAAGGATGTTCACGTTTGCAGTGATACTATTGTTGTTGCTGCTGTCACATCCTTCGAAATGATCGAAGTGTTAAATATCCATTATTTATTGGCGACAGGAAAAAAGCCTGATTCCCATCGTAAGATCAGTCATGATCGTCGTCTAGGTATCTTATTTTATAATATATAATCTGTGCAAACTCGATCTCCAATTCAGGCATTTCTATATACAATTGCTTCATCATTTAGAAGTGCTGATCATTGTTCATTTAGGAGAGTGGTGGTGTTGCGACAAGGAATGTTCCTCTTAGTAGAATTTATCTTGTCTATTTATATTTCAATCTTATCATAGGATGTCGACTGTTACATTACTTTTATGAGCATTTAAATTAAAGTTGCGCTGGCTTCAAACAGAAGCGTGATTCATACTATATATCATTAAATTTTAATGAAAGGTCAGTCAAAGATGCAAAGTTCTTAAGTGCAGTTTTTTTCCGTTCAAACGTACTGATATATACCAAAAAAAAAGTCTGTCTAGACTACATCCTTGCTGAGCAGTCACATTTCCCAAAGTCTAAGAATGTGTCTTTGAACCCACAATGATTAATGTTATCTTGAGTCAATGTTTTTTATCAGAAAAATATGAGCATTTTAAATTAAAGGAAGTGGCTTCAAGTAGAGGGGTGATTTAAACTATATGTCATTAGATTTTAATAAAAAGTGAGCACTTTTTCATTCCGCGTAATCTGGAATTTGTTGCAGGTTGTAAAGTTTTACTTTTAAGAGAACTAAGCTATTTAAAAGCATCATACTGCTGATCCACCAACAAGTATTGACAAGAATAGGGCAATAAGATTCTAAATCGCGAAACTTGAAGTCATGTTGAACTCATCTCGCCTAGTTATAATTGCCCGTCATACTAATAACGCTCGAAACGCGTAACATTAAAATCTCTTAAAATCTGATTTCTTCCTAAAACGTATAATGGTAATATTAGTGCCTTTTCACTTCGTGCTATTCTGTTCAAACTACCTGCAACCCTCAGTAGAACCGATTTCATAATTTTTGTTTCGTCTGTCCCGTAAATTTTCCCCAAACCATGACTAGCTCTTAGGGGACGAATTGCAATTTTCTGCAAAAACGAAAATTTTCATAATTACTGCAGCTTCCCGTTATGATAATCAATTGACTGAGGTAACGCAGCAAAGAATTTTATAGCGTAACATGAATTAGAAATGATGAACAGGATGGTTCCAAATGTAATTCTGATGTAGAGAAATGGCTAACCTTTCCAAACAAGCAGAACATTTTAAAATTGACATTTTTAAAGAGTAAATGAATATTCAGGACCTAACTCCCACCCCCTTCCCTCTTTAAGTGCTTAGTCTTACAGTTCTGAATTAAAAATTTAAATCTAGATCTCCTCCCAGGTCACTAGAAAGTCAAGAATTAGCTGTTGTTGAGCTTTTTGATGTAGCCCTTGTTTGAGTGCACCCTTGCTTGTACTTGTATTTGTTTACATTTAGAAAGTCAAAGCACCCACGAAGAGAAGACCTCGTTCTTGTAGTGTTCTTCATATGAAATTCTGAAAACTGTCGTCGTTTTACTCAATTTTACCTCTTTAACAATCCTTCCCTCGGTCATTCGTTCATTCCCATTACTTTTAATGCATTTTGTGGCATTGCTTCATTAGGCGTATTACGAGCTCGCCCGGGTTTTGGAAGATGTCAAGTGTACAGGAAGTCACAAATAAAACGATACCCACCAAATCTTCAATATCTCCTACAAATATTTTAAAAAATGACTTGAAATTTTGTACAAATAAAATATGTCCAAAGATCTACCATTTTAAAAAATTTCATTAAAATGCGCACTAGATTACGTATTTTATGTCATTTTGAAATACCGTATAACCTACATCTGAATCCCCTCGACTTTTTCTGTGGGGGCCAAAGGAGAGCATGTCAGCGACACGGGCAGTGGTTTCAACAGGATGGGGCCACGCTCCATACGGCTCAAAGGACCCTTCAATGGCTGCAAAGAAAATTCGATGACAGACTGATCAGCCGACAAACACCAGTGGAATGGTCCCCCCCACACCCCAGATCTGAATCCTCTCGATTTTTTTTCTGTGGGGGTTTTGTGCTGATTTTCTGAGTATGTGCAAATTTGCGTCATTTTTTGAACTTCAGGTATTTTTTTTGAAAACGTCAAAAAGACAACAATTTTCAGTACATTTTATTCAAACTTTCTACGATTGTGTTTCATTAGACATTTAAACATAAAGTTTCATGTGATTTCATAAAACATTGTGGGAGTTATTACGTTTTTGGTGGGTATCGTTTTGCCACACCCTGAACTTGTTTCAAAACACCGTAAATTTGTTGCTGACTTTTCTTTTGTAAAAGCTAATTTTGAAGACTGAACGCTCATCGGATTTTTTTTTATCTTGAAAACATTTGCCAGTGCACACTGTTCGTTACAGTAGATCACGTTACGTAAGGCACTGATGTGGGAAAATTAGCGAATATGTTGTCCAATAATTTGCAGACGTAGTATATAGATGCTTAACTGCCATCTTTCTTCCGTCCATCTGATAATATGGCCTTTGTCAAAAGAGAACACCAATGAATGATTTCCTGGTCCTCTTCGTAATATTGTGTGTACTTCCAACTTGACGAGTTAAATGTATCCATCAAATTCTCTCTCATAATGTTTAAAGTTTGCCATTTATAGTAACAATCCCGTGTTTAGTGCAGTGCTTGTTGCCGTGTTTCTGAATTCTCTGCTCAGATATCGCACGTCATACACAAAATGTTATGTAAGCATCGTGTTGTTGTGTTCACCATTCTTCTTCCTTGTACACCATGACATGTAAGATACTGGAATCAGTCTACCACTAGTGTACTTATGCCGGCCTCCCCAAGGTCCAGTCTGTTACATGAACATCAACTTATAATAACACTGTGCTCGAGTTCATTGTCCGGTACAGTAATCAAATATTTATTTCCCCAGTTAGAAATTTATTCGCATGCATCATGTATGTCAGCAATGCGTGTAACATCTTCATCTACTGCTTTTTTGGGAGCCGTTTCCGGGTCGAGCTGTTCGGGATTGTATATCCTTGCATACGTCCTGTTGTGGAAGCTTTCGGCCGGATGGCAACTGAGCAAAGTACAAAGTTTAGCACATCGGGATATGGTCAAAGTAGATCTACATCGAAAAACGGTAAGTTCGGAGATCTGACATGCCCTGAAACAAGACATATTTATTTTTATTAACTTTGGCGACAATTTCTCGAAAGTGCCCTTCTTGCTTTAATCCCTTGTCCACATATGACATGCATGTACGTTCTTGCCTCCACCGGCAATATTCAAACATTTTCCCAACCAGTGCTTGGCTTAGGATTAAGGGTGGGAAGGTTTCGGGATATTCCCATCGGCGCTTAAAAAAAAAAATGGCAGCGAAAGGATTAATGGGTCTAACAGACTTAATATGACATTGCCATTCGCTTTTGCGCTTATGATTGTTAAATCTTCAAATCCCCTAGGAAAAAAATTGTACAGTATGGTGCAAAATCTTCTGTGTTCATTCTTATTCAATGATTTAAATTTAAGGGGAAACAAGCAGCCGTGATCGCTGTGCAAAAAGACCTGGAGGATAACTGTCTAAATAGCTCTAAGAATTTTTTCATATATGACTTTATATTTAATTTCGTATTTATATGAACGAACAATTCTAACCATCACTCGAAGCTAGCAAAGTCCGAACACAACAAACTCAAAAAAGAGTCATTACTGATTTAGACCATCGTCCTTCTTCCTAGTCTCATTCTGTTTTTCGAGCTGCATCTGAAAGTTGGGTCATACTGAATAAACATAGAGTGTAAACACAACAACAAGACAGTAGGTAGACTACATGTAATAAAGAATGTGCTGATTCTCTCTGTTCTTGGCTCCATTCTGATTGGTCAGTTCAGATGTTCACGCTCACATCAGCTGACGTTGCTTGCGTCTACTGCAAATTTGACGTGGTCATTGGGTGCACTGGTGACTCAACAGTTCATCAACTGGATTTTGCACCATTACACTCTTTGGTCTGCACTGTTCTCCAGATTTCTTATACGTGTGAATTAATCTTTAGTAAACCTCAAATGATTTCTTTAGATTTATATAAATCCAGTTAATGTAAAAAAATGGCCGTAATTATGTACTTTCCATCTGATTATTCGTCTCACTTGACATCATGAAACAGAATATAAATCAGCTTCTAAGAGGAACAGTTCAGAGGTCAGTGTTTCTTTTGTTGATCGTGATTACTCCATGTTTTTGTTAATCATGTGTCTGGAGCTGAATACCTTTTTATAACGTAACAGCAAAACAACAACGTTGACCACAATATCGTCTTGACTTCGATCGTTGTGTTTCACCACTTGCTGGTACCTTTTCAGTTACCAGTGACATCCCACCTACTCGACCCAGTCCTAATGACGGTGAATCAGATACAGTACACGGGACCCCAGTGCGCCACGTGACCTTCGGTCCCCGAGGAAAAGTACATGCCACTCTGCCGGAGCCTTTGTATGAGAACTTGCTGCGCCGAATCAGTATGACATCTTCCAACCTGACGGCATCGGATTTGGGATCAATGATGTCTACCGCAGGCGCCACTCTCAAGAAAAAAATGTTACCAGACAGTAAAGAATCCATTGTTTAATAGGAACGGATTTTACATTCATCCCGATATGTCGTTTTGATTAAGAGGTTTCGAATAAGAGTCTATGTGGAGAGACCCATTCAACGAATAATATGCTATTGGCCTATAATCGGGCACAAACCTTTACTTAAAGAAGCACGCATGTCATTAAAAAATACAACCCATCTGTAATTCACTATGTCAGTGTTCATTTAGGTAGACTTTTTCAGCGTCTCAGTGGACCCAAACTTTGCCCGTACATCCATCTCTATTTTGGGCTACCTTGTGATCAGATTCCTAGCCAGATGATATTATGACGCCGAAAAGTTTAAGCTGGATTGCTGCCTGTAAACACGTCTTATATTTGAAAGTGAATAGTTCCGGCCAAAATAAGGTATAATGGCCAGTACTTTCATTTAATACCAGAATCTCCTCCCCATTTTCACCCGGGACTTTGTCTGTGAATAGGGAAGGGAAAGGGAAAGGGAAAGGGAAAGGGAGAGGGGGAGGCTAAATATGCGAAGAGATATCAAAACTTTTTGCCCTGACCATAGAGAAATAACACTATTGTGAGTTCAGGAAAAGGTAAAGGGAGTATTTACAGATATATTTTTCTTATTGAAAGGATTGTTTCCAAATTTTGCATATTATTCTTCTAAACCAATTTGCTTATTAGTAAAAATCCTATTGTTAGCCTCTCCAGTAAGCCAAGCTTTCGAACTGCTATTTCTCTGCAGTGATATTTGTAGGTCTTCAAAGCAAAACTCATGGGTCATTCATTTTGCGAGATGTCTAGACAAACGAGTACACTTTGGATGCATTTCCATCAATTGGCGAAAAACATCCTCCCATGTTTCGTCAACGGGACGTAAGTTTCAGCATTACGTCATTGATATTGCCTATCCATTCCTACGGTGTAGAGCAACAGCCCTCAGAATAAGATAATTCTTCATATAGCACCTGACCCTTCTGCGCTACGGTTGTTTTTCCCCCGGGCGATCTTTTCATTCTGTGGGTGGTCCTTCGGAGATTCTAAACAACAAATATGAATTTTAAACAAATCAAGATGGGTACGACTGATGTGGAGGAGCGCTGTTTGCCTTGCTTATATCTTAGCTTCATTTATTAGCATACGTACCCCCATTGTGTCTTCCTACTGTATGTTTTCCTCTGACACAAGGCAGTTGATAAAAAGTTTCACTAACATGAAACCGTAGATGATGTCTGCCTATATTGCCGAGCTTTCGCGTTTGCAACAGCTAACTAACTCTAACAGCTCAGCATCTTCCCCTCTGGCCATCGGATTTAAAAACTAAAGACAAAAATTAATACCTACCAAAAACGTGCCTAATACTTCCAAATCACTGTCACTTGACCGCTCTTCAAACTCTATGAACTCGTTGTGAGGCTCTGGTCCTGCGTCAGTTACTGCCAACATAAAATTCTGGATATAGATATGAATTCAAATTCAAATCCTTCAACAGTTTGAAATTATAGAACGATCCCCTGGAAGTGAGTCCGTAACTTTATAATTATTATAATAGAACAGGCTGCACATCAAGCAGTGTCAAAACCTAAAAGATGCACCAGGTTGAACGGATGCGAACGGACGGTCCGCAGCAATGGCTGCATTGCAGATTTACTCAACTGTGTTGAAGGATTTGAGTTGTTATCTCCATTTGCGCAGAAAAACCTGACAAGAATACAGGCAGATCTAAGGCCATTCTTTGCCTGTTATTGGAGAGGTCATCCTGGGACACTTCCAAGGTGTGAATGAGTTAAGCTTAGGGTTAAGGAATGAATTGCATCCTCAGGTTAGGAGAGTGCAACTAGATCTATCTAGATTCTAGTCTAGATTCTAGACTCCATGAATGACTTCTCCCAAGAGTGCTTTCTTTCCCCTAATTTGCCCTTAACCCTGATCCGTGAAGGCCTTAAGAGACTCATGATATCAGTTGGAGCTTTTTACCAGTGTCTGTTATGTTTGTTTGGGGTGATAATATTCGGTTCCCATATAACTGATCATGCACAGTCTAACTTCATCTTACATGCTGTGTAGACTAAACTGGGTGAATTCGTGTTTTCCTGGTCACTGCAGGACTTGAAATAAACAGCCACTTGATTCAAAGCAGAGTGCATACATCTCGTTGTATTCACCAAGTCATGTACTGAATCTACGCAAGGAGCTTTTGACATTCGGCTATTCCGAGGGACAGGAAAGTTGTTCCCTTCTTCTTCTTCTTCTTCTTCTTCTTCTTCTTTTCTTCTTGAGCTGGCATGGCAAATCTGAGTAGACGCTGAACACTGTGCCAGAGGACATTCATACAAATGTTTAATCACCAGCCTAACATGCCCTTTTCTTTGTTCTAAATAGTCTGCTAAGGAAATCAAGTCTGTCAAAATCAACATAGAAGTCACAAAAAACAAAAATAAAATGTATATCTTTAAAAAACGATCCTCATTTTTAAAGTATAAGAAGTGTACCGAGGGCGATAGCGGATGATGCGGCATAACTCAGGGACGAGCGATGCTGGGTGATCCGATAAATAAGGTCGCTTTTCTGCGACTTTTGTCGACATGAAGTTTTGGAGGGGGAGGGTTGTGATGAAATGTAGCATGGAAGTAGTAGGTTGGCTTATCGTTTTGTATAGAGCCAACACTTACTTGAATGAATGATTAGAGGGAGGACAGCGGGGGCCAGCCCAACCAGAGATCTACATTACAGCGACCGCCCACCATGAGGTAAGCCTGATTTCTTATTCCCTTACATTTCCTCCTTTTTCTAACTTTTCCCACTATGGTCCCACCTCACCCCTCTTTATTTGGTTCTTGTCGGAAATCATTAAGAAAAAAGGAAAGATGGATGAAATTACTGTCATCCGCTGATACCGACTATTTTAAATGGCAGCGGTTAAACACGGTCTGTGATAAACGCCAGCCACTCCTATCATCAAATTTATTGTCTTACGAAAATCGTGCTCTACAACCTCCTGAATTCAGAATATATAATACGTTGTTTTAGTTCTATTCACAACACGTGAGACAACGTTTCTGCAAAAATCTCTGAAACCGTTGCACTTACATGCATCAAATTTTGTATGGCCTATCTCAGTTTTTCTACTATTTTTTTTTAAACTGCATGGAAAATAAACTTTGATCTTTTAAACAAGTACTGTAATAAAATTCGAAAATATGGGGTTCTTACTCTCGGTGTAGAGTTTTACAGTGCCTCGATGAGCTACAGTGATTTCACTTATTTGTTCAGGCAGGGTCTGTAAAATGGTGCGCAGTGAGCGAACGTGTACAAATTGACACAATCCCACATGAGGGCAAACGTCATTTAGGGGAATGCAACTAGTTTAATTTATAGCATTACAATTTAATTGATCTGTAATTATGTTTGTTATGAAAAATAGTTCTGATGCGTTATCGTTCGGTTGATTGGTTGTTGGGAGTTTCAACAAGATAACTCGACGGATGGAAAGGTTGGATCTGTCTGGAACAGAAAAAAACTCACTCTGAATTGTATGGGGTGTGTAAAGGGCAACTATGGGAGGGCCGGTCGCAAGGCCTCCGCTTCCTCTTTACCAATTTCGTACTGCGGTGGTGGAAGTATGCATCCTTTGGGCGCATGTCTAGTTTATGAATGTTAACTTTTTTATTGAACTGAAAACGAACAAGACGAGTTGATGATTGCCTAATACACTTGCCCGTTTTACAGGTTGGAAATGGATGCAAGGAGCGTTCCCTTATTTGCCTCTTGTTGCATTTTACAATATTCAGTTTCAGCGATTTCACACGATTAGCACACGGCCGCCATAGTGACAACCGGAAAGCAGTGCAGCCAAAATAAAAGAAAACGTTACTTTTCAACGTTAGGAAATATTGCTCAACACGTGAAGGCCTAAAACTTCCATGTGACGAGTATGGCTCTACTGTAAAATATCAGTCTGATCGATCTTTAATGGAAAGAGCACATTTTATATAATTTTAAGAAGGATTTTTTTCCCGTTCCTTGTGCAGTGGTGTCCAAAAACTACTTTTCTCGGTAGACATATTCAGAGAAGAGGCCATACAAAATTTGACGCCTTTAAGTCCAAACGTTTACGAGAAATTTGAGTAAAATGTTGCCTCACGAATTGTGAATACTGTTGAGGCCGGTGTGGCCTACCATGTTCTCATCCCTATCACAATCTCATCCCTACCATGTTCTTACCCCTACCACATTTTCAACCCATCATGTTCTCACCCCTATCAAATTCTCACCCCCATCATCTTCTTAGCCCTGACATGTTCTCACACCTACCATGTTTTCACCTCTACCCTCTTCACCTCTACCTTCTTCATCTTCTTCTGCGTTCCTCGGTCACGCCATCAACAGACTTGTTCCGGCTTAGCGCTGACCTGGAAACCACCGGTGGCTATTTTTAGCACGATGCTCTACTGTCATATCAAAATGTCGATTAAACGTTGTTCCTAGTGTAGTTGTAACAGTGACATTTGGTACAAGGATCGACCACATATGGAGGAAGTCACATTTAGACCCTTTCCTCGGCCTAAAACTCAACTAGAGAGATGTTTGAAGTGGATTCGGCTCTGCATCTGACCACACACGCAGCTTAATGCTGACAAGATCGCAGAGCACTACTTCGTTTGTTCCAAGATAATAATCACACAATAGGCTAGATTCTAGATTATTGTGCCTACTGACATTGGGTTTCTTTTCTCACCTTGGTCTTGGCACTAAAGTTTTGTTTTTATATAATATGTCAAATCTAAATCTAACTCAGCATGTGTGAAGTAAACACTAGTAGAACGTAAGACTGAGGTGTATCTGCCTTCATATCGGTGTGAAGATATTGTTACACCAATGCCAACTTACTAGTTGTTTTCCAGACTTGCTTTGTAATAATGAAGAACGTCCTGACTGAAAACTATTTTAATCTACATAGAATCCATTGTGACTCGTCTGCCTGCTTACCGCTGAAACCATCGGTGGCTATATTTAGCACCCGGTACAAGCGCCGCGCACGCGACCGGTATTGTAATTGTATTTAAATGAGTGCTTGTGTCTTATCTGGTTGTATAATTCCGGAGCACAGAAGAGCTGTGCCCCTTGCTAAGTTCGTGAAACATGTCAAAGGTTGACACTGTGGGCATCTCAGAGAAATTGGGACTGATTTCCATCAGGGTAGGAAGGGTAGGCAATGTTCCTTCAAGTTACTTCAACACGAAGTTTCTCTGTGACCGTCTGTGATCTGTTGTCGAGTATTCCATCAGAATCTAACTCCACTCCTTACCTATCAGCTTGCTCACATAATATCACAAGTTCATTCTTCCTTATCTGGTTGACAGTAACATCTCTTTTCGCAAAAAGTCCTGCAGAAAAGCAACGTTTTTGAAGGCGAAATCACGACCAACACCACTGTCCGCTACTGTGTTTAGAACAAAGCTTACCGGGTGCTAAAAATAGCCACCGGGGATTTCCGGGCCAGCGCTTAGCCAGATATGGACTATTCAGACGTCCATGAAGGCCGCTGTCCTCTATAGGTCGACAAGGTTCCCCCCCTCCCCCCCCGAGTTTGCTCCCAACAGTCGTTTGTGTGGGCCAGGTTTGCTCTCTCAAGGTTGCGAGGCTGGGGCATTCCTGGAGGATGTGTTTGAGGTGTTTGATCTGCGGTGCCGCAGGGACACAGCGTGTTAGCACTGAGTCCAATGCGGTGAAGGTGGGCTTTTAATCCGCAGTGCCCAGTTCGGAGTCTGAATATTACTCTCTGACTTTTCCTGGATAGCTGGTGCATTGGGTCTTGAGGGAGGGTATAGTTCTGGTGCTTGTCTTTCCACTGTTTTTTAAGTATGGCTTTAAGGTAGTTTTTGCATCGCCATAGCTCGTAGGGGTGTTTGATTGTGATTGTTTGCTACCATGTTTGGCAAGTCTGTCTGCTACCTCATTGCCTGGGACTCCACAGTGTGTTGGTATCCACTGTATAACAAGGTTGGTTTTCTCTGTCAATTTTGAAAGCAGGGAGGCGATATCTTGGGAGGCTTTGTCTGTTTTCCTGCTTTCGAGTGTCAATATGGCTGACAGAGAATCTGTGAAGATCACATTTCTTTTTCACTGATAGATGGTCTTTGTTCAACGTGTTTCAGTGCTGTGTAGACTGCCATCATTTCTGCTTTAAAGTATGTGCATAGGGTGTGAGTAGCTGTAGACAGTCTTCCTGTTTTTCCATCTGGTTACTTGATGTATATTCCCGCATCCCCATTGGTTACCGCTTCTTCCGCATCTTCATCTGTGTATATATATCTGGATCCAGTTTTCCATGGGGTATGCAGTGTCTATCATTTCCAGGGTTCTTTCTTTGAGTTCCATAGGTGACAGATTCTTTATGTAGATTCCTGGAACACTTGATCTTAGGGTAGCTATGCTTCCACTGGGTTCCCATTTATCAGTCTCCAATGCTTCACAGTATTGCAGGTTTCTGTGGAGAACTGTGGCGTTCGTGTGGGCAAGATCTTTGACTACATAGTTTAGACGCTTCCATTTTATTCTGTTTTGATCCTTTCTTGGAGTGTGGAGTGAATGAGATGTGTGGTCAGCCGTTTGCTCTTTTCGAACTATGTGAGCGCTTTTTGTTTTCGTCTCTTCTCAAGGCTGTCCATTTCCGTCTGTTTCTCCATCTCTTGAACTGGCGTTGTCTTCATCGCACCCAGAATGATTCTAAAGCCCTGATTCTGGGTCTTGTATTTGATGGCGCTGCAGTACACCATACCGAGGACGCGTACTCCATTGCTGGTCTCACAGATCCCTGGTACACTTGTTTCAGTACACTTGTGTTTACGGCCCATGTTGTACCAGAGAGTTTCTTCATAAGGAGTAGTTTCCTTGTGCTCTGCTGTTTATGGATTATATGTGTGTTTTCCATGTCAGTTTCTTTTCAATCCAAGGAATGTAGCATCTGTCCTTCCAGTCAGGTTTCCAACTTTTCCTGGTTGGTTGAAAGTGAGAAAAGTGTTGCCACAGTTTTGTTTTGGTTAATTTTTAGCCCCTGGTTTTTAGCCCACTGGGATACTTTATTTGTTGTCTCTTGAACTCGTAAAATGGCAGTGGTAGTGTGTTCTGCTGAATTCCAAATGACAAAATCATCTGCATATAGAGTGTTTTTGACATTGGGGCGGACGTAATGTCATTTTTATAGATGAGGAAAAGTCTCTGAGAGATTGACCTTTCCTGAGGGACACTTTCTTTTATGATTATCTCGAGGAGTTTTCCCACGCAGCTCAGTAGGCTTATTGATCTGTAGCTCTTGGGCTCTCTCTTGTGCTTGCCCTTATTGAGGATGGGGATGATCTGTGTTTCTTTCCAGATAGCTGGGACTTTTCCCTCTTTCCAACTGTTGTTAAATATGTTGTAAAGCGCGTCTAGAGCTTTCGGGCCAATATGTTTAAATTTCATTTAGGATGCCATCCGGTCCAGGTGCTTTTGTCGGCTTCAGCTTCTTGATTGCCTTCTTTATTTCCCCTAGGCTGATGTCCTCTTCCATAGCTGCTTTGCTGGATGCTTGCCTATAAAGGCTCTTGGCTCCCTTACCCGATTCCTGGGTAAACTGTTGGTGCTGTCCTCCACATATGCTCTTGCAAGTACTTCTGCAGCTAGCTTTCCGCTGACCAGAGTTTCCCCATGAAGTATTGCTGAGTGGCTTCTGGGTGGTTTATCGTCGTTAAAGCTTGGGTGAGTCTCCACAATCTCCTGGAATCTTTTTCCAAGTTGAGGGATTCAGTTGTTCTGTGCCTGTTTGCTCGACACTGGCTGTTCCTCTCGCTCCTGTACATGTATAGGGTCCTGTTGTGGCTGATCACATTAACCTTTCGTCTGTTGGGTTCTCCTCCATATCATCTCTTGCCTGGGTGATTTCTTCGTGTAGTTTGCCAAGCTCTGATGTCCAGTAGGGCGTGTAGTCTTTTCTATGGTCTCTGGGGATGGCTTGCTTTGCAGCTTCGATCGGTCCCGTATTAATGATCTTGGCATCTTTGTCAACCTCGTTGGTCAGTGCAGTCTTGGTCAAGCTTTCTTCACAAAGTTGCTTGAAGAGTTCCCAGTTTGCTTTCTTCAGGTTCCAGCTAGGTTCCCGTCGCTATCGACAGCTAGGTTCCCGTCGCTGTTGAGGCGCGGTGTTTTCTATCTCTAGTTCTATAATGACGGGCTTGTGGTCACTGCTCCCGAGTTGTCTGCAGACTTCCCTGGTGCATATCTTGTGGACATCGTCAGTTGTAAAGGCAAGGTCTGGACAATGGATAGTACGCCAGCTGCGTGGGTGGGTTATCTGGTTTATTCATAAAGGAGTTGATTGGTGACTGCCCAGTCCTCAACTTCTTCACCTTTGCTGTCCATGTTGCGATAGCCCCAACTTGGCGAATGGCTGTTAAGGTCTCCCATTGTGATGAATCTTTCTTAGCTGATCTATGAAGGAGAACTGTTTGTCTGGTGGAGAATAGATGTTGTAGACTTGGAAATTGCCATCAGGAAGGATGAGTTCTACTCCAAGGTATTCTGTGTCCTTGTCCTCTGATCTGCAGATTCTGGCTGATGGAGTGTTGTTTCACACGAGGGTGATGATTCCGCCTTTTTTTTCTGTTCTGGCGATCTTGTCTGAAGGATTCATAACCTCTGACTAGGAAACGATGGTGGTACTTAAGGTGTGTCTCTTGGATACTGCATACATCTATTTTCTGCATGGATAGGAAGACTGCCAGCTCTTGTTTCTTTGTATCAGCCTTAGTCCTCTTGTGGCATTTTGGTGGCCAGTAGTATTTCTCTGTCCTCCCCTGGCTCCCCAGGATGGACGCGAGTCGCCAGTCGCTCTAGGTGGACCGCTTTGAGGCTTGGGGCCCTGCTCCACCTCTACCTGGCTACACACAGAGGTGTCTCCATAACCACGTCTTGATCTATTTGGCATGACCATCTGAGGTTATGTGTGGATGCCCGTTTTCTCCACGCCCATAGGGCTGGCATCGCGCCGTCTTCGGTGGACTGGGATTATTTTTCTTTTAGGGGGGTACCTTTCTGGGTTCACGGGTCCTCCCTGCCCGGGTTTGTCTTGTTCCATCTCTTAGGTGGGTTGCCTGTCATGGCTTCCGATTCCCCACTACCCGTGATGATTTGTGTATGACTGTCTCCACTAGCCTTTAGCTGAAGAGCCTACCCTCAAGGCAGAGGGGGCTGGGCTTTTGGGGCGGCCCTACTCGCCCGGTGCTTCATTTCCATGGGACTGATGAGATATTAATTTATAAGTACACCACTGCCACTTGGTGTACCGCCTCGCCCTCTGTGACTACCACCACCGTCCCTTAGCCAGCAGCCTAGGTCCTGTTTCCATCTCCCAAGGCGAGGATGAGGGGTTGGATTTTTGGGAGCCTCACCCCTACCAAATTCTCACTCCCATTATGTTCTCACCCCTATCATGTTCTCATCCCTACCAAATTCTCACCCCTACCAAATTCTCACCCCCACCAAATTCTCATCCCCGTCATGTTCTCACCCCTACCAAATTCTCACTCCTACCACATTTTCACCCCCATCATGTTTTCATCCTCACCTTGTTCTTCTTGTTCTTACCCCTATCATGTTCTCACAGTTTCTCTGTCTCTCCCGTTTCTCACTTTCTCTGCCTCTCTTTCTCTCTCCCTCTCTCTTACATACACTCACCACGAGAGAGAGAGAGAGAGAGAGAGAGAGAGAGAGAGAGAGAGAGAGAGAGAGATCATTTGTAACTACTGTTCACATTGTACTGTTGCAGTTATGCATGGCATATACCGAAGGGTTCACTGGGCAACCACACCAATACAAATCATACTCACCAGGACACTGTAGACAATATACGGTTTGCGAAAAGGATCCTTCAATTAGCTTTCCCATCTGTGTTGCTCACAGTCGGAATTCCAGGTGAGAAACGTGTGGTTGATGTCTGGCTAAGGGTAAAACCACGCTGACGCCGGAATCCGACGGTCAGACCGGACCCGACGTTTTCTGTCGGACGCGCCGCCCATGCTAACGCTGGAAACCAACGGTCAGATACCACCACTACAAACATGGCGTGTAGCAGAAGAAGAAAGTTGTTGTTGTTGTGATTAAGGAGAAGACACAAAAGATACCATTATAGACGATTTGGGGGTCTACTTCATGCAAAGACATCGCCACTTATTTAACAATGTTGTGATGTAATTTTTCTCGTTTGTCAAAAATAGCTGATCTTTACTCTACTTCTGTTACTAAGTGCTCCGTTTCCACCTTGTACTACACCTATGTCACTACTATATGAAACGACCCTGTCTTATTCACTATGTTTAATGTTGTGTGTATGTCTATGTGTTTGTCTTGCTGAGTTACCAAATGAAGCTTAACGGCCGTTGGTTGAAGAGGGGGGCGGAGAAGCTTGGGGTGTGTGTGAGTCTCGTGCCTAGCGCTATGACTGCTAGTCTTCTGTTCGGCTTCGGGAAAGACCCCGGCCACTAAGCCACTTTTTTTGGAGTGGCGGCGTGGTCGTGTATAGATGTTTACCTGATTCCAAACTGACGGCAAGGTGATGGGTGCCGACGCAGAGGTCGCGGTTCGATTCCCACCACATTATTTTCTTTCCTTCTTCCATTTTCTCTCCGCATTTGTCTTCTTGAGCACTTTTCCCGTTATCCTACCTTGTGTGAGCATCTGTTTGCGTCTGCTCACTCCTTACTTCTGTTACTAAGTGCTCCGTTTCCACCTTGTACTACACCTTTGCTGTACTGTTAGAATAAGCATTTCATCATCCATTTGAAGACTTTCTTGTAAACAAGTGGCACTGCCGCTTTCGACGTTCGTTCGAAGAAGTTGTTATTGCGCTATGGTTATTTATAAACAGTTGGCGGGTAAACGGACACAACTATGCAGAGAAAATGAAGCTGAAATTTCCTCCCTTTTGTTCGACGGTCAGAATAGATAGAACACGCTCTATCGGAGACGGCCTGACCGGTACCATCTCAAGACGTCGGGCGGCAGCACGGGAAACCAAACCGTTTTTCACTATCTATCGTTACTATTTAGTCTGTGCACATTCTTTTCGGGCCCAAGACGGTCCGGTCTGACCGTCGGGTTCTGTTGTCAGCATGGTTTTTCCCTAAGATTACTTTGGTTATATAATATAACCCATATATGTGTCGACAAGAAACTGATCTGATTCTGACATGTTCAGATGTAATAGACATTATCCAGAAATAAGATTGGAGGAAGTAAATCCTGAAAAAAAGAGTTATGCACCCTGAGTTGTTCGCAGTGCGAGGAAAGGATGTAGTAGAATGAGTACCCAGCGTATAGATAAGAGTGGTGAGCTTGACACACGGACCTGTTTATACGAATTTACACGCCATTAATTTATTGACCGCGCGGCCTATTCGCATATATTTTAGCATGAATTGCAGGCTCAATCGTTTCCCTTTGGTTTCATATCAGTAACCGCACATTCCGATGCGTAAAACACGGTAAAGCTCGACGCTTAAACTTAATCACATTATGTGAATTAGGCCCAACGTCTTATGCAGAGTGCAGATCTGTAAAGTTGTTTTTAATATACGCGACAAATGTGAAAAGTAAATTTGTATCGAGGGCCAAAAAGGGTGTCTTTTGCCGACGACAAGCGATACTAGACTAAATCTAGGCCTAGTCTAGCACAAACGGTCGTTCGATGCATAGGCTTTTCTTTTTGGTGGGGGAAGGGTGGTCAGGCGTAATGGGCACAGAAGCATGAAGAAATATGGAAAATATAGAACCTTAAAACCCTTTCCACAAAGACACTTTTTTTTCTCTTATTCAATTTGAATCATAAATAACGGCTACGGTGTGTCTGTTGTCTGTTGGGAGGAATACTCAATAAACAGTCTGGCACACCATGAAAGTAATGTTTAATCATGGATTTAGAGTTATTGTAAACTGTTGAAATGCCTAATCCTTGAAAAAAAAATTGAAATCATGACACACCGTACTTTACAAAATCTGTGGATGTTGAAAATGATAATTGTACATTCTGACACACCTATAAAATGTTAGCCCACAGATTAAGAGTTATCGTAAACTATTGAAAAGCCTAATCCTTAATAAATGATTTCAAATCATAACATAATAAATTATAATAACACGAAATCAGTGATAGTTGGAAATGGCAATATTCCAACACACTGCTAAAATGTTTTATCACAGATTAAGATTTATCGTAAACTATTGAAATGTCTAATCTTTTTAAAAAAAAATTAAATCATAACACACCGTACTTTACGAAATCTGTGAAAGTTGGAAATGGCAACAATATAACACACTGATAAAATGTTTAATCACAGATTACGAGTTATCGTAAACTGCTGAAATGCCTAATCCTAGAAAAAAAGTTTTAATCAAGACACACTCTACTTTACAAAATCTGTGAACGTTGGAAATGACAACATTCTGACACACAGATAAAAAGTTATCACACAGAGTAAGAGTTATTGTAAACTGTTGAAATGCCGAGTCCTTGAAAAACACTTTTAATTCGTGACAGTGTCCAGGTCTAGACCTACCTGAAATCTTTCCTTATGAAGTCCTACAATATTTCGGAAATTGTAAAATCTGAAGAATTAGTGATATGATGAAGTATACATGTAATTTTCACTGTACTAAAAATGAAAGTGGTTTCTGACTGAGCTAAATACCCAGTCTAGGATAGTAAAATGCTAGCATCGTCGTCTATGCATCAAACCTGTTCGACGTTATCACTGAAAGACCAGTGTAGGGAGCAAGCGTCGATCAGTATAGGCGTGTAATGAAGAGGCAATGAACACAATAGCTTCTCCTTAGAAACGCCACTACTTTGATACACAAACCAAGTCTGCTGTGCAGGAAACAGAATATAATTTCTTTATTGGCAACAAGGTGTAACCAGCAAATAATTCACTATGCACAGACCATAACAGCCAATTCTCAGCTCTACTCTCTCTCTTGTGCCCTTTATACTAGTTTCAGTAGAAATTCTGGAATATATGACGTCATCGTCATACGATGCGCCCAAACAAACATGCTAGTCTAGAAAGTACGAGCAGCAACTTCTAGGCTATAGTCCGTCCAACATTATACGGTTTTCGTTTTTCGCGAATATCTCCGATTTGCTTTGATCAATCTTCGACAAATTTTGCCTCCTATTTCAGTTTGTCTTAACAGAAATATGTTTATTCACATGTGGACGACAGTTACAGATAAAAAGTTTTCTTCGTAAAAGTATATTTAAAAAAAACAACTCAGGAAAAACTATGATTCAAAGGATAGACATTTTACGGTATTCACAGTAGTCTTCTTTTCACGGCAGGTTCACATAAGAACAAGTCCAATTAATTCGGTTAATGCAACATTCCGTGGTTTAGCTGTTTAGACATAACAAGTGCTATTTTTACCGCAGACAGCAAGGACAAA
>JAWQUT010000055.1:1618526-1630755 GCA_033807755.1 Ellobium chinense
AGTTCCTGAGGGTGTGTGCACTGTAACGCTTGTAAATTCTGAAATTGCAAGGTAACATCGAAATAACAACCACCAAAACGTTCAAAATAAAGAACTTTTAAGAAAGCCATAATGAAGAAATAAAGGGGTCCGTGGACAAACCAGGGTTTAAAACTGTACTTTACTGAAAATATAGGCTCATGCTAAATAGCAAGGCTTTGCGGGTGTATGCACTCTAATGCGTGTAGATTCTGAAGTTGCATCACACACACTTCCAGACGAACCTAGGACTACAAAGTGTGACTAAATAATTATAGACAAATCACAGTCCTGCCCGTGTCACCACTGTCTGGTATCATCTGATTCAGCATGATCTTAGCCACACGAGACATGCGCATTACTGCAGAAGGAGTAAAAACAATGGTGTTTTTTGCTGGCTCAGCCAGAGATTAAGCCTGATGTGCCATGTCTGTAAATAAAGTTTCTCAACAAATATCCGATACTTCGCTCATTAAGTTGCTAATTTTAACTGTTCAGCAGAATAGAGCTTGTTCCTTGTTTCTGATATTGTTGTTTGGTCCTTTATTCTCGTCCTGTGTATAGTAGTTTTAATTGTTGATATTTGCTTCCTTCCTTCCATCCATCCACCCATCCATCCATTCATCCATCCATCCATTCAGCCAGCCAGCCAGCCAGCCAGCCCGCCAGCCATCATATCTCCCTAGCAATCCCAATGTCCTTTTCGGAAAAGGCCTACAAATGAGAAGATTCCATGTGCACATAGCGTTAAAATCGTAGAAGAGTAGACCTAATGGCCGCTGCCAAGAAAATTGATAGTAAAAGTCTACACAGTGTTTATTCTTACAGCCAGAAAGGTGCAGTATGGTTGTAATCGTGCTGTAAAACCCTGAGTCAAATTGTCCGTCTTTTTTGCTTCGTTTGTGTCATGATCTCTGCCTTATCTACTACACACTTCCTTTCTAGCCATTTGGAACTCGGGCAGCTGACCACATCCGCCACGTGCAACTGGTTGTCAGTCATCATCTCCTCAGCTCGCATCCTGTACATGCATAATCCCTTCAGGTGAGTTCGTCTTTAAAGCCAAACATGTACAGTATATCTACTGGCCCTGGTGAGTGTGTAGCTCGTAATGAAAGTGGCATAATGTGAGAGCAGTATTTTCTCATCTAAGTCAGTGTATCAGTTAATGATTGTGTAAACAATAGCTCTTTGTATGCATGTGCAATCCTAATACAATTTAATGAAGTCGCTACCACAGTAGTGTGGATGTCGCACACGAATGCACTTTATATTTCAAACAAATTAGATCAGGATCGCAGTAGTCCTTATGAAGCGATATTACGAGGCTTATCCGGTAAATACCCGTTATTGTGCCACTGCGGGCGTATCATTTAAAGGATCAAACTGAAACTTATTGACAGTCAACTTGTGCCTCTTACCTACTTTTCGACATAATCCCCGTCGAGATCGATACATTTCTTCCAACGGTGTAGAAGGGAATAAATACCCTCCTGACAGAAAGATCCGTCAAGACTCTTCAGCCAATGTTGAACCGCGTCCACGAGTTCCTCGTCGTCATCAAAGCGTCTTCCTGCAAGGTGGCACTTGAGGGGTCCAAACAGATGAAAATCAGAAGGTGCCAGATCAGGGCTGTGTGGTGGATGTGGTAATATTTCCCGTTTGTACTTCTCAATCCAGTCTTTTGTGGTCTTTGCCGTGTGGGGAGTGGCATTGTCGTGTTGCAGAACAACACCCTTTCTCAGACAACCAGGTCTTTTTCGAAGAATGGCTTCTCTGAGTCTATCCAAGGTCTCACAACAGGTGGTGGCATTGACAGTTTGTCCAGGAGGCAAAACATCTAAAAGCAGAATGCCCTTTGCATCCCAAAACACTGTAGCCATTACTTTTTTCATAGACGGCTGACGTTTGAATTTTTTGACCGTAGGGGAGGATGGGTGTTTCCAGGTCATTGAATCTCTTTTTGTTTCAGGAGTAGAATGGTGGACCCAGGTCTCGTCTCCCGTGATCATATGGTCCAGAAATGATTCATTGGAATGTTCTCTGTCTAAGGAGTTCTCGTTTGTGTCACCACCGGGTCCCATTTGACCGTTGATGTCCTCCCTGTACCGCGTCAAGAACTCTGTGCAAGTTTCAACTCGTTGCTCTTTGTGAATGTCGGTTAACATTTTTGGTACCCAGCGAGCAAAAACCTTTCTGTATCCCAAATTATCATGAACAATTTCGTGGACAGTTGTTTTGGGAATGTCCAGGGCAACAGCGATGTCCCGTATTTTTACCCTCCGATCACAGAAGACAAACGCCTCAACACGTGCAACGTTGGCGCCTGTCTTCAATGTTTGCGGACGTCCAGTGCGAGGTTCATCTTCTATGCTTGTTCGTCCCTCCCTAAAGGACTTGCACCATTCACCCACCTGGGTCTTGCTGATGGCTTGTTCTCCATAGACAGTGGAAATTTCTCGGTGAATTTCACAAATTTTTATACCCTTTGCATGTAAAAATCGAATCACAGCTCTCACTTCAAACTTTGACCAATTCTGTAAAGGGGTTGCCATATTTGCATGGCCATAAATACTGCATCCGTTCACCGAGGCACTTGAAAATTTGCGTTCAGTAAGTGCATTAGTGCAAAAAGCAAATGCACTTTTCCGATTTTAAAAACATTGATTAGTTTTCTAGATATCGGGAAAACCCGGGTAATTACCGGATAAGCCTTGTATATCAAGGCCACTTACAACAAAAAAAAATGCTCATGATCAAGTGTAAGACTACCCTGTCCTTTCTTTCGAAGACCCCACCTGCCGCCGGCCACTTTAGTCTCCGCCCCCACCCCACCCAAATAAAAATGAACCACACCCTTCCCTTCCCTCCCCTCTCCACCCCCACTCCCGAGTCTATGCCTCTATATTCTTCATTAACCAGGGCCTACAAGTTTCTCACCCGCACGAAGACTTACTCGGTTGTCATAGGGCTAGTGGTCACACTGACTCTCTTCCATGTCCTTCTGCTGACCAAGTGGGTACTTATCCGTAAGAAAAAGGGAGGTGAACGGCAGGAATCAGCTGATGTATCTCTGTAAGGACCTCCACTCTAACACTTTGTCTCATTCTCTCTTGCCTCGCATTTGTTGCTAAAATAGTAGAGGTAGTATCTAAATCCGTAGAGAAACGGGAAGCGAATAGATCGCGCGTATGCAAGACCTGCCTTTTAACCAGGGGCGTACCGAGGGGTGGGAGGTCAAAGTTAGGTAGGCAAATCTGCACACAGGCTACGGTCACTCTACATTTACACCAAGGTAGCACGGCAGCATGCATGAAACAGAGGAACACAATTATCGCAAAGGTTTGCTGTACCATATAACCCAAAAAGACATGATAATAAAATATCATGGCAAAAGCAGCAACATCAACAACAAACTTGACAATAGGATTCACAGTAGGCTTATAATATAAATTATAACTGTAGGTCCACTGACTTATCGTTTACTCCTTGTAGTTAAGACTGATACGTCTTTCTATCATGCCGGTAACATGATCAAGGGCTGTGCCGTAGGGGTTTTAAAGAAAGTTCTTTGACCCACTTTGCTTGCATTGCAAATATCACCGGGTTTCTTGTTTGTGTCTTGGTCATAATGGAGCATATAAAAGACGTTAAGAGAGTGCTCGCAGGCAAAACACTTGTTGCTTTTAAAACAGCAGCCACGTTGGTTAGAAGCCAGGGGCTTCACTAAGTTCATGCTGCACAAAATTTCAAGTTCTTCAGAGTTTACACCTAGACTCAAGTTCTTCAGAATTTACACCTAGACTAGATCTAGACCTAGTCTATGTCAGAAGCACCGAGACAAGAAATGTCGTAAGCCTTCGCTAACACGCACGAGCCCATTCGAAGTCAGTGAGTGGAAATGGGGAAGTCGCTCATCCGATTTCTTTGTTGACTCCGATTATGTTCCATAAGCATTAGGATGTTTGCTCACAGACATTCTAACAGCGCTCGCGAGTATCACTGGGGCTCAATCTGGGTGCCAATGCTGATTTTTGCGCTCAGTGTGTTAGAAAATAAGCTGCCCACGAGTAAACTTATGTAGTCAAAATCCAAAATGACTACTTGACTGACTAAACAGCTGAGCTGTACTTGGGGCTCAGTTAGGGTGCAAGTGGATAATAGTGCGGTACACCAGGTGCGGCCCGAAGGGTTGACCTCTATAGTTAATATTTCAAGCGCTTTGTGCAGCTATTTTTCACTTCTTAATCTAAGTTGCTACTGGGCGAAGAGCGCTGGCATTTCTTATTTCAGTACTTTTGTATGAGTCATCTAATTGTATGAAGCATTCTTTTTCCATGTGCTAAGCGGTGGTTATTTGACTACTATTACGCTACGCTACAGCCATTTTCGACGATAGCATTAAAGAGTACGATGTTCGCAGCTGTTGATAATAGAACTGAGACTATTGTGTTTATTAATATAGTCTAGACGTTAATGAAACATCGTCATCGCCGGCGTGACTGGAGTTAACGTCCCCAGTTATACAGTTGTTGCTTTATTCTGAGACCGCTGGATCTTCAAATGAGGTTTTTGTAGTGCCACGATATACTACTCTCCGTCCTTCACCTGTCGATGGACTTGGAGTCACCGGGCATTCTGTCTGTCTTTCCTCCATCTATTTGCAGTAAATGAAAATGTTCTCATGTAGTTTTACTTAACTTGTGGCACCTAGAATTATGGATGCGCGCGAGTACAAGCCAAGGGCAACATTAGGTAGAGACAAAAGTTTTGATGTGAAAGCAGGTAACTGCATCTGTTCAGATACTGAAAAAAAGTTTGTTTAATTTACATGAACATTTTTGTCTTACATATTATTATGTACAGCTGTGATGAAATAAGCTTGTAAGCCTAAAGATCTTTCTTTTTTCAGTCAAAGCACATGCTTGTACTTGTTTGTCCATTTACCAGAGGACTGGAGAGCTGCACAGTAGATCAACAGAGAACAGTGTATGAGGCTGTGCTCGGCATTTCAACCGTGGGCTTACTTCCGATGGTGATGTTTATCCTTATGAATATTGTACTCTTCGTGTACTATCTGGCTAAGCACTGCAAGAAAAAGACAGACAGGCCAATGTCTTTCAGTCAGTATTCTCGATATTCCCATTACGACGTGAGGAAAGGTATCTTTAGGGTCATGTTTGTGTGATTATGGGCTGATTGTCTGGGGAGCTTATTTCAATACAGCATTATGTCGATATTTGTAACGCTTTTCCGAGATCCAACACAGCCGCTGATCTTATGAAATCATTATTACCCTGTTCTGACCACAGCTTCTGTTAATTCATAAACGTGCACATTATGGGGTGAAATATCCACATGTCGTTGAGGTCACTGGGTCAGTGAGCCTGTCGTGTCAATGCTTATCGCCTTAACGAATTGCACATCTTTCCCATTCCCCTTAATTCCAACTACCCCCCCCCTCCTCCAGTGTCATCTTCTGAGTTGTTCGTGGTACTGTCCGTCCTGTCTTCATGTCTTTCATTACTGCTTCTTCCGTTGAGACGTCTCAATAGGTTCAGACAAGGTGTGCTAAGTAGAGGGGCTGCAGACTGAGTGAAAAAAATATTATTAATGGTAGAGCAACTTTCGCTAAACACAAATCACAAATTCAGAGAAAATTCCTGATGTACGGATTCGCAGAATGCGGTAACTGGTAGTAAACCTCAAGAAAAGTAGGTAACTATAATTGTTTCATATTTCAGCAGGTTGTGTGCCGCCATTTTGAGAATGCTGATTGGACGCTTCTCCTTCAACAGTTCTTTACTTTTATACTGTATGATTCCTTGTTACCCTCTGTAAGGACTGTGCGCGCCACTAATGCGTGCATTGGACGCTTTGCCCCCGACAGCTTTCTAAATTGTATGATTCCTTATTACTCATAGAAACGATTGTGTGATATGTAAGTTTTCACCGCTGTTAAAGTTTCAAGTGATACGTTGCAGTTTCTCTCCATAGCTCTCTGTCACGTGATAGGTGCATTTCATTGCATTTGTCTTCTGTTTTTTTCCTATACTTTACAGCTTTAACTAAACTCACCACTAAAACTAATCTGATCTCCATAGCTGGAAACGAACCAGTGAATACACTCAAGGCATATTCCGTTTATTTTCGACATTTACCTCATGAAGGACGAGATCCTAAGCGTTCGAGAAGCCACGAGATGCGGCTGTGTTGGTGCCCGCTGTCACACTAACTAGTGATGTGACCGGCATTACACACTAATTGATTGTGTGAGGTCCCGAGGGGAACTACATGTTAAACTTTGTCACTTCCATGTATGTGCCGAGTTGGCCACATTTTTGAGCGGAAGGTCCCTTTCCTCAACAACATCAGTTTGTGCCTAAAATCCATTCATGAAAACCAGGGTCGATGTCTGTTTACTTGACTTGTGGGAGTATTCAACTGGAAAGGGACAGAGACGTCGCCGGGCGCATTATTTTGGTTTCATTTAACATAATCAAATAATTATTACCCAACGGACAGATAGACGGACGGACGGACAGGCGGACGGATGCTTCAATGGACTGACAAGAAGGATGAAAGCAGGATTTGAAGAACTCCAATTTCAGCGGACCATCTATAATGTCAGGTTTCTAATGTGTTTAGTTTAGAAATAGAATTGTACACAGACTGTGAGGAATTTCAGACCTAAGATAACAACGGAATCTTCACGTACATGGTATTCGAGGGTAGGACATCCTTCCTATCTGGATGGCTGAGTTATTTTTGTAACAATCATACATATTCCTTGACAGTCGAGAAAAAGCATATGGGATATCTGGTTCTTCTGGGAGATGCTCATTTCATACTGACCGTGGGGCCGCACATTGCCTTCCACATCTTGCAACCTGTGCTTGTTAACTGGAAGATTCCATGGCAACGACAGGTATTACCTATAGGTGAGTATAGCCGACAGACTTCTGTTGGGAGCCCTCGTGATCGCTTAGGAATCCAAAGTCCGGAATTTGCAAGAGACTTATTCATGTCTGTATGCCCGTCAAATTTCGTGCATTAGTTTATGCACCCATCTAGTTCAGGTATCTGTGTCTTGTCGAGCAAAGCAATTATGTGGTCTTTTAGGAAGTCTTCAATTTTATGTCCGCCTTGCCATCAACAGAGACGATTCGTACTGGGACTGAGTCTATTTCACAGCGGTCAATGTTACTAAATGTATGCTGTGCGTGTCTGTTAAATAGTGCTTCAAGCGGTACCGTTATGATTATTTGTTGGTTTTACCGACATATATTATACCATTAATGCGCCTAACTATGATTATTTCTTAAAGACGTTTTCGTTTCATTTCGTTGACTGCCCCTCGTTTTATTTAAGTCGGGCGGCAAAGCTCGGAATATGATGAGAATTGTGTAAAGATATGAACATTTTTAGTTTGTTAATTTATTTGTTTGTTTGTTTGTCCGTTTGTTTGTTTGTTTGTTTGTTTGTTTGTTTGTTTGTTTGTTTCCGGCAGGCTGGATTTGTCCGGTAGACACGTAAAATTTGCTAAAACATTCGCAACGTTCAGAGGAAGGATCTGGTAGAGAGAAAGTATGGGATTCAGATGGCCCCTCGGGGCCCCAGAGTATTTAAAGAGGTCCTTATATTCAGTGAAACTAAGGCTATGCACTCATACAACAGCAAAACGCAGCCTAAAAACCTGAAGTTGCAATAGGGTCTAAATCTGGTTCTAGCAAACACAGATTACCTTTTTATGACGTTTTGATATTATGCAAGTTTTAAAATATATGGATTATAATATATCTATCTCAAGGTCTCGTTTAGCTTTACTTTCAAGAGTTTATGGTATCAGTGTGTGTTTTGACATAAGACAGTTTAATTGTGTGTGTATTCTGGTATCATTAATACCAGAACTGGATTTCAGATACATTTTATACGAATTTTTAAAAACACACGATTTTGCTATTTTACTTTCCTTTCGCAAAAGATGCAAAATTGGAACCAGACCCAGATTCAAGTGTATATAACTTCAGAATTCAGTATGGAGAAGCCTTGGAAAAAATCGAACCAATCAATCCAATATTTGTCATATTCTGACATCATCCTTTTGTTTGATCACAGGTCTACTCTGAATACAGGAACTTTTACGTTTTCAAATGTGCCAAACTGAATTTTAAAAACAAGTCCCTTTAAAAATAAAAATTACAAAAAATATGATCCTACAATGATGATTCAGGTACCATATTAGCCAGAGACAAAAGTTCTTTCCGGCGCATATATAGAAAAGGGTTATGAAATGAATTCCTTTTGGGTCTAGAGTGCCTGCTAATTTAGCTTCTGAAACTTGATAGTTGTCATCTTATCAAGAATTAATAGGACCTTCCTAAATATATAGTTGTGTTTTTCCTAGGCAACTAATGGCCCGTTTGAAGCTAATGAAAAGCTTAAAGTTGTGAACTTGATAAAAAAAATGTGAACTTGATGAAGGCCAAAATAGTTCTACATAATTATGTTCATTCACAAGAAATCATTCATAAATAAAAGAACATACTTTGCAATTTTCAGTTGCTGACTTTATATGATTTTGATTTTAATTCACAATTTATATATTAGGCTTCTATATACATTGCGAAGATCAGTTTAGAAGCATTACTTTAATTCGCTTATCAACACTTCTAAATATTGCCCCCAGAACATGTTGACTTCATAAAAATCTTGCTGTGGGCTTTACCCGTGGCGTTATCCTTTATTCTTATACTTTGGATGATAACTTATTTAATTTTGGTTAATTTTAAGAGCCCACCGGCAGTATTATGTCTGACTGCAAAAATGATCTTCGGCTCACCTTGCTGACAGCAGTTATTTTCTATAAAATGAATTATTTACTTAGGATGTTATTACATTTGTCATTCATTCTAGTTAAAGGAATTGCTTGTGAATCCTGAAGTCTCCAAGTATGAGGCACCTATTTAAAATCATTCTGATTTGGCTGCCATTTTGAAATTGATACGAGGGTTATGAGTAACACATACAGAAATTAAGAATGGTTTATTGTGCAACTCCTGTTTCAGCTGAAAATGGACGCTTCTAGGACTTTGACTGGATGTTTCATCATTAAGCATCGATAGCGTCCGCGTATATGATGTTCTTGGAGTTTTATCTCCAAATTCGTTCTCTTCAATATCCCTACCGCACTTTATTTGTTACCCAAAATGCTAATTACTGTATTTTTATAATGATTTTTATGCCTTTCATGTCCGATATGTCTGTTGTCAAAACTAGTATAGTGCAAGGAGGTTAATCATACGCAGGGGCGTAGCGAGGGTGACAATTTTGATAATTTGGCAAGTTGTTGTTTTTTTGGTGGGAAAACTGCGTAGTGGGAAAGTCTTGCATATTAGATTTGCTGTTGTTTTTGGTGGGATCAGATATTTTTATTTCCCCTTCTAGAACATAAACATCGATTGCTGACTGTTTTAATCTTCGCTGAGAGTCAAAGGCTTTTAAAAGGTAAAAAAAAAATGGCATTTGGCTCCCAAAGAGCCGAGCGCCAAAAAAAAAAAACAACCAACTCATGAGATGGTGCACGAAAAAGGATCTTGCGTGAAAAGAAACAATAATAGACGGCCAGAACTGCTGGTAAGCATTTTTTTTCTCAGATTATTAGCCACTTTTTAAATAAAGTTTCTCTCTACATACCGCCTTTGCACTGTGGCAATGGGAGCACTGAATCTGTGACACAGTGGTTAGGCTTTCAGATTATCGGCGAGGAAAACTAGCTAACGTTGGCGAAATCTTTATGCCACGCTTTGTAAATGGTTCACTGGTGAAATAGACGAAGGTAATGACTGAACATTTTGGAAAACAATGAAAACTAATTAAATAAATAGAAAATAAATAAATTGAGAAATAGATAGCATAATGGTAATCTACGCCCCTGATCATAATATCCTGATCACGCCTTTCAGTGAGCATTTAGGACACCTGCTAATTACTGTTATTGGTGGAGAGTTTCTCTTCATAAGAAAATTCAACGGTCGGTCACGTGGCTTAATAGACATGTTTCGAATTATTTTACAAGACACGCGATGCAGATTTACATTTTTTTGTATATTTTAGATTTTCTATTTTTGGCGTGAATAAGCAAGGCGTTATCTATAATCTTGCGTTAGAATAATCCCATGTCTCACTCAGTCGCAGCACTTAAATAAACCCTCTGGACATTGATGGTGACATTTGTTTATACCTACCCATCCATTAGCCTGCCTTCGTGATTGGTGGTGGACCCCACGAACTCGTTTCTAGGAGGGACACATATAGCAGCAAACCTTCTTGTTTGATCTCATACCTTAGGTCACACTGTCTCTGAGTATATTATGTACAGCAATTACGCTACCAATTACTTCGTCTACATCTGCCTGGGCAAGCGTTTCCAGCTGGAGCTCAAGAGGATGCTGAGATGCTTGACACCACCTTGTAGATCAGGTTCCCGGGAGGAGTCCACCCTCTCCAATCTTTCTCATAGCCGGAGTGCTCGTACGTATATGACCATTAGGATAGTGTATTGTATTCAGTTTAAATGCTGCCAGCCTAAGCGAACTCTTACTACTGTAGGTTATGTTATTGACTCAGCAGAACAGATCCCTCACGAACCTTTCAACTCGGTGCAGAGCATATAATACTGATGTTCTCATATTACAGGCACTAAATTTCAAACAGCACTTTCCCCTGCTTACAACTAGAATGACAACATGCTTTCCCAAGATCAAATGATCAAGACAGTGAGTCAACCCTACGGCTTTTGATATCTGGTCCAAGGTCTTAATTTTATAACGGTAGAAACCGACCCGAAAAGGATGTTATAAAGTTATCCATCTGTAATCGATTCTTCTTTCTCGGTCTTAAAGCTGTGAGAACTCCCACCACCCAGTCTAATCATTGCATAGATCAGTGTGTGACATATAGTCTGCATCCAGTCGAGGCAAGGCAACGTCAGAGACATTCTCAGCTGGACTGCTATAAAAACATGCATGTTACCTATAATCTTATGTTAGAATAATCCCATTTCTCACTCTCTCGCAGCACTTAAATAAACATACATTCTTCTCTGACTGGACCAGGCTTCTAAGACCTTACTTCGCGCTTGCATGCTCCCTTCCATCAACAAGTTGCGGCCAGATTTTAGGTCATCATGTGAATAATGTAGTGTTTTTATGATTTCAGCTACTTTCAAAGCAGTTCATGTAATAGTTTTTGTTGCAGAGGGGTGAAAAAGTAATTACCTCCCATGAATCATGACACCATGAAACGCCCCTAAATGATTAACTACAAGGTAACTGCAAAATGATTCACTTCAGTTGGTATTTAAGTTTCCGTCATGTCCGTCCACTGAATTATAAAATTTCCTGTTGTCTCTGTAAGATTTAGTTAAACTCAGCTTTGACCTTTTCTTCCACTATACTTGTTTTTAATTTTGTCTATGGGTAACAAGAAATAGCCATCTATAGGGCCAACACAGGCTGTATGTGGGCATGACACCATTTTTGTATGTGAAAAACAACGCGCGGTGTTCTCCATTCCTGGCATTATAATCCAAAGCGAAAACAATGTTGACATGATTAAGACAACGTGGACAGTAACCCCAGGGTATAGCAATAATGAGCAAATCACATGATGACGACAATTTTAGAACAGTCTGCATAAACAAATCCAAGACATGACATGTTTCCACACATCAAACAGTTTTTTAAAGCCGAGCTTTATCTTGTAAATAAATCACATTAGTCTATATGATCCTTCTATTAAATAAATGCGTGGTGAAAAAGGTATACTGATATTAAATTTAAAACTATGAATTTTGGATAAAATGCACGAAGCACAATATTTATATCAGATCACCTCAGTTCTCCATTTGTTTATACACTTGATGGTACAAAATCCAAAGGTAATGGTACATGAAGTCAGTTTATCAATGTTTCAGGCTAATTAAGGAAATCAAGAGAGTAAAATTTAATCAGGCAAATGACATCAATAGCAACACTAACATCATGCAATACAGTAGATTCCAATGCACTCAGGTTAATTCCTGATGCAATGAAATAACGTGAACAGAATAACTGTGAAATAACAGAGAAACATGACTGTGTCAGTATGATGCAATTCAATATTCTTTCTCTCTCTCTCTCTTTCTTTCTCTCTCTCTCTCTTTCTCTCT